>CM022303.1:90724851-91306753 GCA_011799875.1 Thinopyrum elongatum | reverse complement strand
TGTGGGGGGGGGGGGGGGGGGGGGGGGGGGGGTTGGTGCGGTCGGTTGGTTGGTGTCCTTGCTCTGAAAAAATATATGACATCGTAGGCAAATGTTTACCTTCTTTTGGGATATATAATATAACCGTCATATTTAAAATATTGTAACACAAAAGATTATTTATCAGTAGGAATCATGTCAGATTTATGTTCAATTAGAATTTATAATGCATCATCTCGAGGACCCTGGCATATGTAGTTCTGTAGACAGCAAGATTTAAACTTCTAGAACTTGTGTAGTAGGAAGAATATTGAAAGTTGTTCATAATTGGAGTATAGAGGCTTCAAAGTTCCTTAAATGTTTCATTTTTGCCATCAGTTGTGACATGTCGCCACTACTAGGCCACACAATCCTGAGTTTCGACAGGGCCGCTGCCACTAGGTCGTCAACTCCCACACCCTCAACAACCATTAGTGCAGAATTGGTCATTAGTCCCGGTTCCTCAACTGGGACTAAGGGTGGGGACTAAAGCCCCCCCTTTAGTCCCGGTTTCACGACCGGGACCAAAGGCCCACCACGTAGCACGAGCTGCGCCGGGGCTGGGGGCCTTAGTCCCGGTTGGTGACACCAACGGGACTAGAAGGTTATGGGTTTATGGTTTATTTTTCCTTTTATTTTGTGTTTTTCATTTTACTTTTTCATTTCAACATATTTTACGCTACTACATATTGCACACGTTATATATATATAATATATATAATATATATATATATCTATATCATGAATTTCTATCGACACCATTATACCAAATATATATATACAATTTCTCCTAACACTTCGGATCATTACATGCAGGCACAGGTGTAATGGTATTCTCCTTCGGGATCTATGACCTGGTCAAGCAAAATCCCGCCATTTCCTCTTGAATTGCTCATATGCGATCCGTTGGTAGGAGCTGATCCCGCATCTCGACATCTTTAAAGAAGGAGATCAATATGAATATATTAGTTGTGTGTATATATATTAAATAATGATATAAAAATTATGAATAGTTTCTGACAAAGTACCAAAGTGTCTTGTTTGCATCTTTGGTTCTTGGACGTCAAATGCGAATGTTTTCGCAAACGTAGTATAACATAAATTATTCCCCTTAGCCTGCCTCATGCACTTTCCGAGAATAGAATTCAATCAGATAATAATTAATCAAGCATGATAATGATATTGAAACTAGAATTAAAGAGATGCGCGGACATAGCTAGTACTACTTAATTACCTTGGGTCGCACCCATGTCAGCTCTGTTTCCATGGACCTTGACACTATTTGATGAACTTTTGCCAAGCCCTACCTGCCGGCAAAGAACATGATTAAAGGATGAGTATAATTGTGATATCAGGAAATGAACTAAAGAGGCCGACATAGTTCGAAATGATTGAAATTACCTGTCGAGCATCCCCTTCACGATTGAGTATTCTTTAGTTTCTTTAAGTAGTGAGTCCACTACTTTAACTTTTCCCTCGTCAATTTAATGATTAGCAGGATCCAGTGAAAACTGCATGGCACACGTTGTATAATTAAGCGGGCATGTGCATAACTCATCAACTACAACTATTAACATCTAGTAAGCAAAACAGAATTTGTAGTACAAGACAATGACACTCACCCGAAGTTGTAGAAGTAGTATTTCTGGTTGGGTATTTAGTCGCTTCAAAAACTCTAGCAAGGTTTTCTCTGTGTCTTTCGTGGTGACATGACAATGTCTTTTCATAATGGTATTTGGGTCAATGAAACCAATGCCAAGCGTCTGTCTCTTTTCAATTCATAAATCTTCATTCGCATAATACCACAGAAAAGAATATAATGATGATAATTACAGGTAATGAACGAGCACAACTAGAGACTTAAATTGCGAGAAAGAAATCTCTTACAGACAATAGCAACTGACGAGAGATTTGTCGAGTATGCGTCTTGATTGAATAACTGAAACATTCTTGAAAATCAACCCACAAATCTTTTCCTGAAAGTAATGCTCGCCTTGACTTTCACCATGAGGGCCTCTCGCCCGTTATTTATTCTCTCAGGTACCACTCATGCAATCTGCGCATTTTCGTTGATAGAAGCGGGATCTCCTCAGGCTTGACCAAAGGTTGGCCGGGGACATATTTCCATATTACTTATCATCTTGAATCACCGGGGATAGGCTCGCACTACAACAAGACCCCCGCTATAGCAACGCTTTTTTCCGTATCTAAAAGCCCATATATGTGTTGTTAATGTCTTTACCAACGGTTTGAGATGCGTAGCCTTAGCCAGTGTGCTAGCGCAATTGCAACGCTTATATTGCCGTTGGTAAAAGGAACCGGCAAGACTACAACAGATAAAGGGGACTTCTACAATAGTTTTATATGTTGGTGGTTAATGTACAAGAATCAAAATCCCATTACTTGGCAACGGAGAATTTTCAACGCTTCAAGTGTTGGCACAGATTTAGTGTGATTATTATTATTATTACTACTACTACTACTACTACTATTATTATTCATATGTAATCAATGCTCCATGTAATTCTGTATTTCAAGTGAAGGAAAAACAAGGGAATATAATGACAACGGGAAGAAATCAATATCAATATGAGATAAAATTGTTGGATTACAATAGTGGATTATACAAGAGGAACATCATCCAAACGTGATGCATAATCTAACTATTTTCTTGATAGTGAAACTTAAACTAAAGCATTCAACTCCTACAACTTAACTAAAAATTAATCGAGGAACAACACAAACAGGAACATATCCCCACAAAAAATATTAAAACTGAAAGCATCCATCATCGTCACCATCATGAAGCAGAATATCAACATCATCATTGCAGTGACACTTGCCACCCACCCATATACTCATCCATTTATCTTTTGAATCTACAAAAAAAGGAAACAAAATGAACTGTTAACACACAATGCATTGACATGATGCAAGTAGTAATAGAGGCAAGATATTAGTCACGTACAAAGGTTGAGGGCCATGCAATCTTTGTTTTTTCTGCATTACCGAGAGTAGTGCAGTTTTTGCGACTTCATACCAAAATTTCAGTTTTAACAAGTGCCATATCAACATGCGCCGCCCAGAATTCATTCCTAATTACAGCACCATCAAGTTTAAAGTTAGGGTCACAACTTACAATTGTAGCAAGAGCTACATCCCTGTTATGGTTTTTCAAGCTCTCAAGAATACTTTAGTTCCTGCCGTTAGAGAAAATCAAAGTAACCATATGAGAAAAACTGAAAGAAAATAGAGGAAAATCTGAAATGAATGAGCACTCTTACAGGTAATTCACTGGCACCCAACCAGCTCAGCGAACCACTTTGAGCACTCTTACTGCTTGATTAGCACCTTTTTTGTTGTTTTGGTCTGGACAACAGTATGATAGCAAAGAAGAAAGTCATAAACAAATAAACAAGCTAGCATTATAGTTTGAACAGAAATGTGTATGTGATTATGAAAAGATACCAGTTTGTTTGCAGTAGAAGTTTTTTCTCCAGACGGCACTAACATTCTCAAGCAAAGTTCTTTGTTCTGAACAACATTCTGATAGCAAGACGACCAGTAGATGCATAACCATCGGAGCAATATTTTTTGAACATATTGTATATGGTAACGGAAGTATACTTATGTGCAGCAGAATTTATTTCCCCTTGCTAAGCACATGAATTATGATCAGGAGTTTCTTGGTTCTGGACAACATTCTGATAGCAACAAGTAAAGATATAACATGAGAGCATATAGTTTGATCAAACTTTGTATATGGGACTATGATGATACCTTCTGTGCAGAGAGCATTTTTCTAGTTGCGTGCAGTGCCACCATTATGAACCATAGTTTCTTTGTTCTAGGATAAAATGACACATCAAGTTTTGGGTACGTATATGCAATTGCAAAAAGTGCAAGCACACAACTTAAAACTCAGCAATGACAGGTTGTAAAGAGTATTTAAGTAGACAAACCTTATCTGAACAGAATTCTGTTTGATGTTTGCAAATCTGCATCGTTTGATCCACTTGGCTTGTTCTGTAAATTATTTGATCGTTTTTTAACAAGTTGGAGTCCATTAACCAGAGGATCAAGCACTCTCTACAGATAGCATAACATAAATATTAATTGAGAAATGATATCTGGAGTGAATTTGAGGAATTTATTGTGTACTTTGACAAGATACTAACTTTTCTGTTTGAGTTGTGGTCCATCAACTGAAGGTTCAAGCCCAATTCTAGCCATTGGATCTGAAATTTCCCATGATAGGAATACAGAAAGGTTAGTCCACGAAATAAAATGAAGCTTACATTGTTTAGAAATTTTCTGATTTGGTTGTCTTTCCATTCTTCTCATCTTCTCCTCTAGTTCCATAATTTTAGATCCTGATTTTTATTTACTTGATATAATTTTTCCATTTCAACATAAAAAGCTAGCATATCTTCATTTGGTGTATCCTCCACCGAAGTAAAATGTGTATTTGGAATACACGTGAAGTGGAAACATCAAAAAGTTTTTTGGGTTTGGAACTAGTCCCAAACCATGTACATGGCCGGCTTGTCATCCCCTAATACTTTGTTCAAGGATCTCCTTTCCATGCAGTCTTTTCATCGTGTTATCTGCTAATTCAGGGTTCTGTCCATAATATCTTTCAACTCTCCTAAATACAGGAACAACGTGAATAATAAGAATATATATAATATCAAATTCAAATACGAAGTTGAGAGTTGTAAATGTACCACATGAGCATTAATGATTGTGTCTTGCAAGTTTTTGGCTTGTGCGTGTGGATGAACAAGTGAGCCCTATGAGGGTACTTCTTTTTAGGATCTGCATCTTTCTATTGATATGTAATGTAAACAGAATTACGTTAGAAAAAAGAATGGAAGAGCGATGCATGAAGTTAGTATAATTTATCATTTCTCCTCTTGACGAGGGAAACTTTTGTCCCACTAGTATGGGTAGACTTCCTCATTGAACAATTATTTCTATTTGTAGCACTAATCCCCTACCAAAGAATAAATCAAACCAATTATGTGATATCTTTCAACGTATCTACACAGCAATATATAAGTCCAACAAGGAAAGTTGAAAATGGAATTCTTTTAACTACCTTTGCTTTCTGGGTTGTCCTATGATTAACTAGAGATCTCCAGTGATCCGGAGTCACGGATTTTGGTTTATTGTTGTAATTGGCTTCGGTGCATTTTTCTCATCAAAATACATTGCTTTCAGATCGGACTTATGTTGCCTCATCTGCTCTCAATATATATTTTTCAATGGGAGGAGGGTAAAGGAACCTCATCTACAAAACAATTACAACATAAATAGGGTGAGTGTAATGTAAGGCAACATAGAACAAGCTAGTAAGGATATTCAATGGATTAAATTTTACCTTCACTTGATCTAGTAAAGCCTTTACATTTGTTTAGTTTGAGCAATCTCCAATCCTTGTGGCTCAAGCAACACAATGATCATTCCTTGCAACTGAGCCAAGAAAATCCCCAAGATGTTTAGCCTCTTTTCCAATTGGCTGACTATGTCATTGCAGGAACCATTATCCTTTTCCCTTTTGGAAGGTTCCAAATATATTTCAGCTTCCTCATCTTATGCTCTTTTGTTTCTGCATTTTCAGCTGAATATATAGAACCATGAATTATATGTTACAATGAAGAATAATCATATATTGCAAACGGCAAGTAATGAGCAACAAACTTACCATCTTCGTTTTCATCCGCATCAGCGTCATCACAATCTGTGAAGCCTTCTTCATCATAGTATTCTTTCATGGACATCGGATGATTCAACATCTTTTACGCAGAATTATGATGTTCGATCGGTTCTTCCATCATATATTCTTCATTAGATTCAACAACATAATTCTTGTCCGTGACATATCTGCTGCAACATTAAAATGACCAAAAGTTTAAATAATTTTGTAAGGAGGTTTGGTTCATGCACAACCAAATAGCTAGGCTAATGATATGTTATTCTCAAGTCACTAACATTATTTTCAGAACAAGTGTGTCGTTTGCAGACTGGACTGTTAGTTGTGCTGTGCACATCATGTTCTGGTATTCAAAAAAATTAACATTCAAAATTATTGGGCGCCGCAGATCATGTTCTGATACTCATAAGAACTAACCCAACTGTACTACCCAACAAGAACATGATATTCAGAATTGGAGTTCCATAAAGAAAGTCTATGAAGAGATTGAAGTCACCAAGGTAGTAATGGTGCAGAACTAGATTGAAATACTGCACGCGTCCGCACCTGACACCCCAATAGTTATCAGAAGAGAACCAACTCTATCTGAAGGCTCCCAAAAATTCTAAACCAATAACAGAGGACAACTATCAACACATTGGTCTGCACTATTGAATTCACTGAGAAGAGTAATTAGAAAGCATAGAAGGGACAGATCTCAACCAAGAAGGGGGGGAGGCAAAATCTCAAGTCGTACTAGAATTTACCTTCTGTTTCTATGAATCAAGTGTGGGGATTGATCTGCTTACCGCCCAGTTGCTGAACAAGACACGCCTCTGGTGCCTCAGCCTCAATGGTGGAATCGGGGGAGCTATGAGACTCAGGAGGGAGGGCTGGCCACGATCGATCTGCTCAAGAAGGGATCCTTCGTACAAGAGGAGGAAGGGAGCCGCGGTGATATGGGGGAGGGGGGGGGGGGAGAGGTTCGATTTGGTGGCGTAGTTACCTCCTCGCGAGAGCTGATGTTAACGAAGCGCGCGTACTTATTTTCTTTTGACTAGAAATTAGTGGCTTGGCGGGAGACAATAGAGGGAAAGGGAAAAATTGGTGCGAAATCAAAAAAAGAAAAAACAAGCGACAACAAATTTGAAGCGAAAAAAATTATAATATTTTTATTATCATTGGCCCTTGACGGGCACTTGCACATATATTTGTGCCAAACACAACATTCTTCTTCTATGTTTGTACAAATTCAATTCAAAATGGATGAACTAATAATGTTTTCTATTAGTCAAAAGGGATGATTGGCCGACCTGCCGCATCGGTGTGTAGCCGCTCAGCTTCCTCCCCGTGCCCACAAAAACAGCGTCGGCGCGGAACGTCGCCCCGTTCCGCCCGCCCCTCCCCTGAGGCGGCGCATAGGCCTCGCCAGCAAGGCGTTTGCGAGGACCTAGTCCGGCGAGACGTTCTGACATCTCGAACACGACACGGTGTTGCGCGTTGCGCCGGTCAACTGACTTTCCCGCCGCCAGGACACTGCGGCAACATTCTCGGTTCTCCCGCCGCCGTATTGGAGGTAATGCACAATTCGCCCGGTGCGTTCGTGAGCGCCAGGTATGGTCTACTTCACGGCGAGCGGGCACCGACAAGGCGGCGATGCAGCAGTGGGGCCACAAGGGCAGCGACGAGGGCGGCGCTAAACCGTGATCACGGAGGGAGCTCAAAACTGCCGTGGAACTCCTCGTCTGTTGCGGTAGCCTCGTCGAGGAGGGGGGGCTGATGATGCTCTCCATCATCCGAGGAGAGCAAGACCTTCCTCTTCAACGGCGCAGAGGAGGAGGATCAGCCAAAGACCACGCGCGACGGCACCTGATCCAGAGGAAGATCCCTCAGTTGGCGCCGAGAACCATCCTAGAGAGCCTGACTTGCCCATTCGGGGCGTATATATAGGGAACATGATCTACTTGGAGTACAAGACAAACCAGAATACTTCCTAGTCTATCCTATGTTTCCAATCTAATCACGATACCTAACATCTCCCCCCCCCCCCCGCGGTATAAGCGGTAGCTGGCCATATGGTGACATGGAGAAGAATCCGAAGGTAAACCAACGGAATCCACCCCACAGTCGTAACGGTGATGCATCACGAAGTCGTGCTGGAGTGAAAACTGACGGATTGCTCAAGCAAGGCGGTAGCCCTTTGTGCCGTTGTCGAGATAGCCGTGAGGGCTAGGGTGGTGAAGCTGTGGTCGAAGGTAGCCATGCGTAAGAAGCGCGTGGTCGATGTCGAGTCGGGGTGGCCGGGGTGTCGAGGAAGTCGCATGGAGCGCGTGGCGCAAGGAGGCGCCGGGTTAGTCAGGGCGTAGTGTCGTGTCAAAGTAGTGGTGCGAAGAACGCCGTGTCGATGTCGAGCGGGGCGCATGAGCGCGGGCGGCACAAGGAGGCGCCGGGGGTTAGTCATGGGCATAGTTTCGGGGGCGTGCTTGGCGAAAAGGCGCGTAATCGGTTGATCAGACAGACAGCGGCGCTGTACGTGCCATGGCGGACCACGTATATTAGCACGCGGTCCGGACACCCACAACCTTCCCCAAGTTTGATGCCGGTTGAACAGAATTTGAGCGCGCGTACTTAATTGTATGTGTGTTTTAATTCATTAAATAGTAGATATAAAAAGGTATGAAATTTTGTAAAAAAAACAGCGCTGCTGAAAAATCCAACTGGCCCTACGCCTCACGCCAAACCTGCATCAGAATTACTGGTCGCGCGCTACACCAGACGCGGTGTCTGATGCACCGCGAGACCCCCCTTGATGGCGCGCCTGTACCACACAGGAGCAGTGCCGAAGCCAGCTATCTGCAGGTTTGGCGCATGGCATACTAAATCTAATATCTGGTGCAAGTACTACGTACAGTATTCTTCGATACAATTTTAAGTTTTGTCTCGTGGGTCTCTTGCATCAGGCATGCATGCATGCACGGGGGACGAGGCGACCATTATTTCTGCCTCCGCCACTCTCTGTTTCTTTTTCTCTCTCTCACTCTGTTTTGTGAAGCAAAAACATATGCAACTCACACTTTATAGATACTGCAACTCATGATGTATTGGAAAGAAGACAACCACACCAATGTATTGATCGAGTTCGTGGAACCCACTATTTAACACTTTTATGCTGTTCGTGGAACCACACATATTGGGATCAAGTATTGACACTTTAGGCTGTCACACCTAAAATTTCTTGTCTGAATTATAAAGTACATAAACATATAAAGAAAAAACAAGCAATAACACTAATGAATTCGTCATTCAACTAGGCTCCAATATTCAGATAGGTGACTTTTTGATTATCCAAAACTGCATTCAAAGCAATATGTGGTAATGTTTCAGTCCAGAATGACATAAGTTGCAGCATGATACTAAAATGTATAATAACAGAATCATTGAACCTGACCTTTATTCAGGTACTGTGTCATCACTTGACACTATATGAGAGCATTTACAGTTTCTCCCTTCTATATCTCTTCTCATTCAATTTTGTTTCTGATGGTGGCAGTATCAAAAGCATGAAAGAATTTACTGACATGATAAGGTTCTGTTTCCACATCATTCCATTCTTCACACCCATATCAAAATTATCTCGAGGGTTCATCTTCAAAACAATTGACATCCTGGATAAGATGGTCATCCACATAGAATACTGGTCAACTTGATTGGCAAATACAAAAGGTTCATCCTCTGCCCTTTACCAGTGTGAGTCAAAACTAGAGAAATCACAAGTCTACACCCATACTTATATTTGCATACCTTTTCCTTCGGTTAGCATCAACCCATTCACATTTAAATAGCACCACAGAAAATTTCGGAAATAGTTTAACTCAATTAGTCCACAATCCTTCACAAGTACATGACACTTCCAAGAATAGGATTTCTATCACGTGCAGAAGAGTAGCTTGAGTGTTTTGCTGTCACAACAACTCCACTATTTTGAGTTACTTGTCATAACGCTTCGGTCTAAATCTGTATCCTTGAACTTTGATGCTTCTAGTTTCGTTGCAACCTCAAGTGGACCACGGGCCAACCATCTAATTTCCTCACGATGCTTTACCATTTGGAATAGCCATGTGCAGATATTAAGTAGATCTCCAAATGACTTATTCCGACCATTTGTTCATGGATTTTGTTTGAACAAAAGTGTGCAAGTAAGAAAGCTGAGACAATTCACATCCTGGTCACAAAGGCTTCTCTGAATCTTGAATTAATTTGTACAATTTTGCTTCTTAGTTGCTTCATCTGAGAGTGGATTTGAAAAATCTGTACTATCACTCATAGGCACATCACCTCATATTATTTCCTAATTGATCCATAATATTTCATTCAATATTAGCATTTCTTCAGTTTCAGGTTGTGGTGTTGATCATCATTGTGATCGGATGAAGACTCACCATGAAAAACCCATTTGTCATAGCTCTGAAGCATTCCATTCCACATCAAATGGCCACGGACATCATCCCTTGATAGTACTGAAGTGTGAACACAATTCACATGGCATCGGATCATTGCATCTGCTGGTAAATCTTATATGCAAACTCCCGAAATTCATCTACACCAGCTGAGTACTGTGTAATTTTCTTGGAAATGCAATAGTAATTTGGTGGACTCTAAATCCATTGACACTGCATAAATAAAAAATATTAGGCCCTGTTTGGATATGAAGTATTATCAGAATACTATGGTTTCATACAAAACTGTAGTTTTAAATACTGTGAGGTGTTTGGCTAAACCAACAACCGTAGTTTCGTAAACATTGTATTCCTGATACATGTTGGTTTTTTTTGTTTGAAGTTTTATAAAAAACGCTAGTGTCATCATGTCCTTGACTACCATACAGCTGGTTTGTAACCTGAAAGCACAATTAAACAGCTATGGTTCTACAAACTACGGTAAAAAACAGTACCAGCCAAACATATCAGTAGTATTGAATGAAAACTGATAAAATGATGTTTTTCAGAAACTGAGTATTCATTGCCAATACCGAAGTTTGGATAATAATGCGGCTATTTTTAAAAAACTACACTGCCAAACTAGGCATTACTGCATTATAAGTTTCATATGTAATTTCATCCAAAGCATGAGATTCAGAGATCAGGGAACGCCGGGGAGGATCGGTACTCTGAGTGAGCAGCGGGATGGGGATTGGGGAGGATCGGAGGCATAGACTGGGCTGAGGAAGATAGCGAACCCGCGGACGGCAGGACAGGAAGTGGGCAGCTCCGGCAGTCGGTCAGCAGGGCGCGTGTGGTGCGCCCTTCGCACCTGATTGGACAGCAGACGGCGGCCACCAAGCGGGAGGGCAGCGGCAGGTCGCGGGTGGAGCCTTCAGTCGGTCAGATCATAGGGCGGTCTACCGGTGGAGGTGCGGGCGGCCGGGCAAGGACGGCGAAGGCAGGCGGCTCGTCTGGCTTCAGGCGGCGGATCGAGTATCCCAAGACGGGAGAAACAGGGTGACGACGGCCGTGCTGCTTTCGCTTCGGCACGACCGGACGAGCAGGGTAGGCTGTTATGGGCTTTTTTCTCCAAGCCATCTCTAATATTACCTTTTTTTGTAGAGAGGTCCTGCTCGACGTCGTAGCGTCAAAGCGAGCAGCTTCGCTGACTGAAGATTCGTGCAAAACGGGCCGGCCCATCCCACTAAAAAAGAAAAATGTCATGAAAATAAAGCGTTCAATAAGTCGAAACAAGCGCGACTAGTGACTAACGCGCACTGAACAACGACGAGCATGTGTTAATTACAGAGCTCAAATTTTACCTATTAGTGACCAGGCAGAATCCTTTTTTAATATTTCCTTCAAGAAATAAGAGACGTTCTTGCCAAATTTTGAAACTTGAAACACACACTTTTAAAACGTGATTTTTAAGAAAAAAAAAGGTAATAATTATTGAAAACCACGAACAAAATTTGAAAACCCAAACATTTATTGAATTTTATAAGTTTCAAATATACATTGAATTTTTTTTAAACATACGCCAAACAATTTTTAAAAACTACACGGGGGTACATTTTTGTGATATTTTGATGCCATTTAAAATATACATTGATATGTCTAATATACGTTGAACAAATTTTGACAACACGTTGAACAATTCTTATATACACTAAAAAAATATTATTTAATACATATTGAACATTTTTTTATATACGCTGATCAATTTTTAAAAATTGTGAAACAAATTTTTTTAAAAAGTGGCCAATTGAAATCCATGAACAATTTTTGAAATCATGACAAAATTTGGGATTCGAACCATTGTCTTCAAAAGAAAGTATTAAAAATAAAAATGAAAAAGCGTCGGTGTCCTTGCTCTGAAAAAATATATGACATCGTAGGCAAATTGTTTACTCTTCTTCTGGGATATATAATATAACCGTCATATTTAAGAATTTATAACACAAAAGATTATTATTCAGTAGGAATCATGTCCAGATTTATTGTTCAATTAGAATTTATAATGCATCATCTCGAGGACCCTGGCATATGTAGTTCTGTAGCACAGCAAGATTTAAACTTCTAGAACTTGTGTAGTAGGAAGAATATTGAAAGTTGTTCATAATTGGAGTATAGAGGCTTCAAAGTTCCTTATAATGTTTCATTTTTGCCATCAGTTGTGACATGTCGCCACTACTAGGCCACACAATCCTGAGTTTCGACAGGGCCGCTGCCACTAGGTCGTCAACCTCCCACACCCTCAACAACCATTAGTGCAGAATTGGTCATTAGTCCCGGTTCCTACAACTGGGACTAAAGGGTGGGGACTAAAGCACCCCCCCTTTAGTCCCGGTTCGTCACGACCCGGGACCAAAGGCCCACCACGTAGCACGAGCCTGCGCCGGGGGCTGGGGGTCCTTTAGTCCCGGTTGGTGACACCAACCGGGACTAGAAGGTTTATGGGTTTATGGTTTATTTTTCCTTTTATTTTGTGTTTTTCATTTAATTCTTTTTCATTTCAAACATATTTTACGCTACTACATATTGCACACGTTATATATATATATATATATATATATATATATATATATCTATATCATCGAATTTCTGGTACGACCATTCATACACAAATATATATATACAATTTCTCCTACAACTTCCGGATCATTACATGCAGGCATTAGGTGTAATGGTATTCTCCTTCGGGATCTATGACCTGGTCAAGCAAAATCCCGCCATTTCCTCTTGAATTGCTCATATGCGATCCGTTGGTAGGAGCTGATCCCGCATCTCCGACATCTTTAAAGAAGGAGATCAATATGAATATATTAGTTGTGTGTATATATATTAAATAATGATATAAAAATTATGAATAGTTTTCTGACAAACGTACCCAAAGTTGTCTTGCATCTTTGGTCCTTTCGGACGTCATAATGCGAATGTTTTCGCAAACGTAGTATGCACATAAATTATTCCCCTTAGCCTGCCTCATGCACTTTCCGAGAATAGAATTCAATCAGATAATAATTAATCAAGCATGATAATGATATTGAAACTAGAATTAAAGAGATGCGCGGACATAGCTAGTACTACTTAATTACCTTGGGTCGCACCCATGTCAGCTCTTGTTTCCATGGACCTTGAACCTATTTGATGAACTTTTGCCAAGCCCTACCTGCCGGCAAAGAACATGATTAAAGGAGTTATTAATTAGTTGATATCAGGAAATGAACTAAAGAGGCCGACATAGTTCGATAATGATTGAAATTACCTGTCGAGCATCCCCTTCACGATTGAGTATTCTTTAGTTTCTTTAAGTAGTGAGTCCACTACTTTAACTTTTCCCTCGTCAACTTTAATGATTAGCAGGATCCAGTGAAAACTGCATGCGCACACGTTTGTATAATTAAGCGGGCATGTGCATAACTCATCAACTACACTTATTAACATCTAGTAAGCAAAACAGAATTTGTAGTACAAGACAATGACACTCACCCGAAGTTGTAAGTAAGTAGTATTTCTGGTTGGGTATTTAGTCGCTTCAAAAACTCTAGCAAGGTTTTCTCTGTGTCTTTTCGGTGACATGACAATGTCTTTTCATTAATGGTATTTGGGTCAATGAACCCAATGCCATAGCGTCTGTCTCTTTTCAATTCATAAATCTTCATTCTGCATAATACCACAGAAAAGAATATAATGATGATAATTACAGGTAATGAACGAGCACAACTAGAGACTTAAATTGCAGAAAGAAATCTCTTACAGACAATAGCAACTGACGAGAGATTTGTCGAGTATGCGTCTTGATTGAATAACTGAAACATTTCTTGAAACTCAACCCACAAATCTTTTTCCTGAAAGTAATGCTCTGCCTTGACTTTCACCATGAGGGCCTCTCGCCCGTTATTTATTTCTCTCAGGTACCACTCATGCAATCTGCGCATTTTCGTTGATAGAAGCGGGATCTCCTCAGGCTTGACCAAAGGTTGGCCGGGGACATATTTCCATATTACTTCATCATCTTGAATCCCGGGGATAGGCTCGCACTACAACAAGACCCCCGCTATAGCAACGCTTTTTTCCGTATCTAAAAGCCCATATATGTGTTGTTAATGTCTTTACCAACGGTTTGAGATGCGTAGCCTTAGCCAGTGTTGCTAGCGCATAATGCAACGCTTATATTGCCGTTGGTAAAAGGAACCGTTGCAAGACTACAACAGATAAAGGGGACTTCTACAATAGTTTTATATGTTGGTGGTTAATGTACAAGAATCAAAATCCCATTACTTGGCAACGGAGAATTTTCAACGCTTCAAGTGTTGGCACAGATTTAGTGTGATTATTATTATTATTACTACTACTACTACTACTACTATTATTATTCATATGTAATCAATGCTCCATGTAATTCTGTATTTCAAGTGAAGGAAAAACAAGGGAATATACTGACAACGGGAAGAAATCATATATCATATATGAGATAAAATTGTTGGATTACAATAGTGGATATTACAAGAGGAACATCATCCAAACGTGATGCATAATCTAACTATTTTCTTGATAGTGAAACTTAAACTAAAGCATTCAACTTCCCTACAACTTAACTAAAACTTAATCGAGGAACAACATCAAACAGGAACATCATCCCCACAACATAATTAAAACTGAAAGCATCCATCATCGTCACCATCATGAAGCAGAATATCAACATCATCATTGCAGTACACTTGCCACCCACCCATATACTCATCCATTTATCTTTTGAATCTACAAACAAGGAAACAAAATGAACTGTTAACACACAATGCATTGACATGATGCAAGTAGTAATAGAGGCAAGATATTAGTCACGTACAAAGGTTGAGGGCCATGCAATCTTTGTTTTTTCTGCATTACCGAGAGTAGTGCAGTTTTTGCGACTTCATACCAAAATTTCAGTTTTAACAAGTGCCATATCAACATGCGCCGCCCAGAATTCATTCCTAATTACAGCACCATCAAGTTTAAAGTTAGGATCACAACTTACAATTGTAGCAAGAGCTACATCCCTGTTATGGTTTTTCAAGCTCTTCAAGAATACTTTAGTTCCTGCCTGTTAGAGAAAATCAAAGTAACCATATGAGAAAAACTGAAAGAAAATAGAGGAACATCTGAAATGAATGAGCACTCTTACAGGTAATTCACTGGCACCCAACCAGCTCAGCGAACCACTTTGAGCACTCTTACTGCTTGCATTAGCACCTTTTGTTGTTTTTTTGGTCTGGACAACAGTATGATAGCAAAGAAGAAGTCATAAACAAATAAACAAGCTAGCATTATAGTTTGAACAGAAATGTGTATGTGATTATGAAAAGATACCAGTTTGTTTGCAGTAGAAGTTTTTTCTCCATGACGTGCACTAACATTCTCAAGCAAAGTTTCTTTGTTCTGAACAACATTCTGATAGCAAGACGACCAGTAGATGCATAACCATCGGAGCAATATATTTTGAACATATTGTATATGGTAACGGAAGTATACCTTATGTGCAGCAGAATTTATTTCCCCTTGCTAAGCACTGAAATTATGATCAGGAGTTTCTTGGTTCTGGACAACATTCTGATAGCAACAAGTAAAGATATAAACATGAGAGCACTATAGTTTGATCATAACTTTTGTATATGGGACTATGATGATACCTTCTGTGCAGTAGAGCATTTTTCTAGTTGTCGTGCAGTGCCACCATTATGAACCATAGTTTCTTTGTTCTAGGATAAAATGATACACATCAAGTTTTGGGTATCGTATATGCAATTGCAAAAAGTGCAAGCACAACAACTTAAAACTCAGCAATGACAGGTTGTAAAGAGTATTTAAGTAGACAAACCTTATCTGAAACAGAATTCTTGTTTGATGTTTGCAAATCTGCATCGTTTGATCCACTTGGCTTGTTCTGTAAATTATTTGATCGTTTTTTAACAAGTTGGAGTCCATTAACCAGAGGATCAAGCACTCTCTACAGATAGCATAACATAAATATTAATTGAGAAATGATATCTGGAGTGAAATTTGAGGAATTTTATTGTGTACTTTGACAAGATACTAACTTTTCTGTTTGAGTTGTGTCCATCAACTGAAGGTTCAAGCCCAATTCTAGCCATTGGATCTGAAATTTCCCATGATAGGAATACAGAAAGGTTAGTCCACGAAATAAATGAAGCTTACATTTGTTAGAAATTTACCTGATTTGGTTGTCTTTCCATTCTTCTCATCTTCTCCTCTAGTTCCATAATTTTAGCATCCTGATTTTTATTTACTTGATATAATTTTTCCATTTCAACTATAAAAGCTAGCATATCTTCATTTGGTGTATCCTCCACCGAAGTAAAATGTGTATTTTGGAATACACGTGAAGTGGAAACATCAAAAAGTTTTTTTGGGTTTGGAACTAGTCCCAAACCATGTACATGGCCGGCTTGTCATCCCCTAATACTTTGTTCAACGGATCTCCTTTCCATGCAGTCTTTTCATCGCTGTTATCTGCTAATTCAGGGTTCTTGTCCATAATATCTTTCAACTCTTCCTAAATACAGGAACAACGTGAATAATAAGAATATATATAATATCAAATTCAAATACGAATGGTTGAGAGTTGTAAATGTACCACATGAGCATTAATGATTTTGTTCTTGCAAGTTTTTGGCTTGTGCGTGTGGATGAACAAGTGAGCCCTATGAGGGTACTTCTTTTTAGGATCTGCATCTTTCTATTGATATGTAATGTAAACATGAATTACGTTAGAAAACATGAATGGAAGAGCGATGCATGAAGTTAGTATAATTTATCATTTCTTCCCTCTGACGAGGGAAACTTTTTGTCCCACTAGTATGTGTAGACTTCCTCATTGAACAATTATTTCTATTTGTAGCACTAATCCCCTACCAAAGAATAAATCAAACCAATTATGTGCATATCTTTCAACGTATCTACACAGCAATATATAAAGTCCAACAAGGAAAGTTGAAAATGGAATTCTTTTAACTACCTTTGCTTTCTGGGTTGTCCTATGATTAACTAGAGATCTCCAGTGATCCGGAGTCACGGATTTTGGTTTATTGTTGTAATTGGCTTCGGTGCATTTTTTCTCATCAAAATACATTGCTTTCAGATCGGACTTATGTTGCCTCCATCTGTCTTCAATATATATTTTTCAATGCGAGGAGGGTAAAGGAACCTCATCTACAAAACAATTACAACATAAATAGGGTGAGTGTAATGTAAGGCAACATAGAACAAGCTAGTAAAGGATATTCAATGGATTAAATTTTACCTTCACTTGATCTAGTAAAGCCTTTACATTTGTTTTAGTTTTGAGCAATCTCCAATCCTTGTGGCTCAAGCAACACAATGATCCATTCCTTGCAACTGAGCCAAGAAAATCCCCAAGATGTTTAGCCTCTTTTCCAATTGGCTGACCTATGTCATTGCAGCGAACCATTATCCTTTTCCCTTTTGGAAGGTTCCAAATATATTTCAGCTTCCTCATCTTATGCTCTTTTGTTTCTGCATTTTCAGCTGAATATATAGAACCATGAATTATATGTTACAATGAAGAATAATCATATATTGCAAACGGCAAGTAATGAGCAACAAACTTACCATCTTCGTTTTCATCCGCATCAGCGTCATCACAATCTGTGAAGCCTTCTTCATCATTAGTAGTTCTTTCATGGACATCGGATGATTCAACATCTTTTTCAGCAGAATTATGATGTTCGATCGGTTCTTCCATCATATATTCTTCATTAGATTCAACAACATTAATTCTTGTCCGTGACATATCTGCTGCAACATTAAAATGACCAAAAGTTTAAATAATTTCTGTTAAGGAGGTTTGGTTCATGCACAACCAATATAGCTAGGCTAATGATATGTTATTCTCAAGTCACTAACATTTATTTTCAGAACAAGTGTGTCGTTTGCAGACTGGACTGTTAGTTGTGCTGCTGCACATCATGTTCTGGTATTCATAAAAAATTAACATTCAAATTATTGGGCGCCGCAGATCATGTTCTGATACTCATAAGAACTAACCCAACTGTACTACCCAACAAGAACATGATATTCAGAATTGGAGTTCCATAAAGAAAGTCTATGAAGAGATTGAAGTCACCAAGGTAGTAATGGTGCAGAACTAGATTGAAATACTGCACGCGTCCGCACCTGACACCCCAATAGTTATCAGAAGCAACCAACTCTATCTGAAGGCTCCCAAAAATTCTAAACCAATAACAGAGGACAACTATCAAACACTTGGTCTGCACTATTGAATTCACTGAGAAGAGTAATTAGAAAGCATAGAAGGGACAGATCTCAACCAAGAAGGGGGGGAGGCAAAATCTTCAAGTCGTACTAGAATTTACCTTCTGTTTCTATGAATCAAGTGTGGGGATTGATCTGCTTACCGCCCAGTTGCTGAACAAGACACGCCTCTGGTGCCCTCAGCCTCAATGGTGGAATCGGCGGGGCGAGCTATGAGACTCAGGAGGGAGGGCTGGCCACGATCGATCTGCTCAAGAAGGGATCCTTCGTACAAGAGGAGGAAGGGAGCCGCGTTGATATGGGGGAGGGGGGGAGGAGGTTTCCGATTTTGGTGGCGTAGTTACCTCCTCGCGAGAGCTGATGTTAACGAAGCGCGCGTACTTATTTTCTTTTGACTAGAATTAGTGGCTCTTGGCGGGAGACAATAGAGGGAAAGGGAAAAATTGGTGCGAAATCAAAAAAAGAAAAAACAAGCGACAACAAATTTGAAGCGAAAAAAATTATAATATTTTTTATTATCATCTGGCCCTTGACGGGCACTTGCACATATATTTGTGCCAAACACAACATTCTTCTTCTATGTTTGTACAAATTCAATTCAAAATGGATGAACTAATAATGTTTTCTATTAGTCAAAAAGGGATGATTGGCCGACCTGCCGCATCGGTGTAGCCGCTCAGCTTCCTCCCCCGTCGCCCACAAACCAGCGTCGGCCGCGAACGTCGCCCCGTTCCGCCCGCCCCTCCCCTTGAGGCGGCGCATAGGCCTCCGCCAGCAAGGCGTTTGCGAGGACCTAGTCCGGCGAGACGTCTGACATCTCGAACACGACACGGTGTTGCGCGTTGCGCCGGTCAACTGACTTTCCCGCCGCCAGGACACTGCGGCAACATTCTCGGTTCTCCCGCCGCCGTATTGGAGGTAATGCACAATTCGCCCGCGTGCGTTCGTGAGCGCCAGGTATGGCTCCTACTTCACGGCGAGCGGGCACCGACAAGGCGGCGATGGCAGCAGTGGGGCCACAAGGGCAGCGACGAGGGCGGCGCTAAACCGTGATCACGGAGGGAGCTCAAACTGCCGTTGGAACTCCTCGTCTGTTGCGGTAGCCTCGTCGAGGAGGGGCGGCTGATGATGCTCTCCATCATCCGAGGAGAGCAAGACCTTCCTCCTTCAACGGCGCAGAGGAGGAGGATCAGCCAAAAGACCACGCGCGACGGCACCATGATCCAGAGGAAGATCCCTCAGTTGGCGCCGAGAACCATCCTAGAGAGCCTGACTTGCCCATCTCGTGGGCGTATATATAGGAGTACATGATCTACTTGGAGTACAAGACAAACCAGAATACTTCCTAGTCTATCCTATGTTTCCAATCTAATCACGATACTCAACATCTCCCCCCCCCCCTCCCGCGGTTAGAACGGTAGCTGCGCATATGGTGACATTGGAGAAGAATCCGAAGGTAAACCAACGGAAATCCACCCCACAGTCGTAACGGTCGATGCATCACGGAAGTCGTGCCTGGAGTGAAAACTGACGAGATTGCTCAAGCAAGGCGGTAGCCCTTTGTGCCGTTGTCGAGATAGCCGTGAGCGTAGGGTGGTGAAGCTGTGGTCGAGGTAGCCATGCGAAGAACGCCGTGGTCGATGTCGAGTCGGGGTGGCCGGTGTCGAGGAAGTCGCCATGGAGCCGCGGGCGCAAGGAGGCGCCGGGTTAGTCATGGGCGTAGTGGTGTCAAAGTAGTGGTGCGAAGAACGCCGTGGTCGATGTCGAGCGGGCGCATGAGCCGCGGGCACAAGGAGGCGCCGGGTTAGTCATGGGCATAGTTCTCGGGGGCGTGCTTGGCGAAAACAGGCGCGTAATCGGTTGATCAGACAGACAGCGGCGCTGTACGTGCCATGGCAGGACCACGTATATTAGCACGAGTCCGGACACCCACAAACCTTCCCCAAGTTTGATGCCGGTTGAACAGAATTTGAGCGCGCGTACTTAATTGTATATGTGTGTTTTAATATCATTAATATAGTATAATAAAAAGGTATGAAATTTTGTAAAAAAAACAGCGCTGCTGAAATTCCAACCTGGCCCTACGCCTCACGCCAAACCTGCATCAGAATTACTGGTCGCGCGCTACACCAGACGCGGTGTCTGATGCACCGCGAGACCCCTCCCTCCTGATGGCGCGCTGTACCACACAAGGAGCAGTGCCGAAGCCAGCTATCTGGCCAGGTTTGGCGCATGGCATACCTAAATTCTGGTGCAAATACTACGTACAGTAATTCTTTCGATACAATTTTAAGTTTTGTCTCGTTGGGTCTCTTGCATCAGGCATGCATGCATGCACGGGGACGAGGCGACCATTATTTCTGCCTCCGCCACTCTCTGTTTCTTTTTCTCTCTCTCACTCTGTTTTGTGAAGCAAAAACATTATGCAACTCACACTTTATAGATACTGCAACTCATGATGTATTGGAAAGAAGACAACCAACACCAATGTATTGATCGAGTTCGTGGAACCAGCCTATTTAACACTTTTATGCTGTTCGTGGAACCAACATATTTGGGATCAAGTATTGACACTTTAGGCCTGTCACACCTACAAATCTTCTTGTCTGAATTATAAAGTACATAAACATTAAAGAAAAAAATAGCAATAACACTAATGAATTCGTCACTTCAACTAGGCTCCACATATTCAGATAGGTGACTTTTTGATTATCCATCAAACCTGCATTCAGAAGCAATAGTGGTAAGTTTCATGTCCAGAATGACATAAGTTGCAGCAATGATACTAAGAATGTAAATAACAGAATCACATTGAACCTGACCTTTATTCAGGTACTGTGTCATCACTTGACACTATATGAGCATCTACAGTTTCTCCCTCTATATCTCTTCTCATTCAATTTTGTTTCTGATGGGCAGTATCAAAAAGCTGAAAGAATTTACTGACATGATAAGGTTCTGTTTCCACATCATTCCATTCTTCACCCATATCAAAATTATCTCGAGGTATCATCTTCAAAACAATTGACCATCCTGGATAAAGATGGTCATCCACATAGAATACTTGGTCAACTTGATTGGCAAATACAAAAGGTTCATCCTCTGCCCTTTTACCAGTGTGAGTCAAACTAGAGAAATCCACAAGTCTACACCCATACTTATCTATTTGCATACCTTTTCCTTCGGTAGCATCAACCCATTCACATTTAAATAGCACCACAGAAAATTTTCGGAAATAGTCTAACTCAATTATGTCCACAATCCTTCCAAAGTACATGACATTTCCAAGAATAGGATTTCTATCACGTGCAGAAGAGTAGCTTGATGTTTTTGCTGTCACAACAACTCCACTATTTTGAGTTACTTTGTCATAACGCTTCGGTCTAAATCTGTATCCTTGAATATTGAATGCTCTATGTTTCGTTGCAACCTCAAGTGGACCACGGGCCAACCATCTAATTTCCTCACCGATGCTTTACCATTTGGAATAGCCATGTGCAGAATATTAAGTAGATCTCCAAATGACTTATCCGACCATTTGTTCATGGATTTTGTATTGAACAAAAGTGCAAGTAAGGAAAGCTGAGACAATTCACATCCTGGCCACAAAGGCTTCTCTGAATCTTGAATTAATTTGTACAATGCTTCTGCTTCTTTAGTTGCTCCATCTGGAAGTGGATTTGAAAAATCTGTACTATCACTCATAGGCACATCACCATCATATATTTTCCTAATTGAATCCATAATCATTTCATTCATATTAGCATTTTCTTCAGTTTCAGGTTGTGGTTGTTGATCATCATTGTGATCGGATGAAGACTCACCATGAAAAACCCATTTGTCATAGCTCTGAAGCATTCCATTCCACATCAAATGGCCACGGACATCATCCCTTGATAGTACTGAAGTGTGAACACAATCTTCACATGGGCATCGGATCATTGCATCTGCTGGTAAATCTTTATATGCAAACTCCAGAAATTCATCTACACCAGCTGAGTACTGTGTACTTTCTCTTGGAAATCGCAATAGTAATTTGGTGGACTCTAAATCCATTGCACACTGCATAAAAATAACAAATATTAGGCCCTGTTTGGATATGAAGTATTATCAGAATACTATGGTTTCTACAAAAACTGTAGTTTTAAATACTGTGAGGTGTTTGGCTAAACCAACAACCGTAGTTTCGTAAACAGTTGTATTCCTGATACATTGGTTTTTTTTTTTGAAGTTTTAAAAAACGCTAGTGTCATCATGTCCTTGACTACCATACAGCTTGGTTTGTAACCTGAAAGCACAATTAACAGCTATGGTTTCTACAACTACGGTAAAACAGTACCAGCCAAACATATCAGTAGTTTCATGAAAACTGATAAAATTGATGTTTTCAGAAACTGTAGTATTCATTGCCAATACCGAAGTTTTGGAATACTGCGATATTTTAAAAACTACACTGCCAAACTAGGCATTACTGCATATAAGTTTCATAATGTAATTTCATCCAAAGCATGGAGATTCAGAGATCAGGGGACGCCGGGATGAGGTACCTCTCTGAGCTGAGCAGGGGATGGGGATTGGGGAGGACCGGAGGATCAGCGGCTGAGGAAGCGACCGCGGAGCGGACAGGAAGTGGGCAGCTCCGGCAGTCCGGTCAGCAGGGCGCGGTGGTGCGCCCTGCGCACCTGATTGGACAGCAGCCGGCGGGCCACCAAGCGGGGCAGGCAGCGGCAGGTCGCGGGTGTGAGCCTTCAGGTCGGTCAGGATCATAGGGCGGTCTACCGGTGGCTGCGGGCGGCCGGGCAAGGACGGCGAGGCAGGCGGCTCGTCTGGCTTCCAGGCGGCGGATCGAGTATTCCCAAGACTGGAGAAACAGGGTTGACCGACCGTGCGTGGCTGCTTTCGCTTCGGCACGACGCGACGAGCAGGGTAGGCTGTTATTGGGCTTTTTTTCTCCAAGCCCATCTCTAATATTACCTTTTTTTTAGAGAGGTCCTGCTCGACGTTCGTTAGCGTCAAAGCGAGCAGCTTCCGCTGAAAGATTCGTGCAAAACGGGCCGGCCCATTCCCACTAAAAAAGAAATGTCATGAAAAATAAAGCGTTCAATAAGTCGAACAAGCGACCTAGTGATAACGCGCCACTGAACTAACGACTGAGCATGTGTTAAATTACAGAGCTCAAATTTACCTATTATGTACAGCGGCAGATCCTTTTTTAATATTTCCTTCAAGAAATAAAGAACGTTTTCTTGAACAAATTTTGAAACTTGAACAAACTTTTAAAACGTGATTTTTAGAAAAAAAAAGTGAATAATTATTGAAACCACGAACAAAATTTGAAAACCCAAACATTTATTGAATTTTATAAGTTTCAAATATACATTGAATTTTTTTTAAACATACGCCAAACAATTTTTAACTACACGGTGTACATTTTTGTGATATTTGATGAACCAATTCTAAATATACATTGAATATTTTTATAATATACGTTGAACAATTTTGAACAACACGTTGAACAATTCTTTTATATACACTAAAAAAAATATTAAATACATATTGAACATTTTTTTATATACGCTGATCAATTTTAAAATTGTGAACAAATTTTTTTAAAAAGTGGCCAAATTTGAAATCCATGAACAATTTTTGAAATCATGAACAAAATTTGGGATTTCGAACCATTGTCTTCAAAAGAAAGTATAAAAATAAAAATGAAAAAGGATAAAATGGAAGAAAAGAAACTTAAACAAAAACAGAAAGTAAAAAAAGGGGAAAACGGAAAAAGTAGCAAAAGAAGAAAAAAAACAGTTCACGGAACCTACTAGAAGGTTCCCAAAACCAGGTGGTCGCTCGAAATTGGGCCGGCCCGTGCGCCTCGTTCGCTCGCTTCGCTTCAGCGAAGTAGCGATGAACGGACGCACACGGGCGTCATAAAGGATCTGCCTTTTTTTAGGGGTATCTCTTATATTATGTATGTGTGCTATACAGGCTGGGCCAAAATTCCAGGGTGGAGCGTGGCCCACCTGGTGCCTCCTCCAATGATCTCGATCGGAGAATAAATTGAAGGGACTACGCAAAATTTGATTTTTGCCAAATGGATTTTCACGCCACACTTTATGTGTACCGGCGTCTAATTAACTTTTATTTTTAATTATGTATATTTACAGTCTTATAGCAGATATAATTTGCAACACATACATGACAATATATAAGATCTGTTGCAATCTATGTAGGACACTATAGTCACGAACAAGTCGACAGCGCATATGCTGCTACGCTTATATGCATATCTCTTGTGAATTTTGCAACTTATAGTTAAAACGTTGTACAATATGTGTTGCTATATAGGGGGTATCCTTGTAGTGTCGATCTCTAGGAGTTGATAAACAGTGACACCGGCCTCTTTAGCCATCCTTCTATGATCGTCGATTATTACTGCATGATCGGCGGTACTCACGTGTGATTGTATAATGAGCGGGGCGATCGATTGCACTACCTGTTCTCCCAGCTGGGGAACAGTTTTTCCGCATTTTTTACTACCTGCTTGGCTCGAGCTCGACTCCTTTTCTATTTGTGCACGATATGACTTCTTAATAGAGCGCTCATAGTCTGAGTCCGTTCTCTTCACAGCCGGTTTAGCCATATCCACAAAGTGTTTTATGACTTCCTCAGGTATTTTCCCCTTTGGTGGCGGGGGCGGCTTCTTAGCAAAAAAGGCCTTCACTTCAGCATCCACTATGGCCTTCTTTTCCTCGTCACTCCTGTCGTAAGCCAACTTCTTTTTGGCAGGAGGAGAGGCTTTCTTGCTTGGTGCTCTCTTCCGCTTAGGAGAAGGCTGACGCGCCCGAGATCGATATGGCGGACTCGCGCTGATGGGCTTCGTCTCGGGGTGGGGTGGTGGACTCGGCTGATGCGGTGGCGGACTTGGAGGACCAGGAGTCAGCTGACGCGGTGGCGGACTTGGAGGAGGAGACGGCTGACGCGGCGGACTTGGAGGAGGAGTCGGCTGACGCGGTGGCGGACTTGGAGGAGCGGGTCAGCTGATGCGGTGGCATACTTGGAGGAGGAGCCGGCTGACGTGGCGGACTTGGAGGAGGAGTCGGTGGCCTTGGAAAGACGATGCAATCCTTTCTTCATAGAATGATACGGTGTATGGCGTCTCCTAGTGTGCGCTCCTCGTCACCTCCAGGAATGTCAAGCTCTAGCCCGTCATATACCGACATCACTTCATCCACCCCGACACGAGCATAGCCAGCTGGAATCGGATTGCCGTGGAAGGTTGCTTCAGGGGGATTTGTTAAAGCATAGCCGTCCGCCACCTTCATGGATATGTTCTTCACTTTCATGTGTAGCTCACAAGGTGTCGTACCTTTGATATCATCCACGGGGTATCTAGCCAGCAGTGCATCATCGGCCTGGGTGGAACCCATGCTGCTTTTCGGTATAGATGGGACGGTTCTATCCAATGCTGGATCTGCTTGCTGCAGCAGCTGCTGAGACGCCCTTTCCTGGCTAAGTGAGTCGATCTGCTCCTGCTGTCGCATGAAAGCGCGTTCCAACTCCGCGTGCTTTGATTCTACAAGTTGAAGGCGGACTGCTTCCTCTTTCCTCTGCTCCTCCTCCAGCTTCCTCTTCTCCTCCTCCTGCTGCTTCTTTCTCGCACGGCTTCTATAAGTGGCGTTCCAATCCGCAAGCCCCTCAAACCACGGAACAACACCTTTGCCTCGTGTTCATCCCGGGTGTTCAGGATTCTTCAGGGCACGCGTAAGCTTGTCGTTCTCTTTGTCGGGCTTGAACGCCCCCATTCGAGCCTCTTCTATTGCAACAAGTAAAGTGTCGGAGGCTTCTTTAGGACTTGCCCGCTCCATAACCAGCCCTGTCTTCAGGGTCCAACTTCCCCCCATGCGCATAAAACCAAGTCCTGCACCTGTCGGCCGAACTCAATGTAACTGGAGTGACCCCAAAAGTAATCATTTGTTCCTCAGCTTGATCCACTTAGGCCAGACGACCTGGTAGGCACCTGGCCCCAGCCGATGGTGCCACTTTTTTTTCTCAGCATTAATCTTGTTTATTCTCGACCGTTCCTTAGCTGTTTCTGATTCATTGAACTTCACGAAAGAGTCCCAGTGATCTCTTACCTTCTCCAATGTTCCCTTGAATGCTGGAGTCTGCTTTTCGTCTGTTTCGTACTTGGTCCATATTCTTTTCTTGTGGTTGCAGAATGCTATCGCCATCTGTCAAATGATCTGGTAGAGTGAAATGTGACATAAGCGATTCCCAAAGCAGATCTTTTGCTCTTTCGGAGACAAAACTAACTCCTTCATCTCCCTTTGCTGGCTTATTTCATTCTTGAACGGAGATCGGAATTTGGTCACTGACAATAACTTCGCACTGACGAGCAAATTTGTCCGCATTCGCTTTAGGAGCAAGCAGATCGTCATTTGATTTGATGGCATCGATGTTGTACTTTATGCCAGCCTGTAACCTTTTGGCCGGGCCTCGTACTGCCCTGCTTGTAGAAGATTTGCTCGATCTGGAGGGCTAAAAGAAGAAAGATCGACTCGTTAATATATATATATATATATATATATATACACACACACACCCACAAATCAATTAATACATGTAATGATCACCAGATGCCTTATATAAATATACCTCACCGGTCTTTGTTATTTGAAGAACATTTCCTTCGTCATCATTGTTGGGGTCTTCATCTATTCGTTCATCTTCATCAAATATCATACCCTCATCGGAATTGTTTAGATATTGCGAGCCGTCATCTTCAGGTTCATTGTCTGGGCTCGGGGAGCATATGATGTCGAACATGGTCTGTTCTCCGTCTCTGCCGGTATCGTCCATAACTTAACTAATCCAGAAGAAAGATAAAACAATTTAGTATTCAAATTAGAATGTAATCAAGAAGGAAAAACAGAATCATAGTAGACAATATGCATCTCGAATAATATCAATAATACATCTTGAATAATCCAGATAATATGCATCATCGAATATAATCTCGAATACATCGTCTCGAATATTATCGAATAATATAATATCGAATACATCGTCTCAAATATTATCATATAACATCACTAGCTAATACAGATCGAATACTATCGAAGAATCTAGTTCACTCGCGGTTCCTGAGGCCCGGGTGATGGACACACAAAGAGAAGAAATCATCACAGGATCATAGCTCGGGTGAGATCCCTGAAGAACATGCCAGGTATTGGAGAACCTGACGTCCAACGCAACCATGTAGCGACGGACGTGCTCGTCCTCCTCCCTGACACGGTGACGTACCACCTCCGCGGGGGCGGGCTGCCTCCACACCGAAAGTGGCCCACGCGACTGGCACCAAAGAAGCTCCGGGTCGATGACGGGAGCCCGGTTCCTCACCAAGCTGCGCGCCCCGGAAGGTAGTGAAGGAAATATGCCCTAGAGGCAATAATAAAGTTATTATTTTATTTCCTTATGTCATGATAAATGTTTATTATTCATGCTAGAATTGTATTAACCGGAAACTTGATACATGTGTGAATACATAGACAAAATAGAGTGTCACTAGTATGCCTCTACTTGACTAGCTCGTTAATCAAAGATGGTTATGTTTCCTAACCATAGACATGAGTTGTCATTTGATTAACGGGATCACATCATTAGGAGAATGATGTGATTGACTTGACCCATGCCGTTAGATTAGCATTTGATCATTTAGTATGTTGCTATTGCTTTCTTCATGACTTATACATGTTCCTATGACTATGAGATTATGCAACTCCTGTTTACCGGAGGAATACTTTGTGTGCTACCAAACGTCACAACGTAACTGGGTGATTATAAAGGTGCTCTACAGGTGTCTCCGAAGGTACTTGTTGAGTTGGCGTATTTCGAGATTAGTATTTGTCACTCCGATTGTCGGAGAGGTATCTCTGGGCCCACTCGGTAATGCACATCACTATAAGCCTTGCAAGCATTGTAACTAATGAGTTAGTTGCGGGATAATGTATTACGGAACGAGTAAAGAGACTTGCCGCTAACGAGATTGAACTAGGTATTGAGGTACCGACGATTGAATCTCGGGCAAGTAACATACCGATGACAAAGGGAACAACGTATGTTGTTATGCGGTTTGACCGATAAAGATCTTCGTAGAATATGTGGGAGCCAATATGAGCATCCAGGTTCCGCTATTGGTTATTGACCGGAGACGTGTCTCGGTCATGTCTACATAGTTTTCGAACCCGTAGGGTCCGCACGCTTAAAGTTCGGTGTCGATCGGTATTATGAGTTTATGTGATTTGATGACCGAAGTTTGTTCGGAGTCCCGGATGAGATCGGGAACATGACGAGGAGTCTCGAAATGGTCGAGAGGTAAAGATCGATATATTGGAAGGCTATATTCGGACATCGGAAAGGTTCCGAGTGATTCGGGTATTTTTCGGAGTACCGGAGAGTTACGGGAATTCGTATTGGGCCTTAATGGGCCATACGGGAAAGGAGAGAAAGGCCTCAAGGGTGGCTGCGCCCCTTCCCCATGGACTGGTCCGAATTGGACTAGGGAAAGGGGGCGCCCCCTTCCTTCCTTCTCCTTCTCCCTTCCCCTTTTCCTATTCCATGTGGGAGGTGGAATCCTACTAGGACTATGGAGTCCTAGTAGGACTCCACACCTTGGGCGCGCCCTGTGATGGCCGGCCTCCTCCTCCCTCCATCCTTTATATACGTGGCCAGGGGGCACCCTATAGACAACAATTGATCATTGATCTCTTAGCCGTGTGCGGTGCCCCCCTCCACCATAATTCACCTCGATCATATCATAGCGGTGCTTAGGCGAAGCCCTGCGTCGGTAGCATCATCATCACCATCACCACGCCGTCGTGCTGACGAAACTCTCCTGTGAAGCTTTGCTGGATCAGAGCTCGCGGGACGTCATCGAGTTGAACGTGTGCTGAACTCGGAGGTGCCGTGCGTTCGGTAATTGGATCGGTCGGATCGTGAAGACGTGCGACTACATCAACCGCGTTGTGCTAACGCTTCCGCTTTCGGTCTACGAGGGTACATGGACACACTCTCCCCTCTCGTTGCTATGCATCACCATGATCCTGTGTGTGCGTAGGAAATTTTTTAAATTACTACGTTCCCCAACAGTGGCATCCGAGCCAGGTTTTATGCGTAGATGTTATATGCACGAGTAGAACACAAGTGAGTTGTGGGCGATACAAGTCATACTGCTTACCAGTATGTCACACTTTGGTTCGGCGGTATTGTTGGATGAAGCGGCCCGGACCGACATTACGCGTACGCTTACGCGAGACTGGTTTTACCGCCGTGCTTTGCACACAGGTGACTAGCGGGTGTCAGTTTCTTCAACTTTAGTTGAACCGAGTGTGGCTATGCCCGGTCCTTGTGAAGGTTAAAACAGCACTAACTTGACGAACTATCATTGTGGTTTTGATGCGTAGGTAAGAACGGTTCTTGCTCAGCCCGTAGCAGCCACGTAAAACTTGCAACAACAAAGTAGAGGACGTCTAACTTGTTTTTGCAGGGCATGTTGTGATGTGATATGGTCAAGACATGATGCTATATTTTATTGTATGAGATGATCATGTTTTGTAACTGAGTTATCGGCAACTGGCAGGAGCCATATGGTTGTCGCTTTATTGTATGCAATGCAATCGCCCTGTAATTGCTTTACTTTATCACTAAGCAGTAGCGATAGTCGTAGAAGCAATAGTTGGCGAGACGACAACGATGCTACGATGGAGATCAAGGTGTCGCGCCAGTGACGATGGTGATCATGACAGTGCTTCAGAGATGGAGATCACAAGCACAAGATGATGATGGCCATATCATATCACTTATATTGATTGCATGTGATGTTTATCCTTTATGCATCTTATTTTGCTTTGTTTGACGGTAGCATTATAAGATGATCTCTCACTAAATTTCAAGGTAAAAGTGTTCTCCCTGAGTATGCACCGTTGCCAAAGTTCGTTGTGCCGAAGCACTACGTGATGATCGGTGTGATAAGCTCAACGTTCATCTACAACGGGTGCAAGCCAGTTTTGCACACGCAGAATACTCGGGTTAAACGTGACGAGCCTAGCATATGCAGATATGGCCTCGGAACACTGAGACCGAAAGGTCGAGCGTGAATCATATAGTAGATATGATCAACATAGTGATGTTCACCATTGAAAACTACTCCATTTCACGTGATGATCGGTTATGGTTTAGTTGATTTGGATCACGTGATCACTTAGATGATTAGAGAGATGTCTATCTAAGTGGGAGTTCTTGAGTAATATGATTAATTGAACTTAAATTTATCATGAACTTAGTCCTGGTAGTATTTGCAAATTATGTTGTCGATCAATAGCTCGCGTATAGCTCCCCTGTTTTATTTTTGATATGTTCTTAGAGAAAACTAAGTTGAAAGATGATAGTAGCAATGATGCGGACTGGTTCCGTGATCTGAGGTTTATCCTCATTGCTGCACAGAAGAATTATGTCCTTGATGCACCGCTAGGTGACAGAACTATTGCAGGAGCAGATGCAGACACTATGAACGTTTGACAAGCTCAGTATGATGACTACTTGATAGTTTAGTGCACCATGCTTTACGGCTTAGAATCGGGACTTCAAAAAATATTTTGAACGACATGGAGCATATGAGATGTTCCAAGAGCTGAAATCGGTATTTCAGACTCATGCCCGTGTCGAGAGGTATGAGACCTCTGACAAGTACTTTGCCTACAAGATGGAGGAAAATAGCTCAACCAGTGAGCATGTGCTCAGAATGTCTGAGTACTATAGTTGCTTGAATCAAGTGGGAGTTAATCTTCCGGATAAGATAGTAATTGACAGAATTCTCTAGTCACTATCACCAAGTTACTTGAACTTCGTGATAAACTATAATATGCAAGGGATAACGGAAACGATTTCCAAGCTCTTCGTGATGGTAAAATCGACGAAGGTAGAAATCAAGAAAAGCATCAAGTGTTGATGGTTGATAAGACCACTAGTTTCAAGAAAAGGGCAAAGGGAAGAAGGGGAACTTCAAGAAGAACGGCAAGCAAGTTGCTGCTCAAGTGAAGAAGCCCAAGTCTGGACCTAAGCCTAAGACTAAAGTGCTTCTACTGCAAAGGGACTGGTCACTGGAAGTGGAACTGCCCCTAGATACTTGGCGGATAAGAAGGATGGCAAAGTGAACAAAGGTATATTGGATATACATGTTATTGATGTGTACTTTACTAGTGTTTATAGCAACCCCTCGGCATTTGATACTGGTTCAGTTGCTAAGAGTAGTAACTCGAAACGGGAGTTGCAGAATAAACAGAAACTAGTTAAGGGTGGGGTGACGATGTGTGTTGGAAATAGTTCCAAGATTGATATGATCATCATCGCACACTCCCTATACTTTCGGGATTAGTGTTGAACCTAAATAAGTGTTATTTGGTGTTTGCGTTGAGCATGAATATGATTTGATCATGTTTATTGCAATATGGTTATTCATTTAAGTTAGAGAATAGTTGTTGATCTGTTTACATGAATAAAACCTTCTATGGTCATACACCCAATGAAAATGGTTTGTTAGATCTCGATCGTAGTGATACACATATTCATAATATTGAAGCCAAAAGATGCAAAGTTAATAATGATAGTGCACCTTGTTTGTGGCATTGCCATTTAGGTCATATTGGTGTAAAGCGCATGAAGATACTCCATGCTGATGGGATTTTGGAATCACTTGATACTTGCGAACCATGCCTCATGGGCAAGATGACTAAAACGCCGTTCTCCGGAAGAATGGAGCGAGAAACAGATTTGATGGAAATCATACATATTGATGTATGTGCTCCAATGAATATTGAGGCTCGCAGCGGGTATCGTTATTTTCTCACCTTCACAGATGATTTGAGCAGATATGGGTATATCTACTTGATGAAACATAAGTCTGAAACAATTGAAAAGTTCAAAGAATTTCAGAGTGAAGTGGAAAATCATCGTAACAAGAAAATAAAGTATCTACGATCTGATCGTGGAGGAGAATATTTGAGTTATGAGTTTGGTCTTCATTTGAAACAATGCGGAATAGTTTCGCAACTCACGCCACCTGGAACACCACAGTGTAATGGTGTGTCCGAACATCGTAACCGTACTTTATTAGATATGGTGCAATCTATGATGTCTCTTACCGATTTACCACTATCGTTTTGGGGTTATGCATTAGAGACAGCTGCATTCACGTTAAATAGGGCACCATCTAAATCCGTTGAGACGACATTGTATGAACTGTGGTTTGGCAAGAAACCAAAGTTGTCGTTTCTTAAAGTTTGGGGTTGCGATACTTATGTGAAAAAGTTTCATCCTGATAATCTCAAACCCAAATCAGAGAAATGTATCTTCGTAGGATACCCAAAGGAGACAGTTGGGTACACCTTCTATCACAGATCCGAAGGCAAGACATTTGTTGCTAAGAATGGATCCTTTCTAGAGAAGGAGTTTCTCTCGAAAGAAGTGAGTGGGAGGAAAGTAGAACTTGATGAGGTAACTCTACCTGCTCCCTTATTGGAAAGTAAGTTCATCACAGAAATCTGTTCCTGTGACTCCTACACCAATTAGTGAGGAAGCTAATGATGATGATCATGTAACTTTAGATCAAGTTACTACCGAACCTCGTAGGTCAACCAGAGTAAGATCCGCACCAGAGTGGTACGGTAATCCTGTTCTGGAGGTCATGTTACTTGACCATGATGAACCTACGAACTATGAGGAAGCGATGATGAGCCCAGATTCCGCAAAATGGCTTGAGGCCATGAAATCTGAGATGGGATCCATGTATGAGAACAAAGTATGGACTTTGATTGACTTGCCCGATGATTGGTGAGCCATTGAGATTAAATGGATCTTCAAGAGGAAGACGGACGCTGATAGTAGTGTTACTATCTACAAAGCTAGAATTGCCGCAAAAAGGTTTTCGACAAGTTCAAGGTGTTGACTACGATGAGAGTTTCTCACTCGTATCTATGCTTAAGTCTGTCCGAATCATGTTAGCAATTGCCGCATTTTATGAAATCTGGCAAATGGATAAACAAAACTGCATTCCTTAATGGATTTATTAAAAAAGAGTTGTATATGATGCAACAATAAGGTTTTGTCAATCCTAAAGGTGCTAACAAAATATGCAAGCTCCAGCGATCCATCTATGGACTGGTGCAAGCATCTCGGAGTTGGAATATATGCTTTGATAAATTGATCAAAGCATATAGTTTTATACAGACTTGCGGTGAAGCCTGTATTTACAAGAAAGTGAGTGGGAGCACTACAACATTTCTGATAAGTATATGTGAATGACATATTGTTGATCGGAAATAATGTAGAATTATTCTGCAAAGCATAAAGGAGTGTTTGAAAGGAGTTTTTCAAAGAAAGACCTCGGTGAAGCTGCTTATATATTGAGCATCAAGATCTATAGAGATAGATCAAGACGCTTGATAAGTTTTTTCAATGAGTACATACCTTGACAAGATTTTGAAGTAGTTCAAAATGGAACAGTCAAAGAAAGAGTTCTTTCCTGTGTTACCAGGTGTGAAATTGAGTAAGACTCAAAGCCCGACCACGGCAGAAGATAGAAAGAGAATGAAAGTCATTCCCTATGCCTCAGCCATAGGTTCTATAAAGTATGCCATGCTATGTGCCAAACCAGTTGTGTGCCTTGCTATAAGTTTAGCAAGGAGGTAGGATAGTGATCTAGGGATAGATCACTGGATAGCGGTCAAAGTTATCCTTAGTTACCTAAGAGGACTAAGGAAATATTTCTCGGTTATGGAGGTGATAAAAGAGTTCGTCGTAAAAGGTTACGTCGATGCAACCTTTTACACCGATCCAGATGACTCAGAGTCTCAATCTGGATACATATTGAAAGTGGGAGCAATTAGCTAGAGCAGCTCCGTGCAGAGCATTGTAAACATAGAAATTTGCAAAATACATACGGATCTGAATGTGGCAGACCTGTTGACTAAACTTCTCTCACAAGCAAAACTTGATCACACCTTAGTACTCTTTGGGTGTTAAACACATGGCGATGTGAACTAGATTATTGACTCTAGTAAACCCTTTGAGTGTTGGTCACATAGCGATGTGAACTATGGGTGTTAATCACATGGTGATGTGAACTATTGGTGTTAAATCACATGGCGATGTGAACTAGATTATTGACTCTAGTGCAAGTGGGAGACTGAAGGAAATATGCAATAGAGGCAATAATAAAGTTATTATTTTATTTCCTTATGTCATGATAAATGTTTATTATTCATGCTAGAATTTTATTAACCGGAAACTTGATACATGTGTGAATACATAGACAAAATAGAGTGTCACTAGTATGCCTCTACTTGACTAGCTCGTTAATCAAAGATGGTTATGTTTCCTAACCATAGACATGAGTTGTCATTTGATTAACGGGATCACATCATTAGGAGAATGATGTGATTGACTTGACCCATTCCGTTAGCTTAGCACTTGATCGTTTAGTATGTTGCTATTGCTTTCTTCATGACTTATACATGTTCCTATGACTATGAGATTATGCAACTCCCGTTTACCGGAGGAACACTTTGTGTGCTACCAAACGTCACAACGTAACTCGGTGATTATAAAGGTGCTATACAGGTGTCTCCGAAGGTACTTGTTGAGTTGGCGTATTTCGAGATTAAGATTTGTCACTCCGATTGTCGGAGAGGTATCTCTGGGCCCACTCGGTAATGCACATCACTATAAGCCTTGCAAGCATTGTAACTAATGAGTTAGTTGCGGGATGATGTATTACGGAACGAGTAAAGAGACTTGCCGGTAACGAGATTGAACTAGGTATTGAGATACCGACGGTCGAATCTCGGGCAAGAAACATACCAATGACAAAGGGAACAACGTATGTTGTTATGCGATTTGACCGATAAAGATCTTCATAGAATATGTGGGAGCCAATATGAGCATCCAGGTTCTGCTATTGGTTATTGACCGGAGACGTGTCTCGGTCATGTCTACATAGTTCTCGAACCCGTAGGGTCCGCACGCTTAAAGTTCGGTGACGATCGATATTATGAGTTTATGTGATTTGATGACCTAAGTTTGTTCGGAGTCCCGGATGAGATCGGGGACATGACGAGGAGTCTCGAAATGGTCAAGAGGTAAAGATCGATATATTGGAAGGCTATATTCGGACATCGGAAAGGTTCCGAGTGATTCGGGTATTTTTCGGAGTACCGGAGAGTTACGGGAATTCGTATTGGGCCTTAATGGGCCTTACGGGAAAGGAGTGAAAGGCCTCAAGGGTGGCTGCGCCCCTTCCCCATGGACTGGTCCGAATTGGACTAGGGAAAGTGGGCGCCCCCTTCCTTCCTTCTCCTTCTCCCTTCCCCTTTTCCTATTCCATGTGGGAGGTGGAATCCTAGTAGGACTAGGGAGTCCTAGTAGGACTCCACACCTTGGGCGCGCCCTGTGATGGCCGGCCTCCTCCTCCCTCCATCCTTTATATACGTGGCCAAGGGGCACCCTATAGACAACAATTGATCATTGATCTCTTAGCCGTGTGCGGTGCCCCTCCACCATAATCCACCTCGATCATATCGTAGCGGTGCTTAGGCGAAGCCCTGCGTCGGTAGCATCATCATCACCGTCACCACGCCGTCGTGCTGACGAAACTCTCCTGTGAAGCTTTGCTGGATCGGAGCTCGCGGGACGTCATCGAGTTGAACGTGTGCTGAACTCGGAGGTGCTTTGCGTTCGGTACTTGGATCGGTCGGATCGTGAAGACGTATGACTACATCAACCGCGTTGTGCTAACGCTTCCGCTTTCGGTCTACGAGGGTACGTGGACACACTCTCCCCTCTCGTTGCTATGCATCACCATGATCCTGTGTGTGCGTAGGAAATTTTTGAAATTACTACGTTGCCCAACAGGTAGCACCTCCCAGTGCCAGCCCGGCGGAGCCCAGTCCCGGACATGGCGCCTCTCAAGCAGGTTGTCGCCATCGAGTCGACGACAAGGATGCGGGCCGGGCATCGTAGACGTCGAGAACAAATTCTATGCAAATTTAACATTTTTTAAATGCTTGATTGTGATTTTCGTAATTCCTTTTCACTTGATTTTGCAAATACATGACAAACTTTTGCAAATACAACATTAAGATATACATTAACATTAAAATATTATTAATACGTGGTCAACTTTTTTCTATGCAACTTTTTCCTATAAGTATAAAAAACTAAAAAACAGAAAATCTATTCAAATTCCACCGTTCATCTACACATACATATATACATACATTGTATATAAAAACTAGTGAAAAAAACTAAAAGATACATACATATAGTGAAAAAAATAATCATCTAAAACATCAAAACATATATACATATATACATACATCGTATACTAATTAATAATAATCTAAAACATCGAGTAAAAAAAAATCGCCGAAGGGGGCGGCGAGCTCACAGCGCGGGCAAGGTCGAGGCCGGCGACGGCGAGGTCGAGGCCAGCAACGGTCGAGGCCGGCGAGGGCGCGGGTGGCGTCAACGGGGCGGCCGTCATCAGAGAGGAAAGGCGCGGGCGGTGTCAACGGGGCGGCCGGCGCGGGCGGAGTCAGAGAGGAGAGGCGCGGGCGGCGTCGGGGAGGAGGCGCGGGCGGCCGGCGTCAGGGCAGGCGGCAGCGTCTCTGTGGTTTGGTGTCGAGAGAATGGACGATGGGCGGGGGGAATTCGTAAGAGCCGCTTATATACGAAAGCCTTCAGTCCCGGTTGGTGGCTCCAATCGGGACTAAATGCCCCACTTTAGTCGCGGTTGGAACCACCAACCAGGACTAAAGGTGAAATTCACCCAGGCCAAGCGGCGGGAAGACCAGGGCTTTAGTCCCGGTTGGTGGCTCCAACCGCGACTAAAGGGGGCCTTTAGTCGCGGTTGGAGCCACCAGCCGGGACTAAAGGCCATTGCTTCCCGTGTCGAATGTTTAGTCCCACCTCGCTAGTTGAGAGGAGCTCGCAGCGGTTTATAAGCCCCGCCGCGGCTACCGTGTCGAGCTCCTCTCTAAGCAGGTCTTTGTGGGCCTACCGAACCTGTGCTGCCCTGTGGGGCCTATTGGGCCGTGCGGGCCTGCATCCTGGCCCAACTAGTAGTTGGGTTTCTAGTCGTACGCAGGCCGTGGCAGCCCAGTAGACGGGTATTTTTTATTTATTTTCTAGTTTTTTTTGCTTTATTTATTTTCTTTTGTTTCTACTTACAGCCAAATATATAGAGTTTCTGAGTGAATCTTTTTGGTTTAGGTCACAAAAATTATAAACTTACTGTTAGTGCCAGCAGTTTTCAAATTTGAATAGTTTAAATTTGAATTATTTGAAATTTGTTTGAATCACTAGTTTGTGAATAATTTTACTTTAAAAATAGATTTTTGAGTGATTCTTTTTTCTGCTCTTTAATATTTGTGTGTTTTATCATTATATTCAATTTGGTAATTTTTAGGTTATTTTGAAAAATGAAATGCCTTTGTAACAGATGAGTTTTCGTCCGAAACCGCGATACTTCGAAAGAGATTGTCCATTTTGTACATGAAATGTATCCAGTTTTTGCCGTAACCCTCTCAACTTTTTAGCACATACTATGTGGGTGAAATGATGATACCATGCCAACTTTCAAACTTTTCAGAGTTCATTTGTAGTGCTTTTCAATTTCAGGGTCATTTAGCTAAAAAAAATCAGTAAATGCATGAAAAATAGCAAATGAAGTCAAAAAGGGTTGAAAATTGATGACGTGGCTTTCAACGGTGCATACTGGACGCACAAAAAGTCTGGAGTTGAAATAAGTTTAAAAAAATGAAATGCCTTTGTAACAGATGAGTTTTCATTTGAAACCCTGATACTTCGAAAGAGATTGTCCATTTTGTACACGAAGTACATCCAGTTTTTGCCGTAACCCTCTCAACTTTTTAGCACATGCTATGTGGGTGAAATGATGATACACTTCAGTAAATGTATGAAAAATAGCAAATGAAGTCCTACATAATGCATGAAATATTTTGTTTGAACATAATATTTCTTCGCGTTTCAAATGCCAAAACACACACTATTACAAAGATTCCCTCCGGTTTGTCCGAAGAGGGACTTTCCAGATATATAAGTTCGGAAATTCAGTAGAGAAGAAAGTGATGATGGTGAAGCCGGTCACATCCCAGAGTGGGATCTTGGGGTATAAAACTTTTTCTTCGCGTGTGTCCCTTTGCGCCGTAACCATGGACAACCTTCATCATTTAACAGGATGCTCGGGTCAATATTCATTGTGAAGGGAGCAATTTCATGAAACTTTTCATAATCTTCTGACATGTCTGTCTTGTCCTCCACTCCCACGATATTTCTTTTCCCTGAAAGAACTATGTGGCGCTTTGGCTCATTGTATGATGTGTTCGCTTCCTTATCTTTTCTTTTTCTCGGCTCGGTAGACATGTCCTTCACGTAGAAAATCTGCGCCACATCATTGGCTAGGACGAATGGTTCGTCTGCGTACCCAAGATTGAGATCCACTATTGTCATTCCGTACTGCGGGTCTTCCTTTACCCTACCTCCCGTCAGATTAACCCATTTGCACCGTAACAAACGGACCTTTGTCGGTGTGAAAAATGGCAGACCTTGGGGTAGGGAGTCCCGAGCTGTGATTCTTAGGATCGATGGGGAACAAGGGACGATGAAAACAATGTTTACCCAGGTTCAGGCCCTCTCGAAGAGGTAATATCCTACGTCCTGCTTGATTGTATTGGATGTATGATGTGGTTTATAGAGTAGATCTACCTCGAGATCCGTATGAGCTAAACCCTAAGGTGATGAGGTGATGAATGTAGCTCTAGCCCTAAGACTAAAAACCCTCGGTTTATATAGACACCGGTAGGGTTAGGGTTACCGAAGATAGATTACAACAAGGGTTTAAATAGATCCTGCACCTTCTTGACTTGGAGGGCACACCACGGCTTCATAGATCTCCTGTCACTATACAGCTCCAACAGTCTGGCCCATGTACAATGGGGCGTCGCCCCGAGGACCCCTTAGTCCATGACTCCCTCTGTAGCCCCTGAACTTGCCTCCAACGCCAAGGCTTGTATCTGTCATCCGCTCCCCCGACCAGTATTCGGCTTGCGAGGCGAGTTCTTCAGCGTGTTTCAACCATGTTCAGAACCAAGTGATATCCGGGATCTGAAACGGTAGTTTTACTTAACACCGAAGGCAATAATAAACAAATACCATTCAAGTGTAAATGGTGTCTTCATCTAACAACTTTTTCTTCTCCAACGAAGAGTCACATCCGGCCATAACACCGAGAAGTTACTATTTCTCGAAGCGCGGCTCGAGGCCGACGCCACATCTAGCACGCCCCCTCGAGGTGGAGATCGTGTCCTGCTTTTCAGTGGATATGGTTAATGATTTTGATTCCCCTTCCCGCACATAACGCTACGGGCATATCGGGAAGTGGAGAAGCCAATGGCATGGAAAAAGGAAGTCCCGGGCCTGTCAACAGTCTATAAAGGGAGAGCTAACAGAGTCAGCAACCCACGCCTTCTTCCACCTCCCGCTCACACAGATCCTCAGAGCTCCAGTGCCCCTTTCCTTTGCTTCCACATCAAGCCCCTCTTCGCCTCCTTCGACCATGGCTGGATCCGGAGCCAATGGGAAGTGGGAGGCCTCCAGCGTCACCGAGGGGGACATCGTGAAGCTGAAGGAAGCCAGCTATTTGTCAGCCAACGTCGCCCACCGGGCCCCAAAGAGGGCCAGGTCATCCCCACGCCCAAGCCGGGCGAAAGGGTCGTGTTCCTCCCCCATTTCCTTAGGGGGCTCGTATTTCCTCTGCACCCCTTCGTAAGGGGGCTGATGTTCTTCTACGGGCTAGATTTTCACGATCTAGCCCCTAATTCCTCCTCCACATCTCGACCTTCATCGTCTTCTGCGAAGCGCTCCTTCGAGTTCAGCCGCACTTAGGTTCATGGCTGAAGGTGTTCAATGTCAAGCCCAAGGTGGTTGGCGGCGAGCATGCGGACTGTGGATGGGCCATGATTAGTAAGTTGACGCGGGTCCAGTGGCCGGACAGCCACTTCGTCGACACCGTCCGGATGTGGCAAAAGAAGTGGTTTTACATCATCGAGCCGAGGGAGGCCGCATGGGGAGCGGCCCCCGCATTCAGGTCCGGACCATCTACCAGATTGGCCTCCTGGACCACCAAGAGCCCGGACTGGGGGTGTGTCGCTCACAAGAAGGCGTTGCAGAAACGCATCAACAACATACTAGAGATCGGCGCGAAGCTAGTCGACGTGGTCCAGATCATGCTCCACCGCCGGCTCCTCCCTTGCCAGGAGAGAGCCAAGCCTATGTGGGAGCATGAGCATGAGGATCCGGCCACTGTGCGACACCTCTACGGCATGACTCCTGACAAAATATGGGGCCAACTACTCCAGCCCTAGAAGGAGTGGCCGGCCGAGGGGAAGGACATCGGCCTCGACGCCGCGAACCCCCCAAAGGAGGAGAGTGACACTCTTCTGTGAGGAGTGTCCGGATATTCATACCGCGTTAGGTTCGGCCTGACCATGTTATGCGGATTTTGCAAGGCTGGCTCGCCAAGGCCAAGAAGATCAGTGGCCCGGCGGCACTGCCGGAAGAGCCCCGATGAAAGCAGCTGGAAAAGCTGCTGGTCGTGGTGCCTTATAAGGCGCCCGCCAAGAAGGGCAAGAAAGAAGTACCAGAGGCCAGGGAGGACCTCCGCCGCATGGTCCGTCTGGCAACCAGTCCGGAGACACTGCTGCCTCATCTGTGCAGGAGGGGGTATGAGGACGAGGAGGAAATCGCCTCCTCGTATTCGTAGAAGAGGGCGGTGTCCAGCGACGTCGAGGAGGTTCAACCTCCTCAAGCCCGGAAGAGACGGTGCCGGCCCAAGCTGGTTCTGTCCGACAGATCACACTCCAACAAGGAGTCCGAAGTGTCTGAGAAGGTTCTGGAGAAGGATCCCAGGGTCAACCCCCAGCGGCCAGGTACGCACCGTGACATTTTCAATTGCTTTATGCTTTCAGTAGTCCCTGATAGAACGTAGATTGATTGTTTTTCTAATGGTGCAGCCCTCCGCGTGGCCACCCCGCCGAGGCGACCTCTTCGAGAACGTCTCTGCCCGCTGAACTGGCGGACAGTGGCTCACGCTCGGCACCCCCTCCAACCCCCGAAGAAGCTGGGGAGGTGGTGTCACGGAAGACCCCTCCTTCTCCGAACACGAGGGAGGAGGTCGATGCTACCATGGCCGAGGCCGACGCCTCGGTCATTGAAGACCAGGGGGATGATTCCCCCTGGCCAACACAGGGAGGGAGTCCGGACCATCCGGACCCCCTCAGCCGCATGCTCCTGAGCCCCCAAGGCCCTCGACGGCACAGGCTCCCCATTCCGGTAGCGAAGGGGTCGGGGAGCCAACTCTAGCGCCGAACACCTCCACACGGGCGGCGCCTGGCTGGCTAGATGCGCTGGAGGAGTTGGTAAACAACTCTGTCATCGTTGATGGGCACCGCACTCTTATGAGTGCGGTCATGCAAGGTGTTCGGTCCGTCCAGTCCGGACTGAACGATGCTGTCCAAGGCCTTCTAACAGGCTTTGAGGTAAGTCAAGTATTGTTTTTCCTCGTAATGCGGTTGTAATTTATAGTTTGGGTAGGCCGTATACATCACAGCCCCCGAGACTCTGCCAGGATTTCAAAGAAAACTACAGAGGATCAAATTCGGTAGGCTGATTAATGATGTCGACATTTCTTTTTGCTAATGCAGGCATCTCCCGTGGCCGCGGCTGCTAATGTCGCGGTACTAGAGGAGATGGATTGGAAGCTCAAGCTTTCCGATAAAGAGCTTGACCTTGTCAACAAACGGCTTGACGAGGCGCAAGGTGAGCCCTATGAGAGGATGTTTACTTTGCTTGACGTCCGATATTGACAGTCCGGACTATATGCTAATCCTTTATCTTGATGATCCTGCAGCTGCTGCCGCTAAGGTTGATGGCTTGAAGGAGTCCCTGAAGAAAGCCGAGGCCGAGGCGGCCGTGAAGAAGACGGCCGCTGAGAAGGCGGTAGCCGAGCTTGAAAAGGCCAAGCTTGCTGCTAAGCAGCACGAGGCTCGAGTGACCGAAGTCCAAGTGGAGCTCCAGGATGCGGCCAAGAAGATGGAGGCCCTTGAGAAGGGGCAGGAGGAGCAATCCTCCCGGCTATCCAAGGCGGAGAAGGAGCTCTAGGAGGCGAGGACTGACGCGCAAGGTGTCCGGGAGGAGCTCTGCCAAGCCGCGCAAATTGCAAATGGTAAGAAATACTTACTGCAGAGTGTGTTCGGAGGCAACAGGTTTGCGCTGCTGACGCCGGTCTGGCGCTCCGCAGGCATCTTTGCCGGACTTCCGAAGAATGTGGCGGCCGCAGCAAGGCACTATGCCACCTTTGAGGAGGACTCCATGCAACGGCTCTTCTGGTCACAGTTTCCGGACTGCGCCCCCCCTTCTAAGCGATCAAATGAAGCAGCTGATGGAGATGCATCGGATGTCAGAGCTGGACACGAAGGACCTCTTGTAGGAGATATGCCCTAGAGGCAATAATAAATGTTATTGATTATCTCCCTGTTCATATATAGGTTTATGTTCCATGCTATAACTGCAATGATTCTCGAGTCTGCAAATAAAACGAGGCTCGGAGGAAGACTCATATGCACGTGTGGGATAATAAACGGTAAAATGTATTCCTAGTCTGGCCTCTAAGACTAGCTCAAGTGTTGCATGATGGTTCTGTTTTCCTGATCATGGGCATGTCTATGCCAGCAACTTTGAGGGCACAGTGTTAGAAGAACATTTGTGTTGAATCGACCCGATTGATGTTATGCTATGAGATTCTTTCGTCACAAGTTAATGGTTAATAACACAGAGATGGTTAACATTTGCATGATTCCTCAGACCATGAGAGTATCGAGTTTCTTCATGCTTGATTCATGAACTTTGGGGTTTGTTAAACGTCATCCGTAACTGGATGGCTATTACGGCGGCTTACGGGTTCATGGGAAAATATGTTAAGTAACTTGATAGCTCAAGATTGGGATTTGCTCCTCCGATGATGGAGAGATATCTCTGGGCCCTCTCGGTGTTACGGTATCCATCATCGTCTGGCCAGACACTTTGTGATTTGATCACGGGGATGCCGGAACACGGTAACGAGAAAAGAGAACAATACCGGTAACGAGGTAACTAGCATAGTGGACAAGTTGTTGATCCACGGGAATGCCATCATGTCTCACCTTGGGTATTTGTAACATATCGCGAAGCAACAGGAATAGCACACGGCAACTGGAGGTTCACTCGAATATTCATTCGTGTGGGTATAGGGGTCAATATGGGTGTCCACGGCTCCGATGTTGATCATTGATCGGAAGGGGTTCCGGGTCATGTCTATACTTCACCGAACCTATAGGGTCACACGCTTAAGGGTCATCTATCTGTTGAATACTAGACAGGGAGTCTGAGAGAAAATCACCGAAAAAGTTTCGGACACCGAAAAAGTTTCGGACAGCGGAAAAGTTCCGCAGAGAGAGGTCACCGGATGAGTTCCGGTGAAACTGAAAAGTTGTTTCAGAGGATACCATAAAGTCAAATTGGTTTCGGCACATGCCCGATAATTCTTGGAGGGTGCCAGAATCATTCTGGAAACTTTTGGGAATTTTCTGGAAGAAAAACCGGAAATGTTCCGGAGCTGCCGGAACCACTTCAGATGCTTTTCGCAGATGAAAATGACTAATCTAGAATTGTTCCAGAATGCGTTGAAAATTATTTTAGTGGGTACTGGAAATGTTCTAAGCCCACATAAATATTTTCAGTTCGAACGGACGCTGAAAAATGTCGTCGTGAATAGTGAAAGTGCTTTTTGGGTGGCTTCTTGGAGAAGCCACCTTGAGGGTCCTTTGGTATTTTTCCCCTTGGCTTCTTGGAGAAGCCACCCTTGGGCTTGGCCTATAAATAGGGGTGGAGGGGGCTGCCTAAAGACTCACTCTTTCTCACATATACATGCCATTGCAATGATCTGGCTTCTCTCTCCCTCCCACGAAAAGAGTTTCGTAGAGCCGAAAGGCTGTCTGGGTTCCGGTGGGAACTAGTTCTGGACGGCGAAGCCCTGCCGGATAGATGACACCGTATGTGTGCAACTCTGTAGAGAGGTCGTAGTTTCGATCTTAGTGCCCGAGGGGCTGTTCGTGAGTGCCTCCCGAAGGGCTGTCCAAGTGACGGTCCAAGTTCTGTGAGTCCTCCCAAAGGGCTGTCCGAGTGACCGTTCAAGTTTCGAAGGTCCTCCCGAAGGGCTGTCCGTGACACCGTCCGGGGGACTGTTCGACCGCCTCCCGGAGGGCTGCCCGAAGGGAAGATGAGGGTATACATCCTCGCGGTTGGGAGGTTGTAAATCCTAGCTGCGGGGATCTGCACCGCGGATCGTCATCGACTCTACTTCCGTTGCGCTACGAGTCGGTAACGAAAATGATCAAACCTTGTATGCAGCCTCCATAGTGGTCCTGGGCTGGTGCGTAGGTCGGAATTTTTTTGTTTTCTGCTGCGTTACCCTACAGTGGCATCAAGAGCCGTGCTATGCGTAGATGCAGGTTGCGATCTAGAATACATAGTGATGTATGGGTGTTGCACAATATAATTAGGTAGTAGATGAGTTCTATTACTAAAAATTATTTGTGCGGGTAGCAGATGAAATCTGTTACCCGAGGTTCTTGTTGCTTCCCTGGAATTTGCATATTTCTGATCTTGATAACAGCATGGTGGAGTTTCAATGTTCTGGCAATCCGCGATCCTGATTGATCAACGAAGTGCTAACAGTTCATTGAATTCCACCGTAGTTAAAAAGAAAGATGAAATTTCGCAGACGAAAGGGCAATGCAGATATGATCTGCACGGGGGTCATGCGTATGACGAAGTTTAGTATGGGGCTCGAGATTTTATTATCTCGGTTTTCATACACCCTGGAAAGTTAATCTAGCGACTTGAATTATCATACTTGATGATGGACGTTGGTAGCTTCGGTTTGTTTCGAAACCTTAGAAGCCACGAAAAACAAGTTTTTGCATGAACCGATTATAGGCATCTAACTTGGTTTTGCAGGAGGGTTTGCATGTGCATATGATGTGGTATAGCAGTACTCATAATAATTTGATTATGTATGAGATGTCTATATGATGTAAATTGATTAAACATGACCTGCGTGTCATGATTTGGCATGATGGCTGGAGCCATATGATTGCACTTTAACTGACCTGCGAGTCGACCTTGTGTAATGCATTATTTTATCAGCTATAGAGATAGCAATATTATCTGGTGCATCGACAAGGTGGTGGCAATCTTCGTGAAGGTGAACACCGACGCGAATGCCAAAGACGAAGAAATACAAGACTTCTCCGTCAGAAAGGGCTATACCATATCATGCTATTATGAATTGCCTGAGATGTTTATCCCTTATGATGCACCCTTTTTGATTGCGCGGTAGTCGCCTTTTATTAGGGTGATCTCTCACAAAAATATCAAGTAGTTAGTGTTCTCCCAAGTGTAGCACCGTCACGGCACCTAACTTTTCGGGGTATCACATGCTAACATGGGTACGAACGATTAGGGATGTGTGAGGCGGGTGAGTTGAGACCTCGCAGCGAGATCACTTGGTTGTCTTGACGTTCAGGCATGAAAGTCATGAGCTCGGAACACACGCATCGAAAGATGAACAAGAGTCACATAGAGATGTGATTGGCAAGTTTGCCTACCGATTGAGATTTTCGTCATCAGTGATGCTACCATCAATGACGTTGAATTGAAATGCGGATCTTGAATCACTCACAATCAATTATGAGAGATATTGATTTGAGTGGGAGCGCACTGTAGAATTAATTCTTTTAATTCTCGGTGCAATTAATTTTGAACACCGTCTAAGTGTGATTTGCATAATAGTTATAGAATAATGGCTCGCATTTCCACCTTCCCTATTAAAATTGAATAGCTGTTAAATATCTGGTTAAAACTTTACGGTTGGTAACGTAATGTGAGGATTGTCCTCAAGAGTGCCGAGAAGGACTTTGTCCTATCGCATACTTTCGGTATTCTCTCGCTTATGCTATGGATCATGTGACTCTCGTCCGTTGATCCAAAAGCTAGAATTCCATTTCAGTCAAGCGCAATATGTTTACTTCCATGAGACCCGAACTTCAAAAGTTTGGATAGTTATGTGATATTCATGGAATCTGAAAATCATTTTCAGAGACAGACAAAGGCTAAAAGATATGAGATATCCAAAGCAATGTTTGTTAGCAAACTATTAGTAAAGGAGTTTACTATGCATTAGACTGATAAGAGAGGGATCCAGAAGAACGCCTGTCATATGATGAAAGGTGAAGAAAACAACAACTTAAAGAGAAAGGAAGTGTCCGAAGGGTGTTAGTGAAACTTTCACGCCTAGGAAGTCCGGGGCTAACGCCACTCTTAAGTTGGGTGCTTCTTCTGGAAGTAGGAGAAATACTAAAAGTTAAACTGTTAGAAGTATAAAGGCAAAAAGAAAGAAGACTGGAATATCCAGCTCATGTATGAATGCCATACAAGTTTTTGATGTATAGAAGGCTGGTCAAAGATATAGTTCTTGGGAATTATGATTAAATTGTTAATCACTAATTCTTGGGTATTGTGAGTTAATCACAAAGATACCCGCTCGATTGCTTTCTGTTGCAACTCGATGTAAGAACTACTATGGCCTGAAAGACTAGCCAGGAATGAGGTTTAGGTATACACAGGGAACATAGTAAATGTTACTATACCTTCCATCGGTGTATTACTGTCTATATTAATTTTCATAATTCATTTAGAGTTTTAAACTCTAGCCCATTGCATAAGGTATCTTGCAAGAAGGTTGTTCATAAGAGAACTTTTTATGTTCGAAGTTATGAATAACATAAGGGCCATACTTTCATTGAGAATGAGATGTATGTTATGAATAATGATATTAATATATTACCTCTGGATTTACTTTCATAATTCATTTTAGAGTTTTACACTCTAGCCCCTTGCACAAATGTTGTTGCAAAAGGGTTGTTCATAAAAGAACAATTGTTGTTCAGTGTTATGAATAACATTTAGAGCCATGCTTCCATCCAGATGGGATGTATGTTATGAATATTGATAGTAATATGATACATCCATAACACTGACGCTAAATGTCGCAAGACTAAGAGAATACCACACAAGTGTGGCACTACATTTGGTCACATTGGAGAAACCCGCATGGATAAATTCCATTATGATGGATTTTTGAAGTCCTTTGATTTTGAATCATCTGACACTTGCAACTTTCCTCCGAAAAGTGAAGTGACTGAAATACCATTCACAGGCCATAAGGAACGGACAACAAACTTATTGGTGATCATACATTTGATGGGTGTAGTCCGATAAATGTTGTTAGTAGTGGATTTATCTATCTTCAGAAATGACTCAAGTAGATATGTGGATATTTACTTGATGAGACGTAAGTCTGGATCTTTTGAATTCATTCGAAAGGTTTACAAAAATGAAGTAGATGGTTATTGTAACAAGAAAATTATGTTTCTACAATTCGATTGCAGAAAGGAATATTTGAGTTACAAGTTTAGTGAATGTCTGATGAGTTGTGAAAGTAGTTTCATAACTTGCACCTCCCGGAACACCATTGCATGTGGAAAGTCCGTGAAGATGTAATCAAACCATTTATGACATGGTAAGATCAAAGATGACATATATAAATTTGCCATTATCCCTTTTAAAAGAGTGATGCTTTAGAGACTACGGCTTTTACACTGAAAAGAGCTCCATCAGGTCTGTTGAAATGATGCCATGGTATGGTACGCCCAACCATGTTATATCTTTTCTTAAACATTTGGAATATGGGGCTTGTGTAAAAGGTTACAAACCTATTCCAAATCAGACAAGTGCTACTTTGTAGGTTATCCCAAGAAATTGGGTATTCCTCCCTCACTATACCGAGGCAAATAGGTTTGCCACAAAGAACGGTATGCTCTTTGAAGAAAATGGTTCTTTCAAAAAGGTGAGTGGGAGAATAGTGCAACTCGACGAGATAAATAGTATCTTCGTCATCAGGTCAAAGGAAAGAGACCTTGGAAGTAATTCTGGAGTTTCCTACTGCGACTGATACGGAAGTCTCTACAATAAAATGTATGGACTTCAGTTGAACTTCCAGCTGAACCACGTAGGCAAGGCTCGTGCAAACCTCTCAGGTGCGCAAACGAGATATTGTTGTTAGACAACAGTATACCTATGATACACAAGGAAGCGTTGATGGCCCTGACTCCGGAATTGGCTAAATGCCAATACAATCCGAGATAGTCTCCATATAAATGTTTCAAGATTAAAACCTTGATACACCTTTCGGAAGACTTAGAGTCTAACGAATTTTATGGAACTAAAAACTGATACGGGTAAAAATGTTTTATCCATAAAGCTCGACTTGTTGCAATATACAAGTTCAAGGAATTGACTACGATGAGGTTGTTTCACCGTAGCGATGCTTAAAGTCGGTTCGGGTTGAGCTAGCAATTAATACATATTTCAAATCATGAGATATGAAACAAAGGATGACAAAAGGATTTCCATCTGATGGAAATAAAACCAAGGACTTGCATGTGTTACAGTCCAAGGTATTTTGTCATTCCAGAGGATGCTAGTAAGTATGCAAACTTTAGAGTTCCAGCAATGGACAGAAGAGAGCAAAATGGAGTTGGAATCTTCGTGTTTTGATGAAATGGTCAAAGAGGTTTGACTTCATCAATGGGTAACGAAGATGCTTATGATTCAAGAAAGTAAGTGGGAGCATAATAAAATTTCTAAAAAACGTTGTGTGCTTGACACATTGTTAATTGGAAATAAATTTCTTGACACGAATTAGGACTTCATTTGAAAATAGTTTTTCGATGAAGTGCTTGGGCTAAATAGCGTTTATATTAGGCATGATGATCTATGGAGATAGATTTACCTAATGGGTCTGAGCAAAGATAGATATTGACAAGATGCTAAAACCTTTTAGCATTAAAAACGTCAAGGAGTGATTCTTGCCGAAGTCACATGGAAAGAGTTTTTGCAAGACTCGGTGTCCCAAAACACTGATGAGCAAAATACATGATGGAGATTTCACACACTCTTGTGTTTGGATTAATCATGTATTCCATGGTATGTAAAAACAAACCAGATATGTCCAATACTCCCAAAGTTGTTGCGAGTATAGATACCAAAGTGATCAAAAGTACTGATCATGGGACAACAGTGAAAAAGGGTCATTGAGTACTATAGTAGCACCAATGACATGTTTTCTCGCAAGCGGAGATCATGAAGAGTTTGTTGTAAAAGGTTACATCAATACAGTCTTCATCCATGCTCCAAGCGATTTTTGATTTAAATTGAGGGTTTTGTGTAACACACAATATGGTGGCACGGTAGTTGGAAATTGTTCCAAACAAGTTACTGTGGCGAATTCTATAACAGAGGCGAAGTATGTTGCCGCTTTTAAAAGCGACAAACAAGATGTTGAATCATATAGTTCATTCATGAACTTAGTATGGTTCCAAATGGCTTTTGTCAATGGGACACTACTGCAAGTAGTTGCTCCATAACTCAGTCTGAGGAATCCAGGTTCGACCTGTGATTCGCATACATACCAAGCCAAGTCCACACAAAATATGACTTCTGTGAAAGCGTGAAAACGCGAGGATATGCAAAGATACACACAGAGCTGAAGTCGTCAGATCCGTTGGACATTCAGGCTATACCACAAGCGAAGCATATTTACACCGGTGTGCCACAGGTGTAAAGTGCATTAGCATTAACTAGATTATTGACTCTAGTGCAAGTGGGAGTCTGTAGGAGATATGCCCTAGAGGCAATAATAAATGTTATTGATTATCTCCCTGTTCATATATAGGTTTATGTTCCATGCTATAACTGCAATGATTCTCGAGTCTGCAAATAAAACGAGGCTCGGAGGAAGACTCATATGCACGTGTGGGATAATAAACGGTAAAATGTATTCCTAGTCTGGCCTCTAAGACTAGCTCAAGTGTTGCATGATGGTTCTGTTTTCCTGATCATGGGCATGTCTATGCCAGCAACTTTGAGGGCACAGTGTTAGAAGAACATTTGTGTTGAATCGACCCGATTGATGTTATGCTATGAGATTCTTTCGTCACAAGTTAATGGTTAATAACATAGAGATGGTTAACATTTGCATGATTCCTCAGACCATGAGAGTATCGAGTTTCTTCATGCTTGATTCATGAACTTTGGGGTTTGTTAAACGTCATCCGTAACTGGATGGCTATTACGGCGGCTTACGGGTTCATGGGAAAATATGTTAAGTAACTTGATAGCTCAAGATTGGGATTTGCTCCTCCGACGATGGAGAGATATCTCTGGGCCCTCTCGGTGTTACGGTATCCATCATCGTCTGGCCAGACACTTTGTGATTTGATCACGGGGATGCCGGAACACGGTAACGAGAAAAGAGAACAATACCGGTAACGAGGTAACTAGCATAGTGGACAAGTTGTTGATCCACGGGAATGCCATCATGTCTCACCTTGGGTATTTGTAACATATCGCGAAGCAACAGGAATAGCACACGGCAACTGGAGGTTCACTCGAATATTCATTCGTGTGGGTATAGGGGTCAATATGGGTGTCCACGGCTCCGATGTTGATCATTGATCGGAAGGGGTTCCGGGTCATGTCTATACTTCACCGAACCTATAGGGTCACATGCTTAAGGGTCATCTATCTGTTGAATACTAGACAGGGAGTCTGAGAGAAAATCACCGAAAAAGTTTCGGACAGCGGAAAAGTTCCGCAGAGAGAGGTCACCGGATGAGTTCCGGTGAAACTGAAAAGTTGTTTCAGAGGATACCATAAAGTCAAATTGGTTTCGGCACATGCCCGATAATTCTTGGAGGGTGCCAGAATCATTCTGGAAACTTTTGGGAATTTTCTGGAAGAAAAACCGGAAATGTTCCGGAGCTGCCGGAACCACTTCAGATGCTTTTCGCAGATGAAAATCACTAATCTGGAATTGTTCCAGAATGCGTTGAAAATTATTTTAGTGGGTACTGGAAATGTTCTAAGCCCACATAAATATTTTCAGTTCGAACGGACGCTGAAAAATGTCGTCGTGAATAGTGAAAGTGCTTTTTGGGTGGCTTCTTGGAGAAGCCACCTTGAGGGTCCTTTGGTATTTTTCCCCTTGGCTTCTTGGAGAAGCCACCCTTGGGCTTGGCCTATAAATAGGGGTGGAGGGGGCTGCCTAAAGACTCACTCTTTCTCACATATACATGCCATTGCAATGATCTGGCTTCTCTCTCCCTCCCACGACAAGAGTTTCGTAGAGCCGAAAGGCTGTCTGGGTTCCGGTGGGAACTAGTTCTGGACGGCGAAGCCCTGCCGGATAGATGACACCGTATGTGTGCAACTCTGTAGAGAGGTCGTAGTTTCGATCTTAGTGCCCGAGGGGCTGTTCGTGAGTGCCTCCCGAAGGGCTGTCCAAGTGACGGTCCAAGTTCTGTGAGTCCTCCCGAAGGGCTGTCCGAGTGACCGTTCGAGTTTCGAAGCTCCTCCCGAAGGGCTGTCCGCGACACCGTCCGGGGGACTGTTCGACTGCCTCCCGGAGGGCTGTCCGAAGGGAAGACGAGGGTATGCATCCTCGCGGTTGGGAGGTTGTAAATCCTAGCTGCGGGGATCTGCACCGCCGATCGTCATCGACTCTACTTCCGCTGCGCTACGAGTCGGTAACGAAAATGATCAAACCTTGTATGCAGTCTCCATAGTGGTCCTGGGCTGGTGCGTAGGTCGGAAATTTTTTGTTTTCTGCTGCGTTACCCTGCACCTCTGTGATAGCCTGTGGCCGGCCGAGCCCATTCTGGACACCTACTTCGGCCTTGTGCAAAAGCTGCGGAAGGCGTCGCTCCGGATTGACGCCGTAAACCAGACAGCGTGCCTTGAGGGGGCGAGGCTTGCATTTGCGAAGACCATGGTGCATTGGCCAAAGATTAATCCAATGGAGATGGCCATTGGTCCTCCGCCCAAGGGGAAGGAGCATCGCCGCCCCGAGCAGTATTTCGCGCAGGTGATGACCGGTGCGCGGGCGATAGAGGGCTAGTGTTCGAAAGATGTAATGCTTGAGTGATTGTAAGTATGTACCAAGTGGACCTTATGCTTTATTATGCATCTGCCAGACTTGTTTTATATTGTCATGATTTAATTTTGACTCCTGTATGGCTGTATGTTTATTCTAAAAGCGACTAGTCGTCGGCTTCAGCCCCCACGTGAATATCACGAGGGGTGTTTCGTCTCTGCACTGTTACCCTTAGCCAACGTCTTGGTGCCCGGAGGCGCTAGTGCGGGAGCGAAACCAGGCAATCGGGCTATTTGGTTTTATTGCTTTCACTTAGCCGTAGGAGCTTGACGGTGGGGACTAGGGACTAGCCCCCGGTGTATTGTGATGTACATGGGGATCAAAACCTGCCCTTTCCGATCACATGGTTTGTATTAAGATGAACCCTTCGTGTGACACAGCGAAATCGCCGACGATTTTTAGAGTCAAAACTCATCATCGGATCGTGGAACCGTTCGCGCTTACTATGACGGTCAGTTTTCGGCTATTTCCTCCTGAGGTACTTGACCGGGCAAGCCAGAAGTACAATCGCAGGGGTTCTCCCTTTGCCCTCTTAGCCGAACGTGCGGAACATAACAGGCAAGCACAGGAGCCGGGCAACCCAACTATTGACCCAAGACATAGTTCGGAACAGATGGATATAGTGCAATATCCGACACGCCAGACACCTAGCGGAAAGCGGTGCCGCACTTGAAGATATTGAGCTGATATATAAATCGAACTCTGGACTAGTTAATATATTTTCATGCCGGGCTGTTGGAAGAGCGAGGAGAGAAATCGGAACGGGAATAAACGAGTCGTAGGATGCAGATATCCGAACACCATAAAGGGTATTTTTATTATTTCTCGTTAGCTCGGGACGTCTATCCGTACAATTGAAACTGTGAAGGCAGTACTTGTGAAAAGTGAAAAAAAAAGTTTACAGAGTAAAGGTTGACGTAGGGCCTTGATGCGTGAGTTGAAGCCTTCACTGTGCCCTGCTGCACGTCTGCGCCTTTGCTTCTGATAGGTGGGGGTTGGGACCTTCGATCAGACCTTGATGGGCGAGGACCCTACCAATGAAGCTTTATGCTTGGGGGTATCCAGAATTGGTCCCCGGGTCATCCGAAGATGGAGTAATTCCGAAGTTCAGTTTAACCGAACATGCACTTCGGGTTTATTAATATATGCCTCACGGCTTCCCATGGTATTTTGAGTGTGAAGTTGTGCTGATGAGGCAGATGGAGCGTGAAGAATGTGGGCGTGCCATGGGGCTCGTATCCCTATTTGCGGCGAACGCATGCGGGTTCCCTTGACGGGAAACGGGTTCGAACCCGTTGACTATTGTCGCCGGCCTTTACGGCAGGTCGGCATCCGGGCCTATATGGGCCGGTGTGGTCTTCGGCCGCTAGGGCCGCAGTGTGCTCTTCGGTTCAAAGTGAGCGTTCTGTATTGCCGTTGATAGTTATGACGCCTGAGGGACCAGGCATCTTACACTTGAGGTACATGTAATGCGGAACAACATTGAATTTGGCGAACGCTGTTCGGCCGAGGAGGGCGTGATAGCCACTGCGAAAAGGTGCAATATCAAAGATCAAGTCCTCGCTTTGGAAGTTATCTGGAGATCCAAACACTACTTCAAGTGTCACGGTGCCCGTGCAGCGGGCCTCCACACCCGGAATGACCCCCTTAAAGGTGGTGTTACTGGGTTTAATCCTTGATGGATCGATCCCCATTTTCCTCACTATATCTTCGTATATCAGATTGAGGGTGCTACCTCTGTCCATTAGGACTCTAGTGAGGTGGAATCCATCGATCATGGGGTCTAGCACTAGGGCTGCGGACCCTCCATGGCGTATGCTGGTGGGATGATCCCTGCGATCGAACATGATCGGGAAAGCTGACCATGGATTAAACTGTGGCACTACTGGCCCGACGGAGTATACGTCTCGTAGTGCTCGCTTCCTCTGCTTCTTCGGTATATGGGTTGCGTAAATCATGTTTACCATCTTGACCTCGGAAGGGAAGGGTTTCTGGCCTCCACTATTTGGCCTGTGGGGCTCATCATCGTCCTCGCTTCGTGGGCTTTTGCCCGAGTCTTCGGCTATGAGTTTGCTGGCCTATTTGATCACCCAACAATTTCGGTTGGAGTGGTTGGCGGGCTTCCCTGATGTGCCGTGAATCTGACAAGGCCTAACCAGAATTGTGTCTAGTCTGGATGGGCCGTCACTATTGCCTTTAGGGTCTTTCTTTCGGGGTCCGGACTTCTGGTTTTGGAATCCGGCATTTACTGCCGTATCCTCGCCCTCGCCATCATTGTGGCGGCGTTTATTATTGCTGTGTCGGGGCTTTCCATTCCCGTCCCGGACCTCGGAGGTACCGGGTGTGTCTGGGTTGGTGCTTTTGCGAGCAAGCCAACTGTCCTCGCCTGCGCAAAAGTGGGTCATGAGAGAGGTGAGAGCTTCCATAGTTCTTGGTTTGTCCTGGCCAAGCTGCCGTACGAGCCATTCGTCCTTGACACTATGTTTCAAGGCGGCCAAAGCTTCAGCATCCAGACAGTCGACAATTTGGTTTTCTTGGTCAGGAATCGATTCCAAAATTGTCGGGCAGACTCTCCGGGTTGTTGTGTGATGCGATTTAGGTCGTCAGCATCCGGAGGCCGGACATAGGTGCCCTGAAAGTTTGCTCAAAAAGTTTCCTCAAGCTCTTCCCAGCAGCCTATAGAGTCTTCGGGAAGGCTATTCAACCAGTGTCGAGCTGGACCTTTAAGCTTTAGTGGCAGATATTTAATGGCGTGGAGGTCATCTCCTCGCGCCATGTGGATGTGGAGGAGGAAATCCTCTATCCAAACGGCTGGATCTGTGGTTCCATTGGATGATTCAATGTTCACAGGCTTGAAGCCTTCCGGGAATTGGTGTTGCATCACCCTCTCTGTAAAGCATAGGGGGTGTGCAGCGCCCTGAATTCGGGCTACGTCACGTCGGAGGTCTTCGGCCCTCCGAGCCTGCTGCTGCTCCCGGATTCTATCATTTCAGTTTAGCCGATCGTAGTATCCTTCCCGGTAAGCAGGCGGGTCTTCTCTGGGTCCATAGATGGACCTGGTACGGCCTCCTCGAGCGTCTAGGTCATGGCAAAGGTCGTACTCGTAAGTGGGCCGCACTTGATCCTTGCCGTGACAGCGAGGTGGGGCGGCTGGGTGTTCGGCCTCGTCAGCTTCCCTGTCCCGCCCTCTAAGGGGGCGGTCTGGCTGTTCGGCATTTGCATATGTCGGGCATGTTGGCTCTAGGGCCTTGTCGTCGAACTGGGGCAATAGCCTTTGCTTGGGATAACTCCTGGTTGGCTGTTCGCGGGCATACCCCTCTTCGGCGGCTAGGACTTTAGTCCATCGGTCGTTGAGGGTGTCCTGTCCGGCTTTGATTTTGCGTTTTTGTTTCTTTAGGCTGCGGGCGGTGGCTAAAAGCCTCCGCTTGAACCGTTCCTGCTCCAGAGGGTCTTCGGGGACGATGAAATCATCCTCCCCCAGACTAGCCTCCTCTTCAGAGAGTGGTAGGTAGTTGCTATCATCGGAGTCGTCGGGGTTTTCTGAATTGAGTGGGTCCTCCTGCCCCGCGGGGTCATCCTGATGATGTTCGAAGGCTGCGTCTCCGGTGAGGTCATCCGTATTGTTTACGGTGCCGTTCTCCGCAGAGTCCATGTTGCTCGCATGGCTTCGACGTGGCTTTGATCGACGGCGCTATTTTCGGTGTTTGGGCGGCTCATCTCTGGGCTTGCCTCGGTCCTGATTAGGAGTGCCGTCGCCGTCCTTGGGGGTGTCCACCCTGTAAATGTCATAGGTGGATGTTGCCGACCAGCGGACGGTGACCGGGGGGGGGGATAACGTTGGCATTGGCTGTGGCTCCGTCCTCCTCGTCCATGTATTCGGCATTCTCCGAATTATAGTCTAGCATATCGGTTAAGTCATCGATAGTGGCTACCAAGTGGGTGGTGGGTGGGACGCAAAATTCCCTATGGCATGCCTCGAAGGGTTGATGATTGAAGGCGGAGGGCAGGCCCTCCTGGATGGTCATATTCTGAATTCGGGCCAGCGCCTCGTTTATCATTGCGAGGGTCACCAAACTCGAGGGTTCTGGGCCAGCTTCCGGTGTAACGGAGTGGGGGGCGATCAATGCCCTGGCCGGTCCTTGGTTTTCGCTGGCCGTGTTGAGCTCGGTATGCGAAGCCGGATCCTTGAAGGGGTCTGGGCCGTCACTGGAGGCCAGGGACGTGCTTTGGTCCTTGCTTGTAGTTTCCCCGTCGGAGTTCGGGATTGAGCTACTTTGGGCTGGGGGTGACCCCTGGCCGTTGGCTGCCTTTTTGTCGTAAGGGCTCAAGGCCAGGCGAGCGTTGTGAAAGGGAGGTTCGGCCGAGATTGACTCTTGGCCTCTACCTCCTGATTCTACCTCGGAGGTCGAGGATAGGTCTTCCACAGTCATGATGTGTCCAGACGGAGGCGGAGTTTGGCCCCTGCTCGAAGCGGAGCTCTCCTGGCTTGAAGCAGTCAAGGCCGATCTGCCGATCAAATCGGAAGGGAACTCCGAAGCGGGTGTGGCGAGGATGCGGGAAGGGGAAGTGAATCCGGTGAAAACCAGATCGCCCCGTGTGTCCGCAACATATTCCAGACCACCGAATCGAATCCGGTGTCCGGGGGCGAGGGTGTCGACCTGACCCAGACGGCCGGTCGGGTCTGCGTGCAGCACGATGCTGCCAAACGTGAAGAGTTGTCCAGGGACGAAGAAGTCCTCGGATCCGATGCCTTCACCTATGGTCAGGTGAGCCATCGATCCTTCTGGCGTCCCCATAGCGGAACTCTCAATGAAAGCACCAATGTCGGTGTCAAAACCGGCAGACCTCGGGGTAGGGGGTCCCGAGCTGTGGATCTTAGGATCGATGGGGAACAAGGGACGACGAACACAGTGTTTACCCAGGTTCAGGCCCTCTCGAAGAGGTAATACCCTACGTCCTGCTTGATTGTATTTGATGTATGATGTGGTTTACAGAGTAGATCTACCTCGAGATCCGTATGAGCTAAACCCTAAGGTGATGAGGTGATGAATGTAGCTCTAGCCCTAAGACTAAAAACCCTCGGTTTATATAGACACTGGTAGGGTTAGGGTTACCGAAGACAGATTACAACAAGTGTTTAAAGAGATCCTGCGCCTTCTTGACTTGAAGGGCACACCACGGCTTCATAGATCTCTGTCACTATACGGCTCCACCTGTCCGGCCCATGTACAATGGGCCATCGCCCCGAGGACACCTTAGTCCATGACTCGCTCAACCTTCAAACCACGTCCATAGTCAAGTTCCCATATCTCCTCTATGTAACCATAATATGTGTCCTTTGGCCTATTGGTGTTTGCTGCATCAAAGCAGACACCACTGTTTTGGTTGGTGCTCTTTTTATCTTGGGCGATCGTGTAAAATGTATTCCCATTTATCTTGTACCCTTTGAAAGTCAATATAGTCGAAGATGGTAACTAGGACAACAAGTACATATCATCTGCAACAGTGTCGTCATGCATGAGACGTGTCTGCAACCAACCGGCGAAAGTCCCTGTTTGTTCACATCTAATCCAGTCGTTAAATTGCTCCGGGTGTTTCGAGCGTAGAATATTCTTGTGTTCCTCGACATACGGAGCCACCAAGGTGGAATTTTGTAGAAGTGTGTAGTGTGCTTGCGCCCAAGAATGCCCGTCCATACATATTACTTGGTCCCTTCCTAGCATGCCTTTTCCACCCAGTCTGCCCTCATGCCATGATTCAGGAACACCAATCGGCTTAAGGTCAGGAATAAAGTCAACACAAAAGTCAGTGACCTCCTCTGTTTCATGGCCCTTGGAGATGCTTCCTTCTGGCCTAGCATGGTTATGAACATATTTCTTTAAGACTCCCATGAACCTCTCAAAGGGGAACATATTGTGTAGAAATATAGGACCCAGAATGGCAATCTCTTCGACTAGGTGAACTAGGACGTGCGTCATGATATTGAAGAAGGATGGTGGGAACACCAACTCGAAACTGACAAGATATTGCACCAAATCATTCTGTAACCTTGGTATGATTTCTGGATCAATTACCTTCTGAGAGATTGCATTGAGGAATGCACATAGCTTCACAATGGCTAATCGAACGCTTTCCGATAGAAGCCCCCTCAATGCAACCGGAAGCAGTTGCATCATAATCACGTGGCAGTCATGAGACTTTAGGTTCTGGAACTTTTTCTCTGCCATATTTATTATTCCCTTTATATTCGACGAGAAGCCAGACGGGACCTTCATACTGAGCAGGCATTCAAAGAATATTTCCTTCTCTTCTTTGGTAAGAGCGTAGCTGGCATGACCCTGATACTGCTTTGGATGCATGCCGTCTTTTCCGTGCATACGTTGCTGCTCCTCCCGTGTCTCCGGTGTATCTTTTGTCTTCCCATACACGTCCAAGAAGCCTAGCAGGTTCACGCAAAGATTCTTCGTCATGTGCATCATGTCGATTGCAGAGCGGAACTCTAGGTCTTTCCAATATGGTAGGTCCCAAAATATAGATTTCTTCTTCCACATGGATGCGCGTCCGTCAGCGTCATTCGGAACAGATTGTCCGCCAGGACCCTTTCCAAAGATTACTTTTAAATCCTTGACCATATCAAGTATATCATCACCAGTACGGTGGCGAGGCTTCTTCCGGTGATCTGCCTCACCTTTGACATGCTTGCCTTCCTTTCTTAAGAGATGCTTGATCGGAAGAAATCGACGATGTCCCAGGTACACATTCTTCTTACAATTATCCAAATATATACTGTCGGTATCATCTAAACAGTGCGTGCATGCATGGTATCCCTTGTTTGTCTGTCCTGAAAAGTTACTGAGAGCAGGCCAATCATTGATGGTTACAAACAACAATGCATGTAGGTCAAATTCGTCCTGTTTGTGGTCATCCCACACACGTACACCTTTTCCATTCCATAGCTGTAAAAGTTCTTCAACTAATGGCCTTAGGTACACATCAATGTTGTTGCCGGGTTGCTTAGGGCCTTGGATGAGCACTGTCATCATAATGAACTTCTGTTTCATGCACAACCAAGGAGGAAGGTTATAGATACACAGAGTCACAGGCCAGGTGCTATGATTGCTGCTCTGCTCCCCAAAAGGATTAATGCCATCTGCACTTAAACCAAACCATACGTTCCTTGCATCATCTGCAAAGTCCTCCCACTTTCTCTTGATTTTTCTTCACTTTGACCTGTCAGCGGGTACTCTCAACTTCCCGTCTTTCTTACGGTCTTCTTTGTGCCATCGCATCAACTTGGCATGCTCTTTGTTTTGGAACAAACGTTTCAACCGTAGTATTATAGGAGCATACCACATCATCTTGGCAGGAATCTTCTTCCTGGGGCGCTCGCCCTCAACATCACCAAGGTCATCGTGACTGATCTTATAGCGGAATGCACCGCATACCGGGCGTGCATTCAAATCCTTGTACTCACCGCGATAGAGGATGCAGTCATTAGGGCATGCATGTATCTTTTGCACCTCTAATCCTAGAGGGCAGACAACCTTCTTTGCTTCGTACGTATTGTCGGGCAATTCGTTGTCCTTTGGAAGCATCTTCTTTAACATTATCAGCAGCTTTTCAAATCGCTTGTCAGATACACCATTCTCTGCCTTCCATTGCAGCAATTTCAGTGTGGTACCCAGCTTTTTCTTGTTATCTTCGCAATTTGGGTACAACAATTTCTTATGATCCTCTAACAAGCACTACAACTTCAGCTTCTCCTTTTCACTTGCGCAGTTTCTTTGTGCATCGGCAATGGCCCGACCAAGATCATCAGCGGGCTCATCTGATTCCTCTTCTTCAGCTTCTTCCCCCATTGCCGGCGTAGCTTCTTCCCCCATTATAGTACCATCGTATTCAGGGAACCCATGGCCAGAATAGCTGTCATCATCCTCTTCTTCTTCATTCTCTTCCATTAGAACCCCTCTTTCTCCGTGCTTGGTCCAACAGTTATAGCCGGACATGAAACCGGACGTAAACAGGTGGACGTGAATGGTTCTTGAGTTAGAGTAATTGTGCTCATTCTTACAGACAGCACATGGACAACACATAAAACCATCCGGCCGCTTGTTTCCCACAGCCGCAAGCAAAAAAGTATGCACGCCATTAATGAACTGGGGAGAGCATCGGTTATCGTACATGTATTGCCGGCTCATCTTCAATACACAACACCGAAAAGACCAAATTAATACAAGTTCATACATAAAGTTCATACACACTTATTCTCATAAAAGAACATACAAACTCTCTAGCTAAAGCATTTAAATGCAACGACAAATGCGATCAAGATCGCAACTAAGGTAACAATTGATCGAACATCATAATGATACCAAGCCTCATTATCAATGGCATATTTTCTAATCTTTCTAATCTTTAAGCGCATTGCATCCATCTTGATCTTGTGATCATCGACGACGTCGGCAACATACAACTCCAGTTTCATTTTCTCTTCTTCAATTCTTTTCAATTTTTCTTTCAAATACTCGTTTTCTTTTTCAACTAAATTTAATTTCTCGACAAGAGGGTTGGTTGCAATTTCCGGTTCACATACCTCCTAGATAAAAATATCTATGTCAACTTGATGGGCATAATTGTCATAAACACGAAATGCAACAAATAGTTATAAAAGAGAATATACCACATCCGAATCATAAATCAGACGAGGGCCGACGGGGACGGATATCAAAAACATGCCACTATGTATCACAAACAACGTACAGGTAAGAAAATTATACAAGTAACTATCTAAATCACACAAACATGATTTTTTATATAAAAAGCATAAGAACAAGAGGCTCACCAAGGAGGTGCCGGCAACGGGACGGTGTGGGCGATCGACGGTGGTTAGGACGGGGACGGGAAGGCACTAAGTAAACCACACCTACATATGCAAACTAAGAAGTTAATTTGAGCTCAAATTGCATATAAATCAAATAAACTACCACATATAATTACTCCCAAACTAAAACCTATAAATCACTATACTTATAGAGCATTGCAAGAGCTAGTCTAGCAATGAGAGATGAAAGGACAAAGTTGCTAACCTTTGTGAACACTTGGATGGATGGGGTGCCTTCAAATCTTGACAAAAATGGAGGTGAGCTCGAGCAAGAGGGGAAGAACAGAGGGGAAAAATAGAGAGCTTCGGCTCAGGCTGGACGAAGCACTATATATAGTGATCTCTTTAGTCCTGGTTGGTGCACCTCTAGTCCCGGTTTGTGACATGAACCAGGACTAAATGTGCTCGTGGGGGCCCAAGCCTGACACAAGCCTGCCACCACCCCTTTAGTCCCGGTTTGTGACACGAACCGGGACTAGAGGCACACCATGAACCGGGACTAATGATGCCCGCCCTCTAGCCGTTGGAACTGGGACTAATGGTCACATTAGTACCAGGCCATTATCAAACCGGGACTAATGGGCCTCACGTAAAGTCGTTTTTCTACTAGCGAATGGCTGATACATCTTCTAACATCCAGGCAAATATTTTTTGAAATTGAGCAGGTCAACCATTTAAAGACTGTGCTATCGCGCTTTTTTGTAAAAAAAAAATCATTATTAGTTCTTTTGTGGGTTGGTAAACTTATGTTCCTTCTGTTTGAGTTTTAAAACTGTTTATGTGCATAGTGTAAACCTTTGAAATGAATTATTTTAGTGTATCTTATGATGGATTAAAATTTTCAAACCAAAATTGTAATCTGCGCTTTTTTGCTTCAGCAACATTAAACAGACGTTGTATTTTCATTATGCTTGGGTTTTAGTGCTGCAATGTTTTCATTAATTATACTCTTCTCTTAGTAGATGACTAGGAGAATGCCCGTGCGTTGCCACGGGCATTTAAAAAATATTTACTGGTCGTATATACAAACATAATGATCATGTTCTACTAAAAAACCATCTGAGGCTTTAGTATCACTAAATTTTTCGATCCATCAAACCATGCGTAAGTGCAAAAGTAAATGAATCTTAATTGAGTGGAATAAGGAAGGATAAAATGAATGAACAAATGAATCACACACATGTCGTCCATTAGTTCTTCTCCGCAGGAAATGGAACCCAATACGATGTTGTTGCACATTGCATTGCTCCATTTCGTGAACCTATCGACCTCCTTCTCGCTAGCGCCGAGGTACCCCATTTGACCATTTCTTCCGCCGCCCTCCTGAACATCGCCCCTAACATCTCCACCAACTCTGTCACGAAGCCATGTCCACAATGTTGCACTTGATCTTACTTTACTTCTCATGTAACATAAGTACTATTGTTCTACCATGCATATCACTAAAATATAGGCACTATCTACACAACAAAAAATTGTTTTGCTGAGCAACTTATATGCTTGCCTTCTTTAAACCAAATAATTAACCAATCTGCCACATGCTGACCGAACCCTTTGGTCCATACACAACTTATAGTAATTCTGCTCTCAAAAGGAGAATTGCAGAGATAAAGCAGTATATAATTCAGTCGGTTGCAACAAATGAACCATCCCTTTGTTTTTCTCAAATGTACGTGTGAAAGATGATGGTACAAAACAAAATCATGACTCAAATATGTTGGTGCTTCTACTAACTTCGATATGGCTCCAGTCCACTGAACTGACTTTGTAGGAGACAAAGAATTTCTAGGACAACTGTTTCTCCACCGTAGCACAAATTTTGAGGGAATTTGATAATTATTTGACCTAACATACATAGAAAGTGGAAAGTTGTTTAGCTAGAAAACCGAGAAATAACATGGCTTTTTATTAAGCTAAGCAACTGAGTTCTGCATCTTGCCATTTTTTATCACGCAGTTTGCATTTACATGTGTTTGCGTTGTACGAGATCACCACTGCAAGTAATATCTGTCGCCACAACTGAATTTTCTATTCTGTGTGTCCTACTGCAACATGAGACAAAATAAGAGGACATAAGATGACTGGAAACCAAAGACTAACTAAAGCTTGCACTCACTTAAGATTATTTGAGATTGGTTTAAGACACTCTGATAGTCATGTAATTTTTCAAGTTCTAATAAAATTGCGAGCAAAAACATGAGAGAATACTACATAACCTAAATTAAGTTGGCCTCTGCTATTCAGTAACATAACTTCCTCATCAGACGCTAAAGCCAATAGATAGATTCAACTAATTTATCTTTATGACAGGAATAAGCCTCCTCTTCGGAAAGAAAGAACTTCATACCAACCTTTGGCAGTCTTTCATCAGTATGATCTGTCCCATTGCTGGTTGCACGATCTTGCACATCCTGTATGTATTAGAGTTCAGTTTTGTTAGTGCATAGATGCATAGGAGACTTGCTGCAGTCAAACGCATCAGATCAAGCTAAATTATACTCCTAGTTACATTCAAGAGATTACCTGATCTGGTGCACTAAGAACTGTACCTATCTCACAAATTGTTATATGCATCGTGTCCAATGGCTAGGCTATATACAATCCTTCACCAAGTCTAGAAAACAGAAGAACTAAGTTGATATGTCATGTTCGACGGCTATGCTACAGAAAACATTGTGCAGCACTGGGTGATAACTCTGTACTTCGATGTTGGAGGGTACCTGAACCAAATAACTAAGTTCATATGTCAAAGTTCATTACATGGAAATTATAGCAGGAGTTAAAGCATCATATCAAGACACTCATTTGAACAAAAAATGTATGTTTTGCTACAACAAGCAATGGATTTTTTTATTTGAGGTAAAAGAAAGAGAATTATCTCATGGAAATGGTTGAACTTGTGAACTGCAGCTTCATGACAAGCAACAATGACTCAGTAACTTGAAACTGATAAGACATATCTCCGAGATTAACTCCAAATAAGTCACTTGCTTAATTTTGACAGAAAAACTGAAAAGAGGCATGTCTGACATATGAACCTTCAAGAATTTCATACAGATTGTTATCATGCTTGCTTATCTGGTTATGAAAATAATCGACCATAAGCATATGCCATAGTAAAGGTTAAATGAGCTTGTGCCTCATGATTAAGTTATATACTCTCCTTCCCTCAAAACATAAATTAATATACTCTCCTACATATCTTCTCACATGCATTAGGAAGCTAGAATTCTTTGCTCATGCATTGGGTCCAAAATTTAAATTGTGTAAGAAGACCAGAGTAAACAAAAATCAAAAGCTTCTCTGAGCTGTTTTGACTACATTTTTTTTACTATGCTTCCAATTCTAGACCACAAGAACTTCCTACAATATTGAAGTAGCCGCTGAACCCTGCTGAGCATCAAAACATAAAATAAAAGACATGTGACGCCCCCGGCCCGATCGTGCACTAATCATACACGCAAATGCACATGATCAAGCCTAAGGACTCACGGGAAGATATCACAACACAACTCTAAAACATAAATAAAGTCATACAAGGTTTATATTACAAGCCAGGGGCCTCGAGGGCTCGAATACATAAGCTTGCGAACAAGCGTCAGCGGAAGCATCAGATATCTGAGTACAGACATAAAAGAAAGCACAGAAAGGTCTTTAGAAAGGCGGGGCAAAATAAACACTACGATCGAAAGGCGTAGGCCTCCTGCCTGGGACCCTCAGATCCTACTCCTGGTCGTCAGTCAACTCGTAGAAGTATCCATCCTCTGGGTTGTAGTAGTAGTCGATCGACGGGGCATCTGTCTCAGGGGGCTCCGTCATCTGGTCACGACAAACTGATATGGGGAGAAAAGGAAATCAAAGCAACCGTGAGTACTCAGAAGTACTCAGCAAGCAAGGATCTACACTACATATGCAACATTTTCAAAGGGAGGCTGTATATGTGGACTGGGCTGCAGAAATGCCAGAATAGAGAGAAGGCCTAGTCCTATCGAAGACTAGCATCTTCAGCGGTCTTGCAGCAATAGAAGAGAGCAGAACGGTACCATATAATGTAGCAGTATCATTAAGTCTCATCCTCACCCAGAGATCCTTTCTCGACTCCCTGCGAGAAAGCAATCCCAGAGCCATACAGTCATCAACCTCGTCCTGAGATCCCTTCTCGACTCCCTGCGAGAAGCAATCCCAGAGCCATAGTATCCAATTATCCAGTTCTAAAAATTGTATCAATCAGGATACAACTCCGAGTGTCCTTTACCGTAGGACCGGCTATCGATAGAAGTGTTCTTCCTTGCAGGGGTGCACCAACTTACCCAACACGCTCGATTAACTCCGGCCGGACACACTTTCCTGGGTCATGCCCGGCCTCGGCCAAACGACACATCGCAACCCTACCTACAGCTCAGCAGAGAGGTCCCCGCCGGTCTACATCCTAAGCGCAAGGGGGTCTTGGCCATCGCCCCTCGCCCTCCGGGTCGTTGCGCACACAGCGAAGCCAGGCACCAACACTACAGGAAGGCGCCGGTCCGTCCGTGCCGCCATGCTGAACTAGACGTCTGACAGAGCTTTCGGCTGATGCATACGATGCAGAACGCCCATACTATGCCCACGTGATGGTTAGTGCTATCAGACCAGAGGCCTGCTCGGATGAAATATCCAAATCGTTAGGACTAGGGGCTTGCGGTAACGAGCAGAGACTCACGAAAGATGTGACCCCGTCGCCCCGTCTCGAGGAATTGCTGCAAGGGTTAAGAATGCCCGGCCGCGCCTCGTATTCACCACTCGGGCACCACACTGGCACCCGTCTTCACAACACTCGCCACTTAGGTGCACGCGGGTACCCCTCAGGGTCGACCCGCCTTTCCAAGTAATCAACAGTACAGTCCAAGTATCCGTGTGTCCATAACATCAGGGGAATCTGAGGTATCACCCTCGTTGGATTCCAACTCGATGTGTCTGTCAAGGTGAACTCGGAGGATTCACCCTCGATGGGTTCACACTTGAGGTGTTGTACGACAGCGTCGTTACCGGAAGTGGTGAAGGAGGAATCACCCTCGATGACCACTACCGAATAGCTACTCTACAGAGTTAACATCAGAAGTGCTACAAGTGGTTTCACCCTCGGCACTCGATAGTAACGCTGCAGTGTCGTTACCACTAAGGGGGGGGGGGGTGATGGGCGGTGTCGGGGCCTGGTCTTCAATCCCGTTGATCGGGTCTTCTGATGATCCAGCGCGGCAGTCGGGATAAGTGGGGTCGCTGATAGGTCTCTACCCAGCCTATACTAAACAGTTTAGGGTATGCAGGTAATTATCAACAGCAGGTTACAATGAACAGGCTATGCATCAGAATAGGTAAAGCAGTAGCAGCAGCAATTCTAATGCAAGCATGAGAAATAGAATGGGCGATATCGGGATGATCAAAAGGGGGGGGGGCTTGCCTGGTTGCTCAGCGGCAAGGGCAAGGTTGTCAAGGCTGTCTTCGGGCTCCGGAGCTGCGTCGGCCTCGGGGACGACGTCGGTGTCGGGGGCTACCGAGAGAGAAGAGGGGGAAGAAACAATGAATACATAACAGACAAGTGCAACACAAAGCATAACATAACGATGCGCAGTGCTGGGGGTGATCTAACGCAGTGCCGGGTGGTTCTGGCGAAGGGGAAATAACAACCGGGAAAGTATTCCCGGTGTTTGGTATTTTCGGACAGAGGGACCGGAGGGGAATGGTTCCATGTTCAGATAGCTAGGAACATCTGACAGGTATGTGGGTAGCGTATTCGGGTTCGTCTCGTCGTTCTGAGCAACTTTCATGTACAAAGTTCTTCAATCCGGGTTACGGAGTATTTAATATGATTTTCTAAAGTTTTATTAATTTTCCGAATTATTTAAATAGGTTGACTAAGTCAAATGGTCCAGTCAGCAGATCCAGTCAGCGTTGACTGGGTCAAGGTTGAGCAGTCAACAGGGTCAAGGGGGACCCACATGTCATAGTCTACTAACACTAATTAACAGATTAAACATTAATTAGCAACTAAACCTAATTAGTTAATTTAAACAGTATTAATTAACTTAATTAACTTTTTAACTAATTAATTAACTATTAACTTAATTATTTATTTAACCTTTTTTTTATATCTCTTCTTTTTTTTTAACAGGGAACTGGCCCACTGGTCAGTGGCAGGGGAGGACACGTCCGCGGCGAGCCCATTTCGGGGCCGGACAAGTCCGGCCAACGCGCGCGTGCGCGCGGGCAGAGGCGAGCGAGGCGGCGACGGCGCAGCCAGGGTAGGCGCCGGGCTGGGCGGCGCGCGGAGGGGAGAGGCAGGCGAGCGGGGCTGCGGCAGCAGTGGCGACGGGCACGGCGGGGCGCGGCGCGCGACGGCAGCAGGCGGTGTAGGGCGGCAGCGGCAGTGGCCGGCGAGCAGCGGCGAGGAGCGGGCGCGTGGTGAGCTGGAGCGGGGCGAGGCCAGGCATGCGGGCGGCGGGGTCGCGGGCAGCGAGCAGGGCCACGGTGGGGCGGCGAGCACGCAGCAGCAGCGCGGCAGCAGTCGGCAGCCGTCGGCGCGGTGAAGCGGGCGCGGCCGGAACGAGCGAGCGCGGCGAGGCGAGGCGACGCGGGGAGAGAGAGGAGGGCGGTGCGGTGCTCACGGCGGTTCGTAGGGAGACGGCAGTGGGCTCAGGGAGGGTCGAGGTGGTCGGCGACGGCGAGGCGACGACGGAGACGATCTCGGGGCGCAGCGGCGCTGCGTCGGACGGTGAGGCAGAGGAGGAGGCGAGGGGCAACGGCGAGCGGCGTCGGGGCGCGGTCGGCGCGTCGGGGGCGCGGGGGCGTGCCGCGCTCGGGCGCCGGCGGCGCCGAGGGAGAGAGAGGAGGCGAGGGGGAGAAATGGGGGAACGCGTGTGGGTTAGGGTTACGGGGGAGTGGGGGGGGGGGGTTATGGGGATGGGGTGGACCGATCGGGCCGGCCTGGTCGGCTGCGCCGACTGGGCCAAGAGGCCCAGTGGGGGAGGGGCCTTTTGCTTTTATTTGTTTTCTTTTCTCTTTTTCTTTTTATTTATTCTTTTCTCTGTTTTGCAAAAATGTCTAGGCTACTTCTGGACTTTTGTAAAATATGAGACTGGTCCAAATATTAACAGTGCAAAATTAGTCACTGCTAGAAATTGGTTTGGCGTCCATATCTTTTTGTTTGGATTTTATTTAATTTGAAAAGGATTAAATAGTGCTATGTTACTGCTGTTTCTTGTTGTTCGAGTCCTTTTACAATTCCAACAAATGTTGCAATCATTTTTATAAATGCTTTGGGAATATTTGCAACATGAGGCACATTTTAGTTTTCAGGTTTGGACAACTTTTATTTTCCACTTTTATTTAAATTTGACTTTTGACTTAGGATTTGAAATGCAATAGAATGCTAATGATGATCATGCACTGTTAAACATGATGACTTGTCATTATCAAAAGGGTGATTACTGTAGCTAACCACTAGGGTGTTACAAGACAAATACAAATACAGAGTATACCTTTCAGGGAAAAGAGGGGTGCTGAATTTGATTCAGCCGTGTGCGAGAAGCTCCACCACGAGGTGGCCCATATATAATTCCCGAGAAACGGATAATGGCCGGTGCAATCAGCTGTGGGTGAGAAGCTCCGCCGCGAGCTGGCCCATATATATTTCCCGACAAACGGATAATGATTGGTCAAATCAGCCATGGGCTAGAAGCTTAGCCGCAAGCTGGTCGCCTTCGATACGGAGTGCGCTCGCGAGGGTGTTGCTCTCTTCCCTTATGATGGTGACAAAGCCTGCTGACAGATCTCAATAAAGCCCCAGACGGTGTTGCAGCTTGTTGACGAGTGTGGTTAGGTTCTCCATGACCGTTGGCATGAGATCTGGCCAGGTGCGAGGCGGTGGAAGGGAGGCGGCCAAGCTCGAAGTGGAGTTGGGTCCAATATACATGATGCCTAAAATACCTAAATAAGTGGAGTTGGGTAAAATGAGCTTGTGCCTCGTGATTAAGTTATATACTCTCCTTTCCCTCAAAACATAAATTAATATACTCTCCTACATATCTTCTCACATGCATTAGGAAGGTAGAATTCTTTGCTCATGCATTGGGTCCAAAATTTAAATTGTGTAAGAAGACCAGAGTAAAAAAAAATCAAAAGCTTCTCTGAGCTGTTTTGACTACATTTTTTTTTACTATGCTTCCAATTCTAGACCACAAGAACTTCCTACAATATTGAAGTAGCCGCTGAACCCTGCTGAGCATCAAAACATAAAATAAATGAGAAATACAAATACAGAGTATACCTTTCAGGGAAAAGAGGGGTGCTGAATTTGAATCAGCCGTGTGCGAGAAGCTCCACCACGAGCTGGCCCATATATAATTCCCGAGAAACGGATAATGGCCGGTGCAATCAGCTGTGGGTGAGAAGCTCTGCCGCGAACTGGCCCATATATATTTCCCGAAAAACGGACAATGACTGGTGAAATCAGCCATGAGAAGCTTAGCCGCAAGCTGGTCGCCTTCGATACGGAGTGCGCTCGCGATGGTGTTGCTCTCTTCCCTTATGATGGTGACAAAGCCTGCCGACCGATCTCAATAAAGCCCCAGACGGTGTTGCAGCTTGTTGACGAGTGTGGTTAGGTTCTCCATGACCGCTGGCACGAGATCTGGCCAGGTGCGAGGCGGTGGATGGGAGGTGGCCAAGCTCGAAGTGGCGTTGGGTCCAATATACATGATGCCTAAAATACCTAAATAAGGACCGGTAGAACACATACATGATGTATAACGGTATTTTATATAAAAACAAGTCAGGCTAATCGAGATTTTCATTTTTGAAAGGCCACTTACTTGTTGCAAATTTTGTCATCTCATAGTTCATAAATATCGATGTGCAATAATTCAGCAAATATGTAAACTGTCTCTCATGCGTACTCTCTCCTTGAGAAATCCCCATTCCTGAACGTGGCTCAAAGGAAATCACACCAAGCAATCATGCCCGATGCCCACACACAACTCTATGGCATTGCACACCAGTATCTGAAATATAAAAGTATAAAAGGGATGAGAAAAGAAGGAAGCTGCATGAGTAATAACCTATTTATCTAGTGCAAGAAAGCACATCTCTAAACCACAAACCAATTGGTTTAGAGAAATCATAGAGCTGGATGAGCAGTAGTTTTGAAGTTAAAAAATGTACTCATGAGAAACTTGTTCAATTTCTACCATAGTTTTAAATAGCCGGCTATAGCCCGGCTATAGCTGCGCTATAGCTGTTTGAGCATGTTGCCGCTATTTGATTTCATGTACAATTTGCCGCTATAGCCTCGCTATAGCCCGCTATAGCCCCGCTATAGCTGTTTTTAAGGGCTGCCGCTATATACGATAGCCCGCTATTTAAAACATTGATTTCTACCAAAAACTAGAAAACTTGCTCAATTTTGGATCTGTACAAGCATGGTTAGTTTTCAAGTGCACATAAAAATCTGGCTTGGATGAAAATATGCAGCTAGAACAAGTTATGAGCTTGTCGGGGATGCCCAGGAGGAGGAAGAAGACTCACGGACACAAACTCAAGGTGGAAGAAGATAATGAACACACAGAGCATTTTTTTGGTGGCACACACACTTGCCTTTTCTCTTGTTCCTTCTCACACATACATGATGCAAATACATGGCTTTAATAGCCGGACTCACACGACTATCACGCACCCACTAACCACTAGCATGCACACACGCCGGTCAAGCCACACCTACTTGATCCTATTTTTACTCACCACAAGCTACTTGCACGCCCACGTTCAGCACTTGTACTGCCTTCCTCAACGGCCGTACGACCAGGCCAAACTGCGTGCATGCAGCCTCACACTAAGTACAACCTGACCACACCAATACATGTGCATGCAGGCCACATCTCTCCACATGCACTGATCACTTGGTCACCTAATACACATATACATGACTACGGACACTCATCTCCTGGCTTGCCGATCTGCTCGCGTGCACTCGCTGTATCTCTGTGCTGCTGATCCGGCCGCTACGCCATGTTGCCGAGCATGCAATTTTCTTTGTACTTGGCTGACTAATGCAACTCTACGTGGCTATTACACAATGCAACAAATTAAACATGACCTAATCTTAAATGCTTAATACTAATAACAAGATTAGTTCCAACAGTGCTTACATCAGCCTTCACTTTGGCTGTAGTTACTGGGACATGTGACTAACATGAAATAAACTGGCACACAGAAAATTACAGAGAAAGTGATAAGAATCCATGCATGTTCGGGAGGAAGAACAGCAGGCATGATTGTTGCCTGATATTGAAACCCTAATTCTTCCTTCTACAACACACATGAACAACACGCACATTACTAATCAAACCAACCACAACATAATAGAGCAAACTATGCACCCAAGCAAGAGCATTCTGACTTCTGAAGAGGATAGAGAAAGCACGCACCGTGGCTGGCTAGTGGTACAACATTAATTATGTCTAATATATAACTTTAGGATCCTCGTGCACATCAACTGGCATTATCAACTTTTTTTCCATTTCTATCACTGTTCATCCTCCACCCAGTATATACACCTCTACGCCTCTACAATCTCAGCTAGCCACCTCTGAAATATTTTATACTTGATTTATCAAAAGACCACAACCGTAGACATACACACACATGTGTGTGTAGGGAAGCTACCACATTTCAATCGACAATCAGCAGAGTGCCTGTATTTTAGTAGTTTGCACAATACCATGATCTGTTTTCGGCCTACTCAAATTAATAGTCGAGGATTTCTGTCCTGGTGCACATGTTACTATTGAACATCTCGCACACACAATGCTCGCGCGTGTAAACCAGCTCTTGCACTGCATCCCGCACCCCAACACCGTTCTCCTTGTCAGGGAGACTGCATAGTGTTTGTATCTCCATGAACGACCCAAACAATCGTTTAATCTTGTTCATCTCCTTGAGCGGCCCACATGAGTGTCTCCGCTCCATCTTCTTGGACTCCTCAAGGATCCTAGCCAGGGAAGAGAAATTAATCGGTGAGGTGTGCCTACATACATGTGCATCAAATTCTAAACAAAGCCATAGGCCAAGAAACAATATGATCGGATTCTAAACTGACAACACATCAAGCAGTGATACCCTTCAGGTCCCCTGCAACCGCACCCTCAAGGGAGACAGCTAGCGCGCGGTACCTAGGAATAAGATGACAATCTATGAGCAGCAGCGACCCCTCCCAGCGCTTTACCGACGACAGCTAGAATTCTAATCGCAAACAGACCAAAGGATCCAACACTGCACATATGCAAATTGGTATCAAGGGAGAACTTATATCCTGCGTATAATACACTACGCCTCCAGCGTTTAGTACATGTCCCTCGTTCAAGAAAATCAGTATGGTGCACTGACACTGATATCAAACAAATACGCCATCAACTAAATAAATTGACAAGAATATCAGTATGGTGCATACTCTGAAATCGCGTTGGATAAGATGATGTTGTTGGCTATTTCGAGTTGCGCTTGAGCGACGACGGCAACAATTGATAGTGTATGCAGCCAAACTACAATCTTGATAAGATGATAGCAGTGTATGCAACAATTGTCTATTTGCATGATATCACGGCAAGGAGTATGTTTTTTCTGTTCTCCAACAATTGATCCACATGAACACATAACCTCAATTTCCGCTGTCAATAAAAAATGATGAAAAATAAAGATTTTGAGACTGAGAAAACAGAACCACAATCTTAGGAAGACCTGAACCACAATCTTGATCATGGTATGATACAATTTCACAGAAATTGGAGAGAAGTTAAGCACTCCCGTGAATCCCACCTGCATTGGTAATAAGATTGGCAGATAGAACATAACATGTTTTCAAGGGGACATGTTTTCAATCTGTAGCAAGAGGACATGTATTCAATCTCAAAAGAAGAAAATAATAACCATATGTTTGACGCCACTGGGAGTGTGTGGGAGGGGCGCGCATAGGCGGCATGGGCGGCCAGGAGCGAGGGAGGAGGTGGGGGCGGGGTGGAACCGGGATCCAGGGAGGTTGGGGGTCGGGCGGCGCCGGGAGTGAGGGAGAAGGTGGGGGCGGGCGGTGCCGGGAGCCGGGGAGGAGGTCAGGGGCTGGCGGCGGCGAAGGGATATGGAGGCCACGCCCCAAGGCACTCTCGCTCGTGCGTGCGAGTCGTGGATTTTTTTTCGTTGTTTTTTTTTCGTAGATTTTTTTTCATAGGTTTTTTTAGCTGGTTTTTTTGTGAGGCATGCAGAGTGCGAGGTGTGCGAGGGGACTGGAGGCATCGCTCGTTGGTTTTGGTTGGGTTTTTTTGTCTACGGGTGGTGGGAGGAGAGACGAAAATAAACCAGACGAAGGATGGGAGGTGGGACGAAAAAAAACCATGGAACGGAGACTACCAACTGCTCCCTTAGGAGTTGAGACTATCATTTTGTCAAAGCTTGATGCAACTTTACATATGTAGGTCACCTCCATTTTTATACCCCTCCTTCTCAAAGAGCAAGCATTTCTTATATTTCATCTGTATAAACCATAGAGCAGTCATTTGTTATATTTCAAAATTCGAGAAATGAATGATTCATCCAGTGCATTTCTGATGTCAATTTGTTTTATCCTGGTATTTCTCAAGTTAGTCTTCTATCAATAGATGATGGTTGCCTCTGTTTCTCTGTTTTAAGGGCTGTAGATATGCATAGAACTGAAAGGAGGAAAGGTGAAATCAAGATAATTGGATAGAGAGCTTCGTCTTACATGATTTTGCAGTTTTAATTTCTTTTCCTAACATTGTTTATTCTTTGTGGATTTTGTTAGCACTAATCTTGACGCGTTGCGCTCGTCGCCGAGTCATGCAGAGCTGGCCGGGTGTGGACGTTGGAGGTTGCACAAGTGCTGGTCGTGGGCATGCATGTAGGTTGCGCAACGGCCGGGCAAAAGCATTCATGAGTTCGTTAGCAGCCAAGTCCTGCGGTCGTTGTGGAGAGATTGCATGGGTGGTGTACGTGCGCCTACATGTAGCTAGATTAGATGGGTTAGTGGCCGGGCATGGCGGCTGGCTAGTGCGTGCGTTGAGTCTCATGTACTTAGCTATTTAAGTGTGAGTCCAGTGCAAGTGTATGGGAGTAGCGCCGGAAAAATTGCGTGTTCCTCTCCTTCTTTCACCTTCGTCCGAGCGAGTGTGAGATAGAGACCAGAGAGCTATCAGGATTTGTCCCAAAAACTGGTATCAGAGCTTGGTTGTCTTGGCGTCGTTCTCTTTGCCAGAGGCGTGCCGGCGGTGGCGGAGTTCACTGGCGGCTGCGCGATGCTTCGGGCCGTGTGTCATACTATGGAGGTGTGCGGTGCTAGGGCGGCACGGCGAGGAGGCCACGGAGGCTGCGGTGGCACGGCAAGGAGGCCGCGGAGGACCTGCGTGGAGGATCGGAGGCCGCGGAGGCGTGGCATGGCACGTCGGTGTGGAGGCCGCGGCGGCTGCGGAACGACGACGATGGAGGCGCGGCTGCGCGTAGAAGCGCATTGTGGCGTCAGACGGAGGCATTCAAGGCGACAGTGGACGGCGAGTCGTGTCAAGATTAGGAGAGAAATTGTTAGCACTAATCTTGATGCATTGCGCTCGTCGCCGGGTCGTGCAGAGCTGGCCGGGTGTGGACGTTGGAGGTTGCGCTATTGCTGGTCGTGGGCATGCATGTAGGTTCCGTAGTAGAAAACAGGGTACTAGTCCCGGTTCCAGAGGGCCTTTAGTCCCAATTCTGGAACCGGGACAAATCAAACGGGACTAATGTCAAAACCTTTAGTCCCGGTTTGCTTATGAACCGGGACCATAGGAGGGCCACGTGGCCGCTCTGGGGCGCCCAGGGAGGAGGACCTTTAGTCCCGGTTGGTAACACCAACCGGGACTAAAGGGCAGCCACGTGTCAGCAGCTCCCAGGCTCTTGGGTTTTTGTTTTTTTTAAAGGGGGGGTTTATTAGGGGTTTTGGATGGTTTAATTAGGGGTTTCATATTGTGTTAGCTATAGCTACTACATATAGAGAGAAGTGACCTCTCTTTCTTCATGTTTCGTCGACGCTAGCTACTACATATAGAGAGAACTCGACGCTACTAAGCAAATGAACGAACCATTAATTATACAAGATCGTCATGAACATATACAGGGAGAAGTGACCTCTCTTTCTCCGAGATTGGTCGAACAACAAGTTTTCGTATTTCTATCCGACGCTACTACATATATACAATATAACATATCTTACGATCCCTGACATCATCTACCGAAAGTCAGCTTCAATTTCCACATGGTATTCTCCGTCTTTATGTATGATGTGGTCAAGAAAGAATCCCGCCAATTCCTCTTGAATTGCTCGTATGCGATCATTTGGTAGGAGTCTTTCCCGCATCTGCCACATCTAATTTAAAGAAGAGGGTCAATACATATATATGAATGAAACTCAACACAATTGATGGTAATAAAATAAAATTGTGAATATTATTGTTTACGTACTTCATATTGTTTGTCAGAGTAGCCCCGCTTAGAGGTCGAGCTGCGCATGAACTCGCAAACATAGTATCCACATAAATGATTCCCGCCTTCCTGCCACAAGCACTTTACGAGAAATAGAGTTCAATCAAACTGATAATCAAGCATGATAAATGGTATTGATGAAACTAGAATCAATGAGAGATGTGCGGAACTAGCTAGTACTACTTACTTTGGGGTGTGTAAATCGCAGCTCATTCGGCAGACCCGGAACTATTCCGGTGAACTTTTTCCAAACCCTGCCAGGCAAAGAAAATGATTACTTGATATCAGGAAATGAACAGAAGTTGCCGATATGGTGCGATAATGATTGAACATACTTCTGGAGCATTACAGTCATGTCCACATATTCATAGGGATCTTTACGTCTCGAGTCTAAGACATTTACTACTCCCCCGTCAAGCTTAATCTCTAGCAGAATAAAGTGGAAGCTGCGCACGCATAACTCATCAATTACATTACTTAACCTCGAGTAAGCGAAACCGAATATGCACAAGACAGTAACACTCACTTGAAGTTGTAAGGAAAGAGTATTTTCCCTTTTGTTTTGATGTCGAAGGAACGATTGTAGCAAGTTTTCCTCAATTTCTTCGACTTTCTTTTTTACCGACCATTCATTTACGGTATTTGGGCTAATGAACCCAATGTCATAGATTTGTCTTTCCTTGCATTCGATGATCTTCAATCTGCATAATATAGTGAGGATAATTATATATACATGCAATGAACGAGTTGAGCTAGAGACTTAATTACAGAAGTAATACTTACAGACAGTAGCAAGTCATGAGTTGTTTGTCGAGGGCCTCTTGATTGAATAACTGAAATAACTCCACAAATTCAACAGGCAACACCTCAACTCCAATGAGGTCGTGCTCCTCTTTAATTCTCAGCAACACACTGTCAGCCCCACTCTTCCTGCAGGTACCCATTTACCATTCATGCAATCTTCGCATCATCGTTGTTAGAGGAGGATGATCAGGTTTGACGAGAGGCTTCCCGTGCTCGTATCTGAAGATCTCTACTGTCTCTAACATTTCAAATTGTACATCATCGCCCAGGTAATCACCAAGATTGGTACCGGGCAGTAGCCCCGGATGATTAGCGCCGATATCGCTAGACACCTTGAGAGGGGGGCACGATTGCTTCGCCTGTTCGCCGAGATGGGGAATTGTTTTCCCACTTCTTCGTTTTGCTTCTCTTGCAGCACTGCAAGTACTTCCCGACCGCTCCGCTTCCTTATATGTCCTTTCAATAATGCGCTCATAGTTGGATTGCGGCGGAGACGGTGGTGGTCGCTTAAGGGCACGCAGAGTGCGCTTCACTTTCACCTGATCTACTGTTTCCTTCAGAGGTGGAGGTTTCCGTGCAAAATGGACCTCCACTTCGGCAGCACTGATTTCCGCGTTTTCCTCGTCGGTCCTCTCATATGGTAACTTTTCCAGAGGCTTGAGGCTTGGACCGTATTTGAATCTCTTCCCGCCGGGTCCTCTTGTACTGCTAGCCGCCGGAGCGGCGCCGTCTCTCTTTCGCCGTTGCTGACACAGCGGAGTCCGCTGACACGCCGGAGGAGGCGGAGTGCTCCGATGACGCGCCGGAGGAGGCGGAGTGCCCTCACGCGCTGGAGGAGGCGGAGTGCCATGATCACTCACCGGAGGAGGAGGAGGAGGTGGAGTGCCCTGACTCGCCGTAGGAGGAGGAGGAGGAGGCGTCCAGTTTGGAAGCTTGATGTACTCCTTTCTCCATAGACAGCTAATCCTTAAAGCATTTACCAGATGAATCTCCCCTTCCCCTGTAGGGTAGTCAAGCTCCAGCTCCTCAAATCCCTCCATTATTTCATCCACCGTCACAATAGCATAGCCATGTGGAATCGGACGGCAATGAAAACTTCCCTCAGCTTGAGGAGGTACAACAGAGCCGACCACCGCCTTCAAGGTCAGGTTCTGGCATTTCGTCATTAGCTCGCAATGTTCAGCCTCTGTGATACTATCCACGGGGTAGCGAGGAGCCGTCAAATCAGGCTGAACGAGCTCTATGGAGGCCACGCTACTTCCCCGCTGAGATGGTGGGGTAGCTTCTGGGGCAGCGTCGAAGCAAGGATCTTCGTGCCGCTGAGATGGTTGGCCGGTAGCTCGCTGGCTCTCAAGTTCCTCTAGCTTTGCTATTCTTGCATTGAGCTTCTGCATTTCGCTTGCTTCCGCTTTCCACTTTCTCTCTCGGCTTTTGTAACCACCGCTGGCGGGAAACCCATGCACCCACGGAACGGAGTCTGGTGTGCCTCGTGTTCGTCCAGGGTGCTCAGGATTCCCGAGGGCCTCTGTCAGCTCATCCTTCTCTCTGTCGGGAATGAACGTCCCTTCCTGCGCTGCCTTGATTGCTGCGTGAAGCTTCCTGATGGGTATTGCAAGTTGCTCGTCCGTCCAATGACACTCCCCTGTTTCTGGGTCCAAAGTTCCCCCAACCCCAAAGAACCAAGTCCTTGAACGATCTGGCCAGTGCAATGTCGCTGGTTGGACCCCTTTAGCAAGCAGGTCTTGCTCAGCTTTGTCCCACAATGGCCGGGCTTTGTAGTAGCCACCTGACCCCATGTGATGGAGATACAACTTCTTTGCAGCATTTTTCTTGTTTGTCAGTGACCTTTTCTTACCCTTCTCCGATTCCTTGTAGGCCACAAATGCGGGCCAGTGATCTCTTATCTTCTCATATCGACCGATGAATTCTGGAGTCTTTCCTTTGTCAACAAACTATGAGTTCAACTCTTTTTTCCAGTTCCTGAATAGTTCTGCCATCTTCTTAAGAACATACGCCTTGACCTTTGGCTCTATAACTGGGTTATTCGGCTCCTCCTCTGGCGGGAGGCTGAAATTTGTCATCAGCGAGGTCCAAAGATCATCTTTCTGTCTATCCTGGACATAAGATACTTCAGGGTCGTCCTTACTCTTATTCCATTGCACGATGCTGATCGGGATGCTGTCCCTAACAACAACTCTGCACTGATGTACAAATGCGTCCTTGGTCTGCTTGGGAGCAATCGGTTGGCCATCTTTCGCCACTTCTGTGATCGTGAACCTTTCATCCTGGCGCAACCTTTTCTTCGGGCCTCGTCTCCTTACGGAAGTTTGGCTCGATCCGGAGGGCTGAAAGAAGAACGAAGCGTTAATATATGTACATACCAAAACAATTTATGCATCAAGTCAGCACAGGCTTAATTAATATATATACCTCGCCGGACTTTGCAACAGCTCCGTCCTCCGTTCGGTCACCAGAGCCGTCATCATGATCTCCTTCCTCCGCCATTCAGTCACCGGAGCCATCATGATCTCCTTCCTCCTCCATTGTTGGATTACCGGAGCCGTCATCCTCTCCTTCCTGACCATCGGTGTCATTGAGAAATGACAAGGGACCAGCATCGGCGAGGATTATATCCCCCAACAACTGTTCTTGTTCTAAGTCTCTTTTCATAGTTTCTGCAAATATTACAACATGGCAATATACAAACATGAGAGATGGATTAGTGGAAAACATAGACCTAGCTAATCACAACAAGGAATCATATGCATATATGAGCAATGGATTAGTTGCTGACTGCCTCTCTCATGCATGTCTGACGTCCCCCCTCATGATGAAGTTATCGGGGTTATACTTTCAGGAGAGGACACTTTGCAAAAAATATTCTATGAGGGTGTAGGAGATCGACAACGCTCTTTATTCTAGGGTTTGGGTGGCCTCAAGAGTTTGTCGGGTAGGGGCGGGAGGGGGTAGGAGATCGACAATGCTCTTTCTTCTAGTGTTTAGGTGGCCTCAAGAGTTTGTCGGGTAGGGGCGGGAGGGGGTAGGAGATCGACAACGCTCTTTCTTCTAGGGTTTGGGTGGCCTCGGGAGTTGGTCGGGTAGGGGCGGGAGGGGGTAGGAGATCAACAACGCTCTTTCTTCTAGGGTTTGGGTGGCCTCGAGAGTTTGTCGGGTAGGGGCGGGAGGGGGTAGGAGATCGACAACGCTCTTTCTTCTAGGGTTTGGGTGGCACGGTACGCACTATTAAAGTTGAACATTTTAACTTATTAAATTTCTATGAACAATGATGGATGGTACGCACTATTTCCACATACTACAGTTTGGGTTCGATGCATGCGATTGTAACTCCGGTTCCGGTTGAAAGATTGCCTCGGAAAGGACTCCACAACTTGAGCACAAGAGCTCCGATCGAGACGATTCCGGATCCGTTGGAAAGCTCTCGGGGAGCCGATGCCAATGTGATGATAGGGGGGGTGCTCCTGTGGCCTTGTTGGCATCTCTAGAGCCGCTCTAAAAAGCTAACGAGCGTTGCCCTCCTTAAAACGTGAAATTTTCACTACGATGATGAGTGTCTCAAAACGGAGCCAAGGGTCTAAAATCGGTGTATGCACGATAGAAAATATGAAAAAAATACATATAAAACATGTAAAAACATCTGAAAAATTCTGAAAAAAATATATCTATGATCCCTCATACATACATACATACATACATACATACATACATACATACAAAAAATACATCTAAAAAAAATACATATATGACCCCTCATACATACAGACATCTAAAAAAAAATCTATGAACATCTAAAAACATCTGAAAAATTCTATGAACAAAAATACTCCCTCATACATACATACATCTCAAAAACAAATTATAAACAAAAAAACAGCATATAAGAACAAAAAAAAAGTAATGGACGGCGGCAGCGGCGGGGCAGGGTAGGGGCGCGGGGGAAGGGGTGGTGCTCACTGGGGGCGGCGTCGGGGCAGGGGAAGGGGGCACGGCGGGCGGCATCGGGGCAGGGCAGGGGCGCGGGGAGCGGCGCCGGCATCGGGGCTGAGGGCGTCGAGGGCGTCGGCGGCGGCGAGGTGGAGCAGCCTGACGGCGTCGGGGCAAGGCTCGGCGGCGACGGCGATGAGGAGCAGCCTGGGGGCATCGGGGAGAAGAAGAAGTGATTTTTCGAGAAACTGCTAAGTGTGGGCTTATATACCCAGAGCATTGGTCCCGGTTCGTGCCACCAACCGGGACCAATACCACCCTTTTGGTCCCGGTTGGTGCCACCAACCGAGACTAAAGGTCATTTTCAGTAGCCCGAAGGGCGGGAAGCAGAGACCTTTGGTCCCGGTTGGTGGCACGAACCGGGACCAAAGGGTGGCATTGGTCCCGGTTGGTGCCACCAACCGGGACGAAAGGTGGGCATTGTTCCCGGTTGGTGCCACCAACCGGGACCAAAGGGCTGGTGCTGCCGCGACCAAAAATTTAGTCCCACCTCGCTAGTTGAGAGGGGCTCGGAGTGGTCTATAAGCCCCGCTCCCACACTGCTATTGAACTCCTCTGATCTATTGTAGGCAGTACATGCCTAAACTTTGTCCATGCCCTGTTGGGCCTGCTGGGCCCGCGGGCCTGCATCCTGGCCCATGAAATATGGGTTTCTAGTCGTATGCAGGCCGTGTTGCCCTAGTAGGCGGGCAATTTTTTCTTTTTTTTCCTGTTATTTTAGTTCATTCTTTTTAACAAATAAATACTTTGATAATTTTAGTTAATATTTTAGTAGATTCTTTTTAGTTCATTCTTTTTAACAAATAAATAATTTGATAATTTTAGTTGATTCTTTTTAGTTGATTTTTTTTAACAAATAAATACTTTGATAATTTTAGTTGATTCTTTTTAGTTCATTCTTTTTAACAAATAAATAATTTCATAATTTTAATTAATATTTTAGTTGATTCTTTTTAGTTGATTTCATTTTTTTTGAACTTATTTTAACTCCAGACTTTTTGTGTGTTCAAAATGCACCTTTCAAAGGCACATCATCAATTTTCCACCATTTCTGACTTCATTTGGTATTTTTCATGCATTTACTGATATTTTTTGAGCTAAATGACTCTGAAATTGAAAAGCACTACAAATGAACTCTGAAAAAGTTGAAAGTTGGCATGGTATCACCATTTCACCCACATATAATGTGCTAAAAAGTTGAGAGGGTTACGGCAAAAACTGGATGCACTTCGTGTACAAAATGGACAATCTCTTTCGAAGTATCAGGGTTTCGGACGAAAACCCATCTGTCACAAAGGGATTTCATTTTTTTGAACTTATTTGAACTCCAGACTTTTTGTGTGTTCAAAATGCACCATTCAAAGCCACATCATAAATTTTTAACCCTTTCTGACTTCATTTGGTATTTTTCATGCATTTATTGATTTTTTTGAGCTAAATGACCCTGAAATTGAAAAGCACGACAAATGAACTCTGAAAAGGTTGAAAGTTGGCATGGTATCATCATTTCACCCACATAGCATGTGCTAAAAAGTTAAGAGTGTTACGGCAAAAATTGGATGCACTTAGTGTACAAAATGGACAATCTCTTTCGAAATATCAGGGTTTCGGACGAAAACTCATCTGTTACAAAAGGCATTCATTTCTTGACATGTAACTGCAGTGATATTCTAGATCAAAGGCATCATCAGAATAGTTGTGGAGAGAAAGTCTTCACTTTTTCTTCACGTGTGTCCCTTGCTTATTGCGCCGTAACCATGGATAATCTTCATCGTTTAACAGAGTGCTTGGGTCAGCCTTGACTTTGAAGGGAGGAATTTCATGAAACTTTTCATAATCTTTAGACATGTCTGTCTTGCCCTCCACTCCCATGATGTCTCTTTTCCCTGAAAGAACTATGTGGCGCTTTGGCTCATCGTATGATGTCTTCGCTTCCTTATCTTTTCTTTTTCTCGGTTTGGTAGAAATATCCTTCACATAGAAAACCTACGCCGCATCATTGGCTAGGACGAATGGTTCGTCTGTGTACCCAAGATTGTTGAGATCCACTGTTGTCATTCCGTACTGCGGGTCTACCTATACCCTGCCTCCTGACAGATTGACCCATTTGCACCGAAACAAAGGGACCTTAAAATCATGTCCATAGTCAAGTTCCCATATGTCCACTATGTAACCATAATATGTGTCATTTCCCCTGTTGGTTGCTGCATCAAAGCGGAAACCACTGTTTTGGTTGGTGCTCTTTTGATCTTGGGCGATCATGTAAAATGTATTCCCATTTATCTCGTACCTTTGTAAGTCAACACAGTCGAAGATGGTCCCCTGGCCAACGAGTACAGCTCATCTGCAATAGTGTTGTCACCCATGAGATGTGTTTGCAACCAACTGCCGAAAGTCCTGATGTGTTCACATGTAATCCAGTCGTCACACTGCTCCGGGTGTTTGGAGTGCAGACTATTCTTGTGTTCATTAACATACGGGGTCACCAAGGTAGAATTCTCTAGAACTGTGTAGTGTGCTTGAGACCAAGAATGCCCGTCCCTACATATTATTGAGTCCGCTCCTAACGTGCCTTTTCCAGTCAGTCTCCCCTCATACCGCGATTGAGGGAGACCAGTCTTCTTAAGGTCAGGAATGAAGTCAACACAAAACCCAATGACCTCCTCTGTTTGATGGCCCGTGGAGATGCTTCCTTCTATCCTAGCACGGTTACGAACATATTTCTTTAAGACTCCCATGAACCTCTCAAAGGGGAACATATTGTGTAGAAATATAGGGCCCAGAATGGCAATCTCGTCGACTAGATGAACTAGGACGTGCGTCATGATATTGAAGAAGAATGGTGGGAACACCAGCTCGAAACTGACAAGACATTGCACCAAATCACTCCTTAATCTTGGTCGGATTTCTAGATCGATTACCTTCTGAGAGATTGCATTGAGGAATGCACATAGCTTCACAATGGCTAATCGAACGTTTTCTGGTAGAAGCCCCCTTAATGCAACTGGAAGGAGTTGTGTCATAATCACGTGGCAGTCTTGAGACTTTAGGTTCTTGAACTTTTTCTCTGCCATATTTATTATTCCCTTTATATTCGATGAGAAGCCAGACGGGACCTTCATACTGAGCAGGCATTCAATGAAGATTTTCTTCTCTTCTTTGGTAAGAGCGTAGCTGGCAGGACCTTCATACTGCTTTGGAGGCATGCCGTGTTTTTCGTGCACACGTTGCTGTTTCTCCTGTGCCTCCGGTGTATCTTTTGTCTTCCCATACACGCTCAAGAAGCCTAGCAGGTTCACGCAAAGATTCTTCGTCACGTGCATTACGTTGATTGCAGAGCGGACCTCTAGGTCTTTCCAATAGGGTAGGTCCCAAAATATAGATTTCTTCTTCCACATGGGTGCGCGTCCCTCGGTGTCATTCAGAACAGATAGTCCACCGGGACCCTTTCCAAAGATTACTTGTAAATCATTGACCATAGCAAGGATGTGATCACCAGTACGGATGGCGGGCTTCTTCCGGTGATCTGCCTCGCCTTTGAAATGCTTGCCTTTTTTTCGACATTGATGGTTGGTCGGAAGAAATCGATGATGTCCCAGGTACACATTCTTCCTGCATTTGTCCAAAAATATACTTTTGGTGTCATCTAAACAGTGCGTGCATGCGTGATATCCCTTGTTTGTCTGTCCTGAAAGGTTACTGAGAGCAGGCCAATCATTGATGGTTGCAAACAGCAACGCATGTAGGTCAAATTCCTCCTGGTCGTGCTCATCCCACACACATACACATTTTCCATTCCACAGCTGTAAAAGTCCTTCAACTAATGGCCTTAGGTACACATCAATGTCATTGCCGGGTTGCTTAGGGCCTTGGATGAGCACTGGCATCATAATGAACTTCCGCTTCATGCACAACCAAGGACGAAGGTTATAGATACATAGAGTCACGGGCCAGGTGCTATGATTGCTGCTCTGCTCCCCAAAAGGATTAATGCCATCCGCGCTTAAACCAAACCATATGTTCCTTGCGTCACCTGCAAAGTCCCCCCACGATCTCTCGATTTTTCTCCACTGCGACCCGTCAGCGGGTGCTCTCAACTTCCCGTATTTCTTACGGTCCTCTTTGTGCCATCGCATCAACTTGGCATGCTCTTTGTTTCTGAACAGACGTTTCAACCGTGGTATTATAGGAGCATACCACATCACCTTGGCAGGAACCCTCTTCCTGGGGCGCTCGTGTAACACCCAAAAAATATTTTTTCTCAATATTTGAAATCTTTCCTTTAAAAATAAAAGTTTTGAAAATCATTTTTGGTCATATCACCTTTCTTCAATTTGAAAAAAAAACTATTTCAAATTTTATTTGGATTTCAATCTTCTTTAAATATTCTGGTTGAAGAGTTTAAAATTATATGGATAATTACTTTGGGGTTTTCAAACAATTTATTTTTAGCAAGAAAAGTTTTGGGGATAATTAAATTTTCAAAGGAAATAACCTTTTCACCTCCTTTTAGCCCTACTAAAATCCATCCACCAAATTTTCTTCCACTCCAATTTTATCCCACAAGTCACTCACCTCATCTAGGACAGAATCCAACTCTTTCCTACCCCACAAAAATATTTTTCACCACCCAAATAAATTCCAAAGTTGGAATTCATATATTCCATCATTCCTTTGGTTTACAAAGGAACCGCCATTTCTACAAGGATTCCACCTCCACCAAAATTATCCCAGCAAATATATGGTACCCACAACCCATTTTTCCAAAAACATGGGGTACCCCAGTTCAAAATTTTCAAATCCCACTCAATTCAAATTTGGACCAGATTCAATATTCCTGATCCAAACATATTTTTAAATGCATCCACACATTTCCACAAAAATCCCCACAAATCCTAAAATCTCTAGCACCTTCTGTCATTTTATCAAACAGCTAATGTGCACACTATTCATCGATGTCCAAAATTCAGTTAACTGAATTTGGTTCAGTGGCAGAAACGACAGCACAGAAGGAGGCCGGTGCACCTGCCTCCGTCCTCGGCGGCGGCAACCCTAGCTGATCCACGCGGCGCCCGCCATATTCACTCCCTCGCTGACCTCCCCCACCTAACTACTCACCACGCGGCACCTCCTCCGCACTCTCTCCACGCTGATCACGCCGCCCTTGGCCCCCTGTCAGCCACCGGAGACGGACGACGTCCGCCGCACCCGTACACCGACCTCACCGTGGATAAAGCCACCAAGCCCGAGCTCATTCGCACTGGCGCTTCGGGAAGCTTCCTCCACCCTCACTGACACTCACCGACCACGACCACCGCCCAAACCCACCTCGCAGACCATCATAACTCCGGCGTGATCCAAACCCCGCCGAACCGCCTCGGGATCGCCTATATAAAGGCCCCCGAGCCGCGTTCTTCTCACCCATCGCCTCCACCACCTCCCAATCGCCCCTACACCACCCACCCGACCTCGAGGAGGTCTTCTTCTTCCCCTCCAATCACCGCTCCGCCGCCACTGTCACCGATCCGTTCATCGTCGTTACTCCACCTCAACTGCTCAAATCTTGCTAGTAGTCATATATTCCACCAAATCATCGATTCCCCGCTTCAATTCCACTCCCCGAGCTCTCTCCGACGAAATCCCAACGCCACCAGACCACCGTCCGCCACCGTCGACCTCGCCGGCGTTCAGGTGCTCCCCGGCGACCACCACCACCTCCCTCCGATGCGGCACTCCTCCCTGGTCATGTTCCAACCATCGCCGCCTTCCAAGACCCCGGCAATCACCGCTGGTGAACGCTGTCTCCTCTCTGCTTTCGCGCGCGGGTTCAAATATTTGAACTTGACGGGTGGACCCCACCCCGTGCCTTTTCTTTTCTTTTTCCCTGTCTAAAAACGAAGGCGTAATCTTGAGTTTTACGCCTTTCGCGCTGAGAAGCGTATTTCGGCCCGAAGCGTTTTCTTTATAAACGCACAGGGACTGGCTTTTTACAGAAAAACCCCTGGTTTTGAAAGTTTAATAACTTTTAAACCACAACTCCGTTTGAGTTGAACTTTTTTTTGAAATTCTTATTTTCCTCTCTAGTTTTTTTAGTATTTATTTAAAAATGTTTTGGGACAACTTTTTGTACTGTTGTCAAATTTTTTAATTTAAGTTGATTTTGAATTTTCAGAAAAAGAAGAGGGAAACTTTGCCGAGAATTTTGAAGGGTTTTCACCTGACTACTTTGGACAAGGCAAGCATTATTGAACTTGGGATATGGTGATTGCATTTGCATTTGCCTGTTGCATCGGTTGATATTGCACCATATGTGTAGTATGTCACTAGCACTTGCATGCGTGGTCATATCTCTTTTGCTCATAGCTTGCACATCACTCAAGCAAGAGATTCTTCTGACATGGTAAAGTTGTGGAAATACGGGAGAGTGTCTCCTACCTTGGACGTGCCGGTGGGCACGAGCCTTATGCTTGACACGATGGTGTCATGTGACTTAAGTGGAATATTCGGGTGATGTTAATTAACACCTCCTGAGTCAGCCTAGATCGAGTCTTGTTCCGTTACACCTAGCTGGATACCGTGCTGCCACGGGTCTTTCCGCAAGGAAGGTGCGGCTGAGTAAGTTGTTAACCCCTGTCCAGGTACACACCGTACAGAGGGCCACGATGAGGGTTTCCAAAGGCCTTGGACTAAATCCTGTCATCGGGTTAGGGGGCATGGGTTTTTCCGGTTGTGACTGAGAGGGGGTCACCCCTTGTAATCCGAGCGTATTAATAGTGATCCCATGCAGGACGTTGGTCTCTCCGTCTTAGAGTTTTTCTTGAACGATGCTTTGGGTGATTCCGGGCATCCGGAGAGTTATTCTGGTGTGTGCTGGTCAGGTGTGTTTTCAACCCAAAGACCGTAATGGGAATTAGTCTGTGTCATGGTACTGACTAAAGAAATCCTTTACTTGTGGGTAAAGAGTACACCCTCTGCAGAGTTAAAACTATTCGAATAGCCGTGTCCTCGGTCAAAGGGCGTAGCTGGGTGGGTCAAGTGTCGGTCCCGGTATCGGTCTACAAAGGAAATAATTAAAATGTGTCTGACTCATTTTTGCAGTATAATTGTTGATACCCTGTTGCTACCTTGAATATTTTATGCTTATTAAATATTATTATGGCTATGCATAATATTGAGGACTAACCCGTTTCTCTCATGTTGTATTCTTCCTGAGTGTCTCAGGGGCTGGCTAGACTACCCCGGGCACTCAGCTATTATTTTCAAGACATCTCGTGGCGTCTCTCGAGTTTACAGGCGGTTCCACCACTACTCTTGTGGACACCCGAATGGCATTTCTCTTCAAGTCCAACTGTGGCGTCACTTGACGCCCGACAGGCATTTCTTTTCAAGACCTCTCGTGGCGTCTCTCGAGTTAACAGGTGGTTTATCTCGCCACTACTTTTGTAGACACCTGACCGACATTTCTCTTATTTTTCTGAATGTCACTTGGGCTGGCTAGACTACCCGTGGCATTCACTTGCTTTTATTTTAAAAAAAGACTGGTTATGGCTAACATGTTTCATTTACTTCTACATCATTTTATAATTATGTCATGACCAGGATTTTAGTCAGCATGAGCATGTCATTATGTTCCTACATAAGCATGTGCATCCATTATATCTTTTGTTCATAATGTTTGCGAGTACATTCCAACGTACTCACTGGCTTGTCCCTGGCTATTTACTTGGCCAGACTTGGAGGAGGACGAGCTTGTGGAGAAGGATTGCGCTAGCGAGCCCGACGCTTAGAGGAGTCCCAGTCAGTCAACCTGTGAGATAGGAGTCTACCACATGTATCATCCGCTGAGCTTCTGCTACACCAATAAAATAGTCAAGCCTCACTCTGACGCTTGGCTTTATGTTATTGTATCAGAGATGTATCACCACCACACCACTGTCATATTACGCCACTGCCATATATTTGGCGAGTTTGTAATAATTTTGTTGAGCCTTCAGACTGAACCCTGTGTAATATTATTTGTACTGGTTATCTGTATCAAGGAAGTCCACCAGTTGTGTTGATCTTGGGGCTGGTGTGACTTAGGGCCTTTTCTGAGATTTATTCCCAGAAAGGGGCCCGACAGGACTTGGTACTAGAGCCAGGTTGACTGTAGGAAACCCTAGGCACGATCGCTAGCACTCGAGTCAGTACTAACATTTTTTTAGCATGCATTTCATGCATCGTAACAAATTTTCCTTAGTCATCATATTCTTATGATATGACTGTTTGGATTTTTTTCTACTGATGTAGATGTCTGGTGGCAACTGCCCATCCCAGATTTTTGCCAACGAGCCGGCAGGATTTTCCCGTCTTCTTGCCGTCATCGCTAGGGATGCGATGAGGTCTCCGAGCCGTCCAGAGTACACGATTTTTCCTGACAGGGTCACAGACACTCTGACTATGTACCAGGCTTCGGTATATATTCGGGGTGGAAGTAACCTGTCCTTCCGCAACTACCGTTTCATGGGGAGAGTCATGCCCTCTGAGAGGCATGCTATCCAGATGGCCGCCCGTGAGGCTATTGCACGTCTTAGGGACATCCTGCCTATTATGCAGACTCGTCCCTATCACTACCTTCCGTGTCATGTTCCTTATACCAACCATTACGCTTTTTCCTACACCGCGGGAGAAAGGGATGGGGCGATCGAGCCCCTTGTTCAGTACATCATGGCACTCGAGTCGATCTTTACCGCACTGGTGGACGACCATCTTGCTGCACGAATGGACCTGGCTCGTGCGAGGATCACTCGCAGGAGTGAGTTCTGTTCACCTTCACCACGTGCCCCTCGTATTCCGACTCCACCACACTACTCTCCTACTCAGCCCGCGGTTCAGCACTCATCCCCGAGTAATGAGGCTAGTCGCTTGGCTGCTCCTGTTCCGACCAGAGCTCCACTTTCGACGCACACGATGCCACCTCAGACAGGCGTGGCATCAATCGCTACACGACTAGAGACCATCCCAGAGGAGGAGGAGGTTGAGTCTCGAGAGCCACAGCTAGGACTCAACCTCAGCGGTGCTTACAGTGTCTCAAGCACTCCGTGAGGACTGATCGAGCGTCAGCACCGTAGTAGTCTTTTTATGATGACGTGGTTGTAAGATATTTATTTTCTGTTTCTTCTTCTTTTCCTTTTTGTAAGATGGCGAGTAATGGACTCGGACCACAGCTCGTTGAGAGGACGAAGTAGTACGCTAGTTGAATAAGTGGTCTTGTAGTATACGGTTTCTGCAAGCATCTTGTATAATTAAGTCCTGCTTGTATAATTAAATCCTGCATGTATGATATAACCTGTTGTACTTGCATCCTAGAGAAAGATTTATTTTCAGTCTCTTAAATAATTTTTTTGTTGCCTTTATAATTTCTTTTCTCATTGGTGTTACACAAATACCCCCAGAAAGAAAATGCATCGCCCCTGGACCCGTTCTATGCCAAATCCACCAGAGAGCAACCATGGACAGATGGGAAATAATTTTACACAAGGACAAAGTAGTCAACAGGAAAGTGACACAGCATTTTCACAAGTGTGCCGTCTATACGAGCAAAGCCAGCAACAGCACCAAGAAATGATGCAACATTTAATCAATATGGGAAACCACCAAGGACAAAATTAGAATAGGTCAAAATTATCTGAGCTCTAGAAGACCAATCCTACTGTGTTTTCTCACACCGACAAACCATTGGAGGCAGATGATTGGCTACGTGATATTGAAAGAAAATTGGTTATTGCCCAGTGTACAGACCGGGAAAAAGTACTTTATACCCCATACTATTTTTCTGGTACAGCAGCATCATGGTGGGAAAACTTATGCCACACTCATCCCAACAGAGCCAATATGACATGGGAACAATTCAAGGAAAATTTTCGAGGAGCACATATCCCCAACAGTATCATGAAACTGAAAAAGAGGGAGTTTGAGGATCTCAAGCAGCGAGGCATCACAGTGACACAGTACCTGGACCAGTTTACTCAACTGGCCCGGTACGCCAACGATGAAAATATGACAGAAGACAAAAAGATGGAAAAGTTTCTCGATGGACTTATTCCGTCTTTAAAATGCCAAATGGTGGTCCACACCTTTCCTGATTTCAAGACACTGGTGGACAAGGCAATTATACTGGAGAACGAGCATCGTAACATGAACGAGATACGCAAGCGCCGTATGAGCCAGTCATCTCAGGTTCGCAACAATAAACCCAAGAATGAATTTCAGAAGCCCACAACACACCGACCAGCAACACTACTACCTCGACCCACAGCTGTAGCACCGCAGCAGAACCACAGTGCTTTCAATAACAGAACCAGAGATACAACATACTATCCAGGCATCACCTGCTATGCCTGCGGAGGAGAAGGGCATTACTCCAAGCAATGCCCAAAGCAGGGAAATAATACTACTAAGCCCAACAACAATGGCCGTGGTACAAACACAGCCCCCAAGCACAACAACATCAACCACAATAACAACCAAAGGAAGGGACAAGTCAACCACGTGACCTTTGAGGAAGCACAGAATGCACCGGATATTGTGTTCGGTACGTTTCCTGTCAACTCAATTAATGCTACAGTTTTATTTGATACCGGAGCTTCGCATTCGTGCATCTCTAAAACGTTTGCCGCGAAGAATCGGTTTCTTTTGTGCCTTTGCAAAATTCCATGGTTATTCAGTCCCTCGATCGAAGCAAAGCACACAATGGTACTGCAAGGATGTAAATATCGAGATCAAAGGAATGGTATTTTTAGCCAACCTTATTGTTCTGGAAGCAGTCGAACTGGATGTTATTCTGGGAATGGATTGGTTAACCAAAAATAAAGGTTTCATAGACTGCTACAACCGCACGGTGACTCTTACAAGCTGCCAGGGAGAAACAATAAAGTTTGGCCCAAGGAGGATTCCCGCATCACAAGGAAAATTAAATCAAGTGGATGCGGCAGAATTAAGTAAGGTCCTTGTAAACTGTGAATACCCCGATGTATTTCCAGAGGAGCTACCAGGCATGCCACCTGATCGGGAAATTGAGTTCGTTATTGAATTAGCACCTGGAACGGCTCCCATTTATAAGAAGCCGTATCGTATGGCTCCAACCGAATTGGCTGAACTAAAGAAACAAATTAAGAAATTAATGGAAAAAGGGTACGTCAGACCCAGCTCGTCACCATGGGGATCGCCAGTTTTATTTGCTAAGAAAAAGGATGGTACCCTCAGACTATGTATTGATTACAGGGCTCTCAATATGGTCACCATCAAAAATAAATACCCGCTGCCTAGGATAAATGACTTGTTCGAACAGCTAGCAGAAGCCAAGGTATTCTCAAAAATAGATTTGAGGTCAGGATACCACCAATTGAAAATCCGATCGTCAGATATACCCAAGACTGCATTTACTACCAGATATGGATTGTACGAATTTACAGTGATGCCGTTTGGCTTAACCAACGCTCCTGCTAATTTTGTTCATCTCATGAACAAGGTTTTCTTGAAATATTTGGACAAGTTCATGGTCGTATTTATTGATGACATACTTATCTACTCCAAGACACCCGAAGAACACGAACAACACCTACGAATAGTCCTGGAAGAATTGAGGAAAAACCAACTTTATGCCAAATTCAGTAAATGTGAATTTTCGTTACGAGAAGTTGGCTTCCTAGGACACGTTCTGACACAGGATGGGATAGCAGTGGACCCAATCAAGGTAAAAGCTGTCCAAGAATGGAAACAACCCACCAACGTGACTGAGGTCAGGAGTTTTCTTGGTCTGGCAGGATATTACCGAAGATTTATCGAAGGATTTTCCACCATAGCTAAACCCATGACCCAATTGCTTAAGAAGGATAAGAAGTTTGAATGGACTGAAGCCGCTGAGAAAAGTTTCCAAGAATTGAAGAAAAGATTAACAACGGCACCCGTTCTGGTCATACCCAATGTGCACAAAAAGTTTGAGATATATTATGACGCGTCTAGGAAAGGCCTTGGATGTGTATTGATGCAAGAAGGAAAAGTCGTGGCTTATGCCTCAAGACAGCTACGATGACACGAGGAGAATTATCCTACGCATGATCTGGAGCTAGCTACGGTAATACACGCACTCAAAGAATGGCGACACTTTCTTCTCGGTGAGCGATGTGAAATATACACGGACCACAAAAGTCTTAAGTATATTTTCACCCAGCCGGAATTAAACTTGAGACAGCGTCGCTGGGTTGAGTTAATAAAGGACTACGATATCGAAATTCATTATCATCCGGGTAAAGCAAATGTTGTGGCAGATGCTCTCAAAGCAAATGTTGTGGCAGATGCTCTCAGCCGAAATCCCTGCACCAATAATAATAGTGTGCAATTTTCACAACATGAGTTCAACCAGGAATTTGCCAAACTCAATATGGTCCCAGTCACAGAAGGAACCATTAATCAACTGGAGATGAAACCAACATTAGAGGATCAGATCAAAGAAGCCCAAGAAGGACACCCAAGTATTGAGGGGATTAAGAGGAAAATGAAACTGGGCAAGGCGCCCGAGTTTACCGTTGATGGTCAGTGAATTTTATGGTTCGGGAAAAGAATATGTGTGCCTAATAAGGAAGAGTTAAAGCAACAAATTTTGGCAAAAGCCCATACCACTCCATATTCTATCCATCCAGGAGGAACAAAAATGTACAAGGATTTACAAGATAATTATTGGTGGCACGGGATGAAAAGAGATATAGCCGTATATGTCGCACGTTGTGATTCATGCCAGCGTATAAAAGCAGAACACCAGAGGCCAGCAGGACTATTGCAGCCACTCAGAGTACCTGAATGGAAATGGGACGTAATAGGAATGGATTTTATCATCGGACTGCCAAGGTCACGACATGGAAATGATGCTATCTGGGTTATAACAGATTATTTGACCAAGGTGGCACATTTCATTCCGGTAAAAACCACATACTCCACACAGCGACTCGCCAGATTATATCTCTTCCGGATTGTTTGCCAACACGGAGTACCCAAGACCATAGTCTCTGACAGAGGCACCCAATTTGTCTCTAGATTTTGGGAGCACCTACAGCAAGCCCTAGGAACTCAACTGACGTTCTGCACAGCATACCACCCGCAAACCGGAGGAAAAACTGAGCGGGTAAATCAAATATTGGAGGACATGCTAAGAGCATGTGTGCTCACTTACGGAGTTAGCTGGGAAGACAGTTTACCATACGTGGAATTCTCATATAACAACAGTTATCAAGCCAGTTTAAAAATGTCACCTTTTGAAGCCCTGTACGGACGAAGGTGCCGTACCCCACTCAATTGGTCAGAGACCGGACACAGTCGAATTTTTGGTCCCGAAGTTCTTAAAGAAGCAGAAACAAAAGTGAAGCTTATTCAAGACAGACTGAAAGCAGCTCAGAGCCGTCAAAAGAGCTACTACGATCAAAAGCACCGCCAAATCAGTTTTGAGGCCGATGAATACGTGTATCTCAGAGTATCTCCAACTAGAGGACTACAGAGATTTAAAGTTAAAGTAAAATTGGCACCAAGATTTATTGGACCATTCCGTGTAATCGCAAGAAGAGGCAAGGTTGCTTATCAACTAGAGCTACGGGCAGAATTATCAGATGTTCACGATGTGTTTCATGTGTCACAACTAAGGAGATGTGTTAGTAACCCAGACAAGCAAGTGCAACACCAAGACTTGGACCTTCATCCAGACCTCACATATAGGGAGCATCCTATAAAGATTTTAGAGGTGTCCGAACGGAGGACCCGGCAGAATGTAATAAAATTTTACAAGGTTCAATGGAGTAATCACACCGAGGAAGAAGCAACATGGGAAAGAGAGGATCATCTGAGGACTGAATATCCATAACAGTTTGAGGGACAGCTGAAATCTCGGGGTCGAGATTTTTCTTAAGGGGGGTAGGTGTTGTAACACCCCAAAAATATTTTTTCTGAATATTTGAAATCTTACCTTTAAAAATAAAAGTTTTGAAAATAATTTTTGGTCATATCACCTTTCTACAATTGAAAAAAAAACCTTTTCAAATTTTATTTGGATTTCAATCTTCTTTAAATATTCTGGTTGAAGAGTTTAAAATTATATGGATAATTACTTTGGGGTTTTCAAACAATTTTTTTTTAGCAAGAAAAGTTTTGGGGATAATTAAATTTTCAAAGGAAATAACCTTTTCACCTCCTTTTAGCCCTAATAAAATCCATCCAACAAATTTTCTTCCACTCCAATTTTATCCCAGAAGTCACTCACCTCATCTAGGACAGAATCCAACTCTTTCCTACCCCACAAAAATATTTTTCACCACCCTAATAAATTCCGAAGTTGGAATTCATATATTCCATCAGTCCTTTGGTTTACAAAGGAACCACCATTTCTACAAGTATTCCACCTCCACCAAAATTATCCCAGCAAATATATGGTACGCACAACCCATTTTTCCAAAAACATGGGGTACCCCAGTTCAAAATTTTCAAATCCCACTCAATTCAAATTTGGACCAGATTCAATATTCCTGATCCAAACATATTTTTAAATGCTCCAAAAATTCCCAAACTCTGCCAAACTCATTTTTGAGCATCCACACATTTCCAAAAAAATCCCCACAAAATCCTAAAATCTCTAGCACCTTCTGTCATTTTATCAAACAGCTAATGTGCACACTGTTCATCGCTGTCCAAAATTCAGTTAACTGAATTTGGTTTAGTGGCAGAAACGATGGCGCCGTGCACTCCACTCCATCCCCACTCCTTCTCGTCCACGCCTCCGCCCTCGTAACTGCGCCGCCCTGGACCCCTCCTCGTCAGTGCCTCACCGCCGACAGCACAGAAGGAGGCCGGTGCACCTGCCTCCGTCCTCGGCGGCGGCAACCCGAGCTGATCCACGCGGCGCCCGCCATATTCACTCCCTCGCTGACCTCCCCCACCTAACTACTCACCACGCGGCACCTCCTCCGCACTCTCTCCATGCTGCCCTTGGCCCCCTGTCAGCCACCGGAGACGGACGACGTCCGCCGCACCCGTACACCGACCTCACCGTGGATAAAGCCACCAAGCCCGAGCTCGTTCACGCTGGCGCTTCGGGCAGCTTCCTCCACCCTCACTGACACTCACCGACCACGACCACCGCCCAAACCGACCTCGCCGACCATCATAACTCCGTTGTGATCCAAACGCTGCCGGACTGCCTCGGGATCGCCTATATAAAGGCCCCCGAGCCCCGTTCTTCTCACCCATCGCCTCCACCACCTCCCAATCGCCCCTACACCACCCACCCGACCTCGAGGAGGTCTTCTTCTTCCCCTCCGATCACCGCTCCGTCGCCACTGTCACCGATCCGTTCATCGTCGTTACTCCACCTCAACTGCTCAAATCTTGCCAGTAGTCATATATTCCACCAAATCATCGATTCCCCGCTTTAATTCCACTCCCCGAGCTCTCTTCGACGAAATCCCAACGCCACCGAACCAAAGTCCGCCACCGTCGACCTCGCCGGCGTTCAGGTGCTCCCCGGCGACCACCACCACCTCCCACCGATGCGGCACTCCTCCCTGGTCATGTTCCAACCATCGCCGCCTTCCAAGACACCGGCGATCACCGCCGGCGAACGCCGTCTCCTCTCTGCTTCCGCGCGCGGGTTCAAATAGTGGAACCTGACGGGTGGACCCCACCCCGCGCTTTTTCTTTTCTTTTTCTCTGTCTAAAAACGAAGGCGTAATCTCGACTTTTTCGCCTTCCGCGCTGAGAAGCGTATTTCGGCCCGAAGCGTTTTCTTTATAAACGCACAGGGACTGGCTTTTTACAGAAAAACCCCTTGTTTTGAAAGTTTAATAACTTTTAAACCACAACTCCGTTTGAGTTGAACTTTTTTTTGAAATTCTTTTTTTTCTCTCTAGTTTTTTTAGTATTTATTTAAGAATGTTTTGGGACAGCTTTTTGTACTGTTGTCAAAAAATTTAATTTAAGTTGATTTTGAATTTTCAGAAAAAGAAGAGGGAAACTTTGCCGAGAATTTTGAAGGGTTTTCACCTGACTACTTTGGACAAGGCAAGCATTATTGAACTTGGGTTATGGTGATTGCATTTGCATTTGCCTGTTGCATCGGTTGATATTGCACAATATGTGTAGTATGTCACTAGCACTTGCATGCATGGTCATATCTCTTTTGCTCATAGCTTGCACATCACTCAAGCAAGAGATTCTTCTGACATGGTAAAGTTGTGGAAATACGGGAGAGTGTCTCCTACCTTGGACGTGGCGGTGGGCACGGGCCATTATGCTTGACACGGTGGTGTCATGTGACTTAAGTGGAATACTCCGGTGATGTTAATTAACACCTCCTGAGTCGGCCTAGATCGAGTCTTGTTCCGTTACACCTAGCTGGATACCGTGCTGCCACGGGTCTTTCCGCAAGGAAGGTGCGGCTGAGTAAGTTGTTAACCCCTGTCCAGGTACACACCGTACAGAGGGCCACGATGAGGGTTTCGAAAGGCCTTGGACTAAATCCTGTCATCGGGTCAGGGGGCATGGGTGTTTCCGGTTTTCACTGAAAGGGGGGCACCCCTTGTAATCCGCGCGTATTAGTTGTGATCCCATGCAGGACGTTGGTCTCTCCGTCTTAGAGTTTTTCTTGAACGATGCTTTGGGTGATTCCTGGCATCCGGAGAGTTATTCTGGTGTGTGCTGGTCAGGTGTGTTTTCAACCCAAAGACCGTAATGGGAATTAGTCAGTGTCACGGTACTGACTAAAGAAATCCTTTACTTGTGGGTAAAGAGTACACCCTCTGCAGAGTTAAAACTATTCGAATAGCCGTGTCCTCGGTCAAAGGGCGTAGCTGGGTGGGTCAAGTGTCGGTCCCGGTATCGGTCTCCGGAGGAAATAATTAAAATGTGTCTGACTCATTTTTGCAGTATAATTGTTGATACCCTGTTGCTACCTTGAATATTTTATGCTTATTAAATATTATTATGGCTATGGATAATATTGAGGACTAACCCGTTTCTCTCATTTTGTATTCTTCCTGAGTGTCTCAGGGGCTGGCTAGACTACCCCGGGCACTCAGCTATTATTTTCAAGACCTCTCGTGGCGTCTCTCGAGTTTACAAGCGGTTCCGCCACTACTCTTGTGGACACCCGATTGGCATTTCTCTTCAAGTCCAACCGTGGCATCACTTGACGCCCGACAGGCATTTCTTTTCAAGACCTCTCATGGCGTCTCTCGAGTTAACAGGCGGTTTATCTCGCCACTACTCTTGTAGACACCCGACCGGCATTTCTCTTATTTTTCTGAATGTCACTTGGGCTGGCTAGACTACCCGTGGCATTCACTTGCTTTTATTTTGAAAAAAGACTGGTTATGGCTAACATGTTTCATTTACTTCCGCATCATTTTATAATTATGTCTTGACCAGGATTTTAGTCAGCATGAGCATGTCATTATGTTCCTACATAAGCATGTGCATCCATTATATCTTTTGTTCATAATGTTTTCGAGTACATTCCAACGTACTCACTAGCTTGTCCCTGGCTATTTACTTGGCCAGACTTGGAGGAGGACGAGCTTGTGGAGAAGTATTGCGCTAGCGAGCCCGGCGCTTAGAGGAGTCCCAGTCAGTCAACCTGTGAGATAGGAGTCTACCACATATATCATCCGCTGAGCTTCTGCTACACCAATAAAATAGTCAAGCCTCACTCTGACGCTTGGCTTTATGTTATTGTATCAGAGATGTATCACCACCACACCACTGTCATATTCCGCCACTGCCATATATTTGGCGAGTTTGTAATAATTTTGTTGAGCCTTCAGACTCAACCCTGTGTAATATTATTTGTACTGGTTATCTGTATGAAGGAAGTCCACCAGTTGTGTTGATCTTGGGGCTGGTGTGACTTAGGGCTTTTTCTGAGATTTATTCCCAGAAAGGGGCCCGACAGGACTTGGTACCAGAGCCAGGCTGACTGTAGGAAACCCTAGGCACGATCGTTAGCACTCGACTCAGTACTAACATTTTTTTTAGCATGCATTTCATGCATCGTAACAAATTTTCCTTAGTCATCATATTCTTATGATATGACTGTTTGGATTTTTGTCTACTGATGTAGATGTCTGGCGGCAACTGCCCATCCCAGATTTTTGCCAACGAGCCGGCGGGATTTTCCTGTCTTCTTGCCGTCATCGCTAGGGATGCGATGAGGTCTCCGAGCCGTCCAGAGTACACGATTTTTCCTGACAGGGTCACAGACACTCTGACTATGTACCAGGCTTCGGTATATATTCGGGGTGGAAGTAACCTGTCCTTCCGCAACTACCGTTTCATGGGGAGAGTCATGCCCTCTGAGAGGCATGCTATCCAGATGGCCGTCCGTGAGGCTATTGCACGTCTTAGGGACATCCTGCCTATTATGCAGACTCGTCCCTATCACTACCTTCCGTGTCATGTTCCTTATACCAACCATTACGCTTTTTCCTACACCGCGGGAGAAAGGGATGGGGCGATCGAGCCCCTTGTTCAGTACATCATGGCACTCGAGTCGATCTTTACCGCACTGGTGGACGACCATCTTGCTGCACGAATGGACCTGGCTCGTGCGAGGATCACTCGCAGGAGTGAGTTCCGTTCACCTTCACCACGTGCCCCTCGTATTCCGACTCCACCACACTACTCTCCTACTCAGCCCGCGGTTCAGCACTCATCCCGGAGTGACGAGGCTAGTCGCTTGGCTGCTCCTGTTCCGACCAGAGCTCCACTTTCGACGCACACGGTGCCACCTCAGACAGGCGTGGCATCAACCGCTACACGACTAGAGACCATCCCAGAGGAGGAGGAGGTTGAGTATCGAGAGCCACAGCTAGGACTCAACCTCAGCGGTGCTTACAGTGTCTCAGACACTCCGTGAGGACTGATCGAGCGTCAGCACCGTAGTAGTCTTTTTATGATGACGTGGTTGTAAGATATTTATTTTCTGTTTCTTCTTCTTTTCCTTTTTGTAAGATGGCGAGTAATGGACTTGGACCATAGCTCGTTGAGAGGACGAAGTAGTACGCTAGTTGAATAAGTGGTCTTGTAGTATACGGTTTCTGCAAGCATCTTGTATAATTAAGTCCTGCTTGTATAATTAAATCCTGCATGTATGATATAACCTGTTGTACTTGCATCCTGGAGGGAGATTTATTTTCAGTCTCTTAAATTTTTTTCTTGTTGCCTTTATAATTTCTTTTCTCATTGGTGTTACACAAATACCCCCAGAAAGAAAATGCATCGCCCCTGGACCCGTTCTATGCCAAATCCGCCAGAGAGCAACCATGGACAGATGGGAAATAATTTTACACAAGGACAAAGTAGTCAACAGGAATGTGACACAGCATTTTCACAAGTGTGCCGTCTGTACGAGCAAAGCCAGCAACAGCACCAAGAAATGATGCAACATTTAATCAATATGGGAAACCACCAAGGACAAAATTAGAACAGGTCAAAATTATCTGAGCTCTAGAAGACCAATCCTACTGTGTTTTCTCACACCGACAAACCATTGGAGGCAGATGATTGGCTACATGATATTGAAAGAAAATTGGCTATTGCCCAGTGTACGGACCGGGAAAAAGTACTTTATACGCCATACTATTTTTCTGGTACAGCAGCATCATCCTGGGAAAACTTATGCCACACTCATCCCAACGGAGCCAATATGACATGGGAACAATTCAAGGAAAATTTTCGAGGAGCACATATCCCCAACAGTATCATGAAACTGAAAAAGAGGGAGTTTGAGGATCTCAAGCAGCGAGGCATCACGGTGACACAGTACCTGGATCAGTTTACTCAACTGGCCCGGTAAGCCAACGATGAATATATGACAGAAGACAAAAAGATAGAAAAGTTTCTCAATGGACTTATTCCGTCTTTAAAATGCCAACTGGTGGTCCACACCTTTCCTGATTTCAAGACACTAGTGGACAAGGCAATTATACTAGAGAACGAGCATCGTAACATGAACGAGATACGCAAGCGTCGTATGAGCCAGTCATCTCAGGTTCGCAACAATAAACCCAAGAATAAATTTCAGAGGCCCACAACACACCAACCAGCAACACTACTACCTCGACCCGCAGCTGTAGCACCGCAGCAGAACCGCAGTGCTTTCAACAACAGAACCAGAGATACAACATACTATCCGGGCATCACCTGCTATGCCTGTGGAGGAGAAGGGCATTACTCCAAGCAATGCCCAAAGCAGGGAAATAATACTACTAAGCCCAACAACAATGGCCGTGGTACAAACACAGCCCCCAAGCACAACAACATCAACCACAATAACAACCAAAGGAAGGGACAAGTCAACCACGTGACCTTTGAGGAAGCACAGAATGCACCGGATATTGTGTTCGGTACGTTTCCTGTCAACTCAATTAATGCTACAGTTTTATTTGATTCCGGAGCTTCGCATTCGTGCATCTCTAAAAAGTTTGCCGCGGAGAATCGATTTTCTTTTGCGCCTTTGCAAAATTCCATGGTTATTCAGTCCCCGGGATCGAAGCAAAGCACACAATGGTACTGCAAGGATGTAAATATCGAGATCAAAGGAATGGTATTTTTAGCCAACCTTATTGTTCTGGAAGCAGTCGAACTGGATGTTATTCTGGGAATGGATTGGTTAACCAAAAATAAAGGTTTCATAGACTGCTACAACCGCACGGTGACACTTACAAGCTGCCAGGGAGAAACAATAAAATTTGGCACAAGGAGGATTTCCGCATCACAAGGAAAATTAAATCAAGTGGATGCGGCAGAATTAAGTAAGGTCCTTGTAGTCTGTGAATACCCCGATGTATTTCCAGAGGAGCTACCAGGCATGCCACCTGATCGGGAAATTGAGTTCGTTATTGAATTAGCACCTGGAACGGCTCCCATTTATAAGAAGCCGTATCATATGGCTCCAACCGAATTGGCTGAACTAAAGAAACAAATTAAGAAATTAATGGAAAAAGGGTACGTCAGACCCAGCTCGTCACCATGGGGATCGCCAGTTTTATTTGCTAAGAAAAAGGATGGTACCCTCAGACTATGTATTGATTACAGGGCTCTCAATATGGTCACCATCAAAAATAAATACCCGCTGCCCAGGATAAATGACTTGTTCGAACAGCTAGCAGAAGCCAAGGTATTCTCAAAAATATATTCGAGGTCAGGCTACCACCAATTGAAAATCCGATCGTCAGATATACCCAAGACTGCATTTACTACCAGATATGGATTGTACGAATTTACAGTGATGCCGTTTGGCTTAACCAACGCTCCTGCTTATTTTGTTCATCTCATGAACAAGGTTTTCTTGAAATATTTGGACAAGTTCGTGGTCATATTTATTGATGACATACTTATCTACTCCAAGACACCCGAAGAACACGAACAACACCTACGAATTGTCCTGGAAGAATTGAGGAAAAACCAACTTTATGCCAAATTCAGTAAATGTGAATTTTCGTTACGAGAAGTTGGCTTCCTAGGACACTTTCTGACACAGGATGGGATAGCAGTGGACCCAAGCAAGGTAAAAGCTGTCCAAGAATGGAAACAACCCACCAACGTGACTGAGGTCAGGAGTTTTCTTGGTCTGGCAGGATATTACCGAAGATTTATCGAAGGATTTTCCACCATAGCTAAACCCATGACCCAATTGCTTAAGAAGGATAAGAAGTTTGAATGGACTGAAGCCTATGAGAAAAGTTTCCAAGAATTGAAGAAAAGATTAACAACGGCACCCGTTCTGGTCGTACCCAATGTGCACAAAAAGTTTGAGATATACTGTGACGCGTCCAGGAAAGGCCTTGGATGTGTATTGATGCAAGAAGGAAAAGTCGTGGCTTATGCCTCAAGACAGCTACGACGACACGAGGAGAATTATCCTACCCATGATCTTGAGCTAGCTGCGGTAATACACGCACTCAAAGAATGGCGACACTTTCTTCTCGGTGAGCGATGTGAAATATACACGGACCACAAAAGTCTTAAGTATATTTTCACCCAGCCGGAATTAAACTTGAGACAGGGTCGCTGGCTTGAGTTAATAAAGGACTACGATATCGGAATTCATTGTCATCCGGGTAAAGAAAATGTTGTGGCAGATGCTCTCAAAGCAAATGTTGTGGCAGATGCTCTCAGCCGAAATCCCTGCACCAATAATAATAGTGTGCAATTTTCACAACATGAGTTCAACCAGGAATTTGCCAAACTCAATATGGTCCTAGTCACAGAAGGAACCATTAATCAACTGGAGATGAAACCAACATTAGAGGATCAGATCAAAGAAGCCCAAGAAGGACACCCAAGTATTGAGGGGATTAAGAGGAAAATGAAACTGGGCAAGGCGCCCGAGTTTACCGTTGATGGTCAGTGAATTTTATGGTTCGGGAAAAGAATATGTGTGCCTAATAAGGAAGAGTTAAAGCAACAAATTTTGGCAGAAGCCCATACCACTCCATATTCTATCCATCCAGGAGGAACAAAAATGTACAAGGATTTACAAGAAAATTATTGGTGGCATGGGATGAAAAGAGATATAGCCGTATATGTCGCACGTTGTGATTCATGCCAGCGTATAAAAGCAGAACACCAGAGGCCAGCAGGACTATTGCAGCCACTCAGAGTACCTGAATGGAAATGGGACGTAATAGGAATGGATTTTATCGTCGGACTGCCAAGGTCACGACATGGAAATGATGCTATCTGGGTTATAACAGATTATTTGACAAAGGTAGCACATTTCATTCCGGTAAAAACCACATACTCCACACAGCGACTCGCCAGATTATATCTCTTCCGGATTGTTTGCCAACACGGAGTACCCAAGACCATAGTCTCTGACAGAGGCACCCAATTTGTCTCTAGATTTTGGGAGCACCTACAACAAGCCCTAGGAACTCAACTGACGTTCAGCACAGCATACCACCCGCAAACCGAAGGACAAACTGAGCGGGTAAATCAAATACTGGAGGACATGCTAAGAGCATGTGTGCTCACTTACGGAGTTAGCTGGGAAGACAGTTTACCATACGCGGAATTCTCATATAACAACAGTTATCAAGCCAGTTTAAAAATGTCACCTTTTGAAGCCCTGTACGGACGAAGGTGTCGTACCCCACTCAATTGGTCAGAGACCGGAGACAGTCGAATTTTTGGTCCCGAAGTTCTTAAAGAAGCAGAAACAAAAGTGAAGCTTATTCAAGACAGACTGAAAGCAGCTCAGAGCCGTCAAAAGAGTTACTACGATCAAAAGCACCGCCAAATCAGTTTTGAGGCCGATGAATACGTGTATCTCAGAGTATCTCCAACTAGAGGACTACAAAGATTTAAAGTTAAAGGAAAATTGGCACCAAGATTTATTGGACCATTCCGTGTAATCGCAAGAAGAGGCAAGGTTGCTTATCAACTAGAGCTACCAGCAGAATTATCAGATGTTCACGATGTGTTTCACGTGTCACAACTAAGGAGATGTGTTAGTAACCCAGACAAGCAAGTGCAACACCAAGAGTTGGACCTTCATCCAGACCTCACATATAGGGAGCATCCTATAAAGATTTTAGAGGTGTCTGAACGGAGGACCCGGCAGAATGTAATAAAATTTTACAAGGTTCAATGGAGTAATCACACCGAGGAAGAAGCAACATGGGAAAGAGAGGATCATCTGAGGACTGAATATCCATACCTGTTTGAGGGACAGCTGAAATCACGGGGACGAGATTTTTCTTAAGGGGGGTAGGTGTTGTAACACCCCAAAAATATTTTATCTGAATATTTGAAATCTTTCCTTTAAAAATAAAAGTTTTGAAATAATTTTTGGTCATATCACCTTTCTTCAATTTGAAAAAAAAACCTTTTCAAATTTTATTTGGATTTCAATCTTCTTTAAATATTCTGGTTGAAGAGTTTAAAATTATATAGATAATTACTTTGGGGTTTTCAAACAATTTATTTTTAGCAAGAAAAGTTTTGGGGATAATTAAATTTTCAAAGGAAATAACCTTTTCACCTCCTTTTAGCCCTAGTAAAATCCATCCAACAAATTTTCTTCCACTCCAATTTTATCCCACAAGTCACTCACCTCATCTAGGACAGAATCCAACTCTTTCCTACCCCACAAAAATATTTTTCACCACCCAAATAAATTCCGAAGTTGGAATTCATATATTCCATCAGTCCTTTGGTTTACAAAGGAACCACCATTTATACAAGGATTCCACCTCCACCAAAATTATACCAGCAAATATATGGTACGCACAACCCATTTTTCCAAAAACATGGGGTACCCCAGTTCAAAATTTTCAAATCCCACTCAATTCAAATTTGGACCAGATTCAATATTCCTGATCCAAACATATTTTTAAATGCTCCAAAAATTCCCAAACTCTGCCAAACTCATTTTTGAGCATCCACACATTTCCAAAAAAATCCCCACAAAATCCTAAAATCTCTAGCACCTTCTGTCATTTTATCAAACAGCTAATGTGCACACTGTTCATCGCTGTCCAAAATTCAGTTAACTGAATTTGGTTCAGTGGCAGAAACGACGGCGCCGTGCACTCCACTCCATCCCCACTCCTTCTCGTCCACGCCTCCTCCCTCGTAACTGCGGCGCCCTGGACCCCTCCTCGTCAGTGCCTCACCGCCGACAGCACAGAAGGAGGCCGGTGCACCTGCCTCCGTCCTCGGCGGCGGCAACCCGAGCTGATCCACGCGGCGCCCGCCATATTCACTCCCTCGCTGACCTCCCCCACCTAACTACTCACCACGCGGCACCTCCTCCGCCCCCTGTCAGCCACCGGAGACGGACGACGTCCGCCGCACCTGTACACCGACCTCACCGTGGATAAAGCCACCAAGCCCGAGCTCGTTCACGCTGGCGCTTCGGGCAGCTTCCTCCACCCTCACTGACACTCACCGACCACGACCACCGCCCAAACCGACCTCACCGACCATCATAACTCCGTTGTGATCCAAACCCTGCCGGACTGCCTCGGGATCGCCTATATAAAGGCCCCCGAGCCCCGTTCTTCTCACCCATCGCCTCCACCACCACCCAATCGCCCCTACACCACCCACCCGACCTCGAGGAGGTCTTCTTCTTCCCCTCCGATCACCGCTCCGCCGCCACTGTCACCGATCCGTTCATCGTCGTTACTCCACCTCAACTGCTCAAATCTTGCCAGTAGTCATATATTCCACCAAATCATCAATTCCCCGCTTTAATTCCACTCCCCGAGCTCTCTTCGATGAAATCCCAACGCCACCGAACCACCGTCCGCCACCGTCGACCTCGCCGGCGTTCAGGTGCTCCCCGGCGACCACCACCACCTCCCACCGATGCGGCACTCCTCCCTGGTCATGTTCCAACCATCGCCGCCTTCCAAGACCCCGGCGATCACCGCTGGCGAACGCCGTCTCCTCTCTGCTTCCGCGCGCGGGTTCAAATATTTGAACCTGACGGATGGACCCCACCCCGCGCTTTTTCTTTTCTTTTTCTCTGTCTAAAAACGAAGGCGTAATCTCGACTTTTTCGCCTTCCGCGCTGAGAAGCGTATTTCGGCCCGAAGCGTTTTCTTTATAAACGCACAGGGACTGGCTTTTTACAGAAAAACCCCTGGTTTTGAAAGTTTAATAACTTTTAAACCACAACTCCGTTTGAGTTGAACTTTTTTTTGAAATTCTTATTTTTCTCTCCAGTTTTTTTTTAGTATTTATTTAAAAATGTTTTGGGACAACCTTTTGAACTGTTGTCAAAAAATTTAATGTAAGTTGATTTTGAATTTTCAGAAAAAGAAGAAGGAAACTTTACCGAGAATTTTGAAGGGTTTTCACCTGACTACTTTGGACAAGGCAAGCATTATTGAACTTGGGATATGGTGATTGCATTTGCATTTGCCTGTTGCATCGGTTGATATTGCACCATATGTGTAGTATGTCACTAGCACTTGCATGCATGGTCATATCTCTTTTGCTCATAGCTTGCACATCACTCAAGCAAGAGATTCTTCTGACATGGTAAAGTTGTGGAAATACGGGAGAGTGTCTCCTACCTTGGACGTGGCGGTGGGCACGGGCCATTATGCTTGACACGGTGGTGTCATGTGACTTAAGTGGAATACTCCGGTGATGTTAATTAACACCTCCTGAGTCGGCCTAGATCGAGTCTTGTTCCATTACACCTAGCTGGATACCGTGCTGCCACGGGTCTTTCCGCAAGGAAGGTGCGGCTGAGTAAGTTGGTAACCCCTGTCCAGGTACACACCGTACAGAGGGCCACGATGAGGGTTTCGAAAGACCTTGGACTAAATTCTTTCATCGGGTCAGGGGGCATGGGTGTTTCTGGTTGTGACTGAGAGGGGGGCACCCCTTGTAATCCGCGCGTATTAATTGTGATCCCATGCAGGACGTTGGTCTCTCCGTCTTAGAGTTTTTCTTGAATGATGCTTTAGGTGATTCCTGGCATCCGGAGAGTTATTCTGGTGTGTGCTGGTCAGGTGTGTTTTCAACCCAAAGACCGTAATGGGAATTAGTCAGTGTCACGGTACTGACTAAAGAAATCCTTTACTTGTGGGTAAAGAGTACACCCTCTGCAGAGTTAAAACTATTCGAATAGCCGTGTCCTCGGTCAAAGGGCGTAGCTGGGTGGGTCAAGTGTCGGTCGAGGTATCGGTCTCCGGAGGAAATAATTAAAATGTGTCTGACTCATTTTTGCAGTATAATTGTTGATACCCTGTTGCTACCTTGAATATTTTATGCTTATTAAATATTATTACGGCTATGCATAATATTGAGGACTAACCCGTTTCTCTCATTTTGTATTCTTCCTGAGTGTCTCAGGGGCTGGCTAGACTACCCCGGGCACTCAGCTATTATTTTCAAGACCTCTCGTGGCGTCTCTCGAGTTTACAGGTTGTTCCGCCACTACTCTTGTGGACACCCGATTGTCATTTCTCTTCAAGTCCAACCGTGGCATCACTTGACGCCCGACAGACATTTCTTTTCAAGACCTCTCTCGAGTTAATAGGCGGTTTATCTCACCACTACTCTTGTAGACACCCGACCGGCATTTTTCTTATTTTTCTGAATGTCACTTGGGCTGGCTAGACTACCCGTGGCATTCACTTGCTTTTATTTTTTAAAAAGACTGGTTATGGCTAACATGTTTCATTTACTTCCACATCATTTTATAATTATGTCATGACCAGGATTTTAGTCAGCATGAGCATGTCATTATGTTCCTACATAAGCATGTGCATCCATTATATCTTTTGTTCATAATGTTTGCGAGTACATTCCAACGTACTCACTGGCTTGTCCCTGGCTATTTACTTGGCCAGACTTGGAGGAGGACGAGCTTGTGGAGAAGGATTGCGCTAGCGAGCCCGACGCTTAGAGGAGTCCCAGTCAGTCAACCTGTGAGATAGGAGTCTACCACATGTATCATCCGCTGAGCTTCTGCTACACCAATAAAATAGTCAAGCCTCACTCTGACGCTTGGCTTTACGTTATTGTATCAAAGATGTATCACCACCACACCACTGTCATATTCCGCCACTGCCTTATATTTGGCGAGTTTGTAATAATTTTGTTGAGCCTTCAGACTCAACCCTGTGTAATATTATTTGTACTGGTTATCTGTATCAAGGAAGTCCATCAGTTGTGTTGATCTTGGGGCTGGTCTGACTTAGGGCCTTTTTTGAGATTTATTCCCAGAAAGGGGCCCGACAGCTCGCCCTCAACATCACCAGGGTCATCTCGTCTGATCTTATACCGCAATGCACCGCATACCGGGCATGCGTTCAATTCCTCGTACTCATCGCGGTAGAGGATGCAGTCATTAGGACATGCATGTATCTTCTGCACGTCTAATCCTAGAGGGCAGACAACCTTCTTTGCTTCGTACGTACTGTCGGGCAATTCGTTATCCTTTGGAAGCTTCTTCTTCAATATTTTCAGTAGTTTCCCAAATCCCTTGTCAGTTACACCATTCTCTGACTTCCATTGCAGCAATTCCAGTGCGGTACCGAGCTTTGTTTTGCCATCTTCGCAATTTGGGTACAACCCTTTTTTGTGATCCTCTAACATGCGATCGAACTTCAACTTCTCCCTTTCACTTTCGCATTCTCTCTGTGCATCAACAATGACCCGGCGAAGATCATCATCGGGCACATCGTCTGGTTCCTCTTGATCTTTAGCTTCCCCCATTGCAAGATCACCGTATTCAGGGGGCGGATAGTTGTCATCATCCACTTCTTCTTCGTTGTCTTCCATCATAACCCCTCTTTATCCGTGCTTGGTCCAAACATTATAGTGTGTCATGAAACCCTTCTCAAGCAGGTGGATGTGAAGGGTTTTCGAGTTAGAGTAAGCCTTCGTATTCCCACAGATAGGGCATGGACAACAGATAAAACCATTCTGCTTGTTTGCCTCAGCCACTTCGAGAAAATTATGCAGGCCCTTAATGTACTTGGAGGTGCGTCTATCACCGTACATCCATTGCCGGTTCATCTGCGTGCATTATATATAATTAAGTGTGTCAAAAACCATTATAGAACATCATGAATAGAGAAGTGGCCAAATTAATAGAAGTTCATCATCACATTAAAACCAAAGTACAGTAGTGATCAAATGTTATTACTGAAAAAATAAATACATAAAGTTCATACATAGTTCTCATTGAACAACATATAACTCTCTAGAGCATCTAATTAAAACATACATTGACACTATGTGAACCATTTCAATGCAACAACAAATGCGATCATAATCGCAACTAAGGTAACAATTAATCCAACGGCATAATGATACGAAGCGTCAGTATGAATGGCATATTTTTTAATCTTTCTAATCTTCAAGCGCATTTTATCCATCTTGATCTTCTGATCATCGACGACATCCGCAACATGCAACTCCAATTCCATCTTCTCCTCCTCAATTCTTTTCAATTTTTTCTTCAAGTAATCGTTTTCTTTTTCAACTAAATTTAACCACTCGACAAGAGGGTCGGTTGGAATTTCCGGTTCACATACCTCCTAGATAAAAACATCTATGTCACTTTGGTCGGCATAATTGTCATAAACACTAAATGAAACAAATAGTTGTAAAAGATAATATACCACATCCGAATCATAGACAGGACGAGGGCCGACGGGGGCGGATACCAAAACCATCGCACTATATAATAACAAACAATAATAAAATTAAGGAAATTATACAAGTATCTATCTAAATCATACAAGTAAGAATTTTTTTTTCTTTTAGAAAGAAGATAAAAAGAAGAGGCTCACCACGGTGGTGCCGGCGACGAGATCGGCGCGGGCGATCGACGGCGGTGAGGACAGGGACGGGACAGGACGGACCGGCAAACCTAGACAAATCTTGAGGAAAATGGAGTTTGGACATGGAGCTTCAAGAGGAGAAAGCTTAAGTGTGGCTCGGGCATTTCATCGAACACCTCATGTGCATAGGAGGTGAGCTAGAGCAACGCACACCTCTCCCACGGCCGGCCAAAAAAACAGAGCAGTGGCTCTGTTCGTGGGCAGGGGCGGGGTATATATAGGGATCTCTTTAGTCCCGGTTGGTGGCTAAAACCGGGACTAAAGGACAACATTTGGTCTCGGTTCCAGCCACCAACCGGGACTAAAGGTGCTGGGCCAGGAGCGAGGCCCATTGGTCCCGGTTCGTGTCTGTAACCGGGACCAAAGGGGTTAGACGAACCGAGACCAATGGCCCCCGAGGCCCGGCCGGCGTCCTGGCCTCACGAACCGGGACTGATGCACCCTTTGGTCCCGATTCGTGAGTGAACCGGGATTAATGCCCTTACCCAAGCCTCAACCAAAACCCTATTTTCTACTAGTGGTTGCGCAACGGCCGGGCAAAAGCATCCATGAGTTCGTTAGCAGCCAAGTCCTGCGGTCGTTGTGGAGAAATTGCATGGGTGGTGTACGTGCGCCTGCATGTAGCTAGATTAGTTGGGTTAGTGGCCTGGCATAGCGGCTGGCTAGTGCGTGCATTGAGTCTCATGTACTTGGCTTTTTAAGTGTGAGTCCAGTGCAAGTGTATGGAGTAGCTAGGAGAGATATAGTCTCCAGTAGTCTCTCGTGTGGGTGTGGCGCCGTTATGAGCCGAGCCACGGTGTGTTGCCGGGTGCCGGTATGTGTCGAGCCCGGGTATGTGTCTAGTAAAGATTAGGCTGTTCGTGCAGATGAGGCGCCGTTCATGCGGCGTGGCGATGTTCGTGCAGCGAGGCGTTTGTGCGCCGGAAAAATGGTGTGCTACTCTCCTTCTTCCACCTTCGTCCGAGCGAGTGTGAGATAGAGACCATAGAGCTATCCGGGTTTGTCCCAACAGAATTTGTAGTGATCTGTTATCATGTATTTTGCTCGGGCGCACTATACAAATATGTTATAACTCATATGTATATGCCCTTGGTTTGGTGTTTCACGAAGAATTGAGCTGGGCTTAATTTTGAAATATAAGAAAATGTCCTCGGAGAGTAGTATTATCCATATAACGTATAAATTCTGCTAAAGCATACAAACTGAAGTATGATAATCCACACACCACTACTTGGGTACTAGCAATTGTGAATGTTCCATTCAGTGTAATGCGTCTGAAGTAATGCTCCAGTGTGTGCCTAACTACAGAACTTCATATCGTTAAGGAAGAAATCCCGAGAGTTGAGACTAGTAGGAGAATCTCACTAGGCATGTTTTTGTTATTGGTACTGTTTCAATTGATTGCCTCAATGAAGAACTATTGTTTGTTCACATTGTCTTGTTGAGCATCTGATCCCTTGCATAGCTTTAGTATTGCTTTATATTGCCTCTAATAGCTTTAGCTTTGCGTTGTTTCATTTAGATTGCTCGAGGGTCTTCTTTTTAAGGTGAGTGTTAGGTGGTGGTAGCAAGGTACAAGGGGGGATCATGATCAATCATACAACATGGTGGGATATTTACATAATTATTTACGTCATCATGTAACTCATCTATATACGACAACATTATTTTATGTGTTATCTATGTTGTCTTCCTAGCTTATACGAATAAATATTAAGGCCAAACACAGCCTATACTGTTAAATATTAAGGCCAAACACATTTTTTCTTATGGGTTCACTGTCAATTGTATGGCATTTGGTGAATTTCCATTGTGAATAGTACTCTATTTGTCAGGTTTTCCCGCTCTGAATTTTCAGATATGGTGAGAGGGGCTATGGCTTCTATTTATCTATGTATGGGCCACATTACGTCATTATCCTTGATTCTCTTCGTGGGTTTGGAATCCATGCTTTGACCTCAACTTGACAGGTGCGGCATTTGCTTCATCTTGCGCCCAGATCTGTATGTGGTGTTTGCACTGTGAAGGTTGGTGTTTGGAAAAATACACCATTCTCGCTCAGCTTTTAATTTCCTGATGCACCAACCGCATGCACCTGGTTTTCTTTTCCTTTATCGCACTGGTACTTATACATTCCACTTATCTTTACCGTGCACAGTCCAGGTTAAATCTTAGTGCTTTCCTTTTCTATTCTTTGTACTCGTGCAAATGATGGTTGTACCAAATACAAGTACACATCGTGAGCGCACTTATTTCCTCCTCAGTGGTCTTGCATGTTGCCTACTTTTCATATTGTGACTTGACTACTGGTAGCCTGCCTCTCCTGTTGATTTTGGCCATCCAAATGTTTTTGTTAGAGTTGCAATTTAAGAAATGGTTTCCAGCCGGAGAAATACTTTAGTACTAAATTTTGGTTTACATTGAGATATATCCTATAGTTTGTGCATTTCAAGCTTGCGGATTCATCATTATAGATGCACTTTTTTAATGTTATAGAAGTTACATAAGAAACTCTGAATCCATGCGCATATTTTCTCAAATATGTGCCAATGTACGTTCACTGTGATTATTGGTGTTTGCTTCCAAAACAAAGAGTGATGTTATGGTTTAACTCGATATCGAAATCTGGTTGTCTTTGTAAATTTCAAAATCTTGTTGTTTATTCCAAAGAATAAAATGACCACACTCTTCTGGCTTCTATCGAGGATTTATTATAATAATTCTGTAATCAAGAGGGAAGTAAATTTCCACGTATAGTCTGCTCCTGTTAACATGAGTTGGATTACGGTACAGAATATATGCATGATGCAAAATCTGATTGATATTGGCTTGTAGTGAGTTCAGTTGTTTGACTGGCATTCGAGGGCATGAGCTTGACCCCTGCTTTAGTTTACCTTTAAATTAATGAGTACGCAATATGTTTCCTATTGAATTTATATAAGACTAGATGCACATTGTGCAGAATAAATTCAACATTTTCCTATTTTACAAAAATTAAAGCAGCAGCATGCATATTTTACATGCGGAAGCTAGCCAAGGCAACACACCTCTTAAAGATGCTAAAAGGGATTAGCAAGTTTGCCTCTGTGCCTATAGGTGCTGCCTGGTGTTGGTGTAACACCTGAGGAGCTAAAAAGGAACAGGCTGAAGAAAAGGAAGAATCTGTTGACGTTGTTCATCTAATAGTGGTTTAACTCCCTTGTTTTTCCAGTAAGTTCCTTTAGCAGGAATATGTCAGAGTGCCAACTGTGCACATGTTTATTCATCCACCAATCTATAAAGTTCCACTATGTATGTTTCCAGCGAGCCACATTTCATTGTGAAAAGTACTTCGGATTAACATAGTTAATAGATAATTCCTTTAATGAAGTACCAATATTCATTCATGTGTTTTTTCCTTTGTGGATTATTACGATGTATACCTTTTATCTCTCCAATTGTTTGTGTTACAATATATTATTAGTACCTGTCCATTCATCTACCAGGAAAAATGCAACGGTGGTGATGCGTAATTGTTGAAACACATAAGGACATATAAATTGTAGACCAAACCAGTGCGTTGCTATGAAGTGTGAAAATAATAGCTTCGATCATCACTGATAGTTCCATTTTAAAATTCTTTCTACACTAATTTGTGGCAGATAAAATGAAAATTAGAAAATAAAAGTGACTCGATAGGGAGAGAGAGAGAGTTATTCAAAACAGAGTGGGGTTGGGACTATGACACATTTTCAACTACCACAATGAGCGAGAATTAAACTATCTGGTGGTTATGTTGTTCAGCATGCAGTGCACACAACATCACTCCATTAGTTGGAATAAAATGAGAAACAGGTTGAGCTTCCAAGGCGCAATGTACAGCGTCGCCAGTGAATCCAAGACGGTGCCTTCTCCGGACCAAGTCCCGCCATCTACTATATTGCATTTACGAGTGATGCAATTTCTAGATGGGTTTGGTTTCTGTCAATAAATTATACACGAATGAGTCCCCAAAAGTAAAATACTATTGCATTTACAAGTGATATCTAGACGGTTATATACTTCATTTGAAGAATTCACTTCATGAGAGCACATGGTTCCAATAACCTTTTTCATGTCATTTAATCATATGTCTTACTGATTTACTTGCATTGTCACCCGTTGCAACGCACGGGCATTTTACTAGTTATGGTAAAAGAAGTGTAACATCATTGGGCACCAGACATAGCCAACCTGTCATGCATCATATCCAATTGGATTCAATAAACAGACAATTTTTTTTTTGTTAACATATGTAAAACAAGGAAGTCTAAAAAGAACTGTAACAAAACATGTTCAACTAGGACACTTACATGCTAAAAGAAACAAGGATGCTTACTACAAAAAATGAAGAACACGTACCTTAAATTTAGATATTACCCTTCATTTGATCTGACAAATCTATATTATTTATGATCTCCGCGTCTTTATTTTTTCCTTCACTTTTTTGCGGGTTTATTTTTTCCTTCACGTATATATCATCTTTAAAAAAAAATTGGAGCAGGAAAGACGGTTCACCGTATTACCCTTTAATATGATATATAATTCCAAATTATTTATGATAGCGCAATTGTTTTTCCTTGACTTACATTTCTTTTCTTCGTCTGCATGTATCATCTTACAAATTTTGGATTATGACAATAAAATATTGGAGTAGGAAAGACCAGCTGAGCCATGCCGTAAAAAAATTGAAAAACAATATTTAAATTTTACACATATGACGACTATAGTATACACGTAGAGCTGTTGTACAAAACTGGTAGTCAAAAATGTATTTTAGAATTTTGCAAAACACCAGAATCACTAGGTTTTTTTCCCTTCACGTATATATCATCTTTAAAAAAAATTGGAGCAGGAAAGACGGTTAACCCAATTACCCTTGAATATGATATATAATTCCAAATTATTTATGATAGCGCAACTGTTTTTCCTTGACGTACATTTCTTTTTTTTCTGCATATATTATCTTATAAATTTTGGATTCTGACAACAAAATATTGGAGCAGGAATGACCAGCCGAGCCATGCCATAAAAAAATTGAAAAATCATATTTAAATTTTACACATATGATGACTACAGTATACATGTGGAGCTGTTGTACAAAAATGGTAGTCAAAAATGTATTTTTTTTCAAGAAAACCAGAATCAATAAAGCTCGGGCTACACAACACAATTTTGGTCAGGCTCTATCTTGAAAAAAATAATAGCGGTCATATACACAGTTCATGGTGGCTAAAGCACGGAAAAGAGGAACCCACAAATTATGTCATCTATTGATATCAATTATAATGGTTGAGATCTGAACATTTAAAAGATACTGACATGTGGAGTTGTTGTGAAAAAAATGGCAGTCAAAATAAGTATTTTTAAAAAAAATCAGAAAACTATACAAAATGCAATTTGTGTTAGATTCTATTTTCAAAAAACAATTAGCGGTCATGTACACAGCTCATGGTGGCTAAAGCACGGAAAAGAGGAATCCTATGGTGAATTAACAGATCATAGACATATAATGACCAGGGGGCGATGCCTAAGAATACTAGGTGATAATAAATTGGAACAGGAGAAAGATGAACCGAATCAAGGAGAATTAGCCGTCAGCATGCCTAAAGAAGAATATTAATATTGGGAGATTGGTTTCACAATAGCTAAAAGTTGCAAGAAAGTGGTAGACAAAAAAGAACAAAAAAGTTTATGCATTTATAAACGTTGCGTAGAAGACTTGCATGACATTGTTTAGGAATAATAGGTGGATTGTTCACACCATGTTATTGTTGTTCGTGAGCGTACTGTACCAATAAAGAAACAAAAGTTGTGAGATGGAAACCATAAATAATGAATGCAAGTCACAGAGTGAGCGAGAATGATCGTCTTTGCAATCAACCTCCCACAGAGAAGCTACAGTAAGGACTAGCGTTTAATGACACATTCAAAGATGATGGGATTTAATGAAGTAAAAAAAACTAATTTACTGAGCAAAATATATTAAGATCTTTAGAACCAACATTAAAACTCAATTAGATGGCACATCAGTTTATCAAGTCTAATATAGTATACATGGAAATAAAAAAATAAGAAAGAATGATAAATCTAGCCGCACAAATGTGCTAACACTGCTAGTTATTACATAAAGATGATACCGGGAAACGTCATCATCTTCTGTTCGGTCAGTTTTGTCATTGATGATTCGGCGTGGCTTCCCGGGGGCCCGTCAAACTACGACGCGCTGCCTGCTCTCGGTAGCGCACACTATCGTGTTGACGTCACCGACTTGTTGTATTTTCAGGAGTCTGTTCCATTATCAGGCTACTGGGTCGCATGTTGTGTGTCGTCGTCTGAAGCGTTCCAGCAAACTCCGTCCTCATCATCATTAGCACGTTGCATGGCCGTTCTGCAGGTAGCAACGCTCCAACATATCGAGTCTTTTCAAGGTATTTTCGCATCAATCGCCGACGATGAGGAGAGCTATGGCAGCCCTACATCCATAACAGAGGTTTTTATGGAAGACTCCCCTCTAGCTAAATCCACTCGTGGTGATCCGACTGTCGCGACACGTGATGGTGCAGAGAACAACCATGCCCATTGTGGCGGCGATGATGGCTCTGTTGGCAACGATCCCCGTGGTGCTGATGATCCCCGTAGTGGCATTGGAGCTCTCACTCTGCAGCGTCTGGCCACAACAGCATGGGAGTCTTAACATGTGCTTTAGACGCCAATTGATAAATCCACGGTAGAAGGTATTCAACTTGAGGCAGCTTGATTGTCCACTTTAGCTGAGAGGAAGCACTTGAGAAAAATGGAGTGGAGTAGATCACCCGCCAGATGACTATTCTGCTAAGGCGGCTTTGGAGCAGAACCAGGTTGTCATGCAGTCGCACAATTATATCCATTCCAAGTCAGCTCGGGCTGATACGATAACTTTGGCCCACGGTCCACAAGTAGCCTGGAGTATAGTTGTTTCACCACCTCACCGAGACGTAACTCGTCCTCACGGGCATGATGCGCGGCCGCGTTGTGGGAACCTGACGCCACTGTGACGTGAGGATCCATACTTCAACCGAGTAAGCCCTCCTCGGCGCAAACAATACTCACCTCTGTTGGAAATTTGCTCTAGAAGCAATACTATTATATTATTATATTTCTCTATTCGTAATTAAGAGTATATATGCTATGCTATAACTGTTATGATCCTGGAGTATGCGATTCAATGAAAAACGCATATGTACGTGTGGATGGACAGTAATATAAGATTCCTAGTCTTGCGTCTAAGACTAGCTCAAATATTGTTTATGATCATAATCCTAGGATATTGTTAAGTGTAACGATAGTCCTAAAACAATATTGGGAGTATGACGTTAGAAGAACGATTATATTGTATCGACCCAAATTTGTTTGTTATACTTTGAGATAATATTGTCTGAAGTCAATAGCTATATCATGGAGTGTTAACATGTGATTTAGTTTCTTAGACCATGATAGTATCGTAGTCACTTCTTACTGTACGATAAAACTCGGGGTTGCTCAAACGTCATCTGTAACACGGTAATCATAACGACAACTTAAATGTTCATCGAAAAGTTTGACAAGGGACTAGATAGCTCGAGAGTGGAATTTGCTCCTCCGATGACGAAGAGATATTCTTAGGACCCTTTCGGTGTAACGGCATCCATCATTGTATGGCCAGACAAAGGTGACTATGTCACGAGGATGCCGGAACATGTGAACGAGAAAAAAAAACAAAACTGGTAACGAGGAGACCGGTATAGTGAGCATGTGTATGACTCAAGAGGATACCGATATGTCTCAACTCGAGTTTTGTAAAGTATCGCCAAGCAAAGCGAATAGCACATGATAACCAAAGGTTCACTCGAATGTCATTCATATGCTCATAGGGATGAAAATGGGCGTACACGGTTTTGCTATCGGTCATTGAACAAAGGGGTTTTGTTCATATCTATATTTTACTGAACATACAGGGTCACAAGCTTAAAGTAATCATAATCTTCCAAGTGTTACTAGGCCGGGAGTAATGAGAATATATTGTTGAAATTGTTTCATTATTAGTCAAAATAGTTTCGAGAGAAACCAGAAGCGTTTCTGGGTCACCACAAGGGTTTTGGAGTTTCTCGGGCAATACCAGGTATTACCGATAAATAATACATAGGTGCAAAATGTTTCCAAAGATGTTGAATTAATAATAAAAGCCTCTAATAATAATTAGGAGCGGCGGCACTGTTCTCTGGGATGGAGAATTAGGGGGAGGAACCGAGGAGGCGAGGAGACTTGAGACGAGACTAGAGGAGATCGATGGATTGCTGCAGGCCTGCAGCAGGGCAGCAAACTAGCGATCAATTCTTTTTTTTTCCTAATATATGTATACTGTACTACTACCTGGGTCGGGGCCCCTACCTCCCCAGGGGCCCGGGGCGGTCGCCCCGTTGCCCCGGCCTGTGGGTCGGCCCTGTCCGCTCCGCCCAGCGGACCGATACAGGCTTGCGTCAGATGGCAGAACACGTCCGAACCGCGCAGTCCAGACATATGCGGGGGGTTTGAGGGTCCGTCTTGGAGATGCCCTAAGTAGGTGGAAAGAGAAGCTCTTGTCCACGAATGGCAAAGAAGTCCCCATAAAGGCGATTGGTCAAACCATATCAATGTACTCCCTCCGTTTTTATTTATTTCGCATATTAGCTTTGTCTCGAGTCAAACTTTGTAAACATTGACAAAATTTATACAAAAAAATTATTAATATCCACAATACCAAATCAATACCATTAGAATCATCATTCAATATATTTTCATACCATATATATTTGCTATTGTGAAAGTTTAGATTGTTTTCGATAAACTTGGTCAAACTTTATAAAGTTTGACTTAGGTCAAAGCTAATATGCGGAGTAAATAAAAAAGGGAGGAAGTATGTGATGTCCGTCTTTAAAATCCCAAACAAGTGTGTAATGTTATTATTGACGTGACATCACAATATTGGTGGGGTGATTGCTTCTTTATTTATGGACAAACATATATCATTTATACAAGTAACTAACTACAATAGTGTGACGGCGTTTCTTCAGTGTCTTCTAAGGGAGATAAGGAATGGGTTTTCCTACATTGTGCGACTGAAGTTGGTGCACTAGTATTAGCCTGCCCATGCATTAAGAAAGTGTCTGTTATTACTCATAGTGGCTAAAATAGGTTCGATTAGGGACTCGGAAATCATAAGTTGAGTAACTGCAATCATGAGGAGGTTCTACGAGTGTCTTCCATTGCCAAAATTTCCCTACTGGGGACAATTCATAAGAACACAGCTTCCTCGAATGGATGTCTAGTTGATAACCTTTTTAGGATTAAAGGTATATGTACTCACTTATCAAATAAGCACTCATTAGTCAAATAAGTATGCAAAATATAACAGTCTAGTGAAGTATATTCCTCAACAACCACCACCAAGTATCACATATATTACGAAAGTACATATTAATTTTCAAATCACGTTGCGCCCAACATATTTTTGGCACTACAAATAATCTCGGATGTCTCAATGCGATCTACATGAAATTACACAAAACCATGTGGAAGTTTTGTAGAAGTTGGGGTTGTTCGTCCTCCTGTCGACAAACTAGAACCTGCACATTTTATGGATAAAATATTATGAACATAGAAGTATTATAATTGCAGAACACATCCATTCAAACTAGTCAGAAACATTTAATATTAAATTGATGATTTATTTTAATCTGTATTCGCTTTTTCTCTATGTTGTTGTATTAATAAAAGCATAAAGTCTAAGCATGAGCAGCAAATATTATTCACCCAACAATCACAGCTAATAATATATAATAGATACATATCGAGATAACTACTTCTACCAGAGAAGGTGTGTAATGCTTAGTGATCATGCAACTAGGAATCATCAGGAACTATAAGTTTTTGTTGACTTTTTGCATTTTGTCATGAAATTGTTCTAAAAATAACTACTAGCATACATGACTGTGAAGCTAGTTTAAATATTGAACAACATTACAAGTGATACCCTCTCAAAATTAGAGAAACCTATGTGGTATGCAAGAAGGATTACTTATAGTTGGCGCCGTCATCCTTTGTCTTTTGGTGGCCCGTCTATAGTCTGCAGAAATTGTAGCTAGATAAACTTTTTATCTTGCTATAATAAAAGGTAACTGTGATACAAAAAATATCAAAGAATAATGCATATGTGCAAGTAGACTCTGGAAGATGTTTTCACACTAATATGATAGATATCTTGATGTATGCATTTGTATGTGAAATAATTGCAAATTTAATGCTAGCACAAAATATTTCAAGGGTGTAAAAGTATTTAACACCGCCAACAAGTTACATCCTCCATGAGTTATACAAAATTACTGCTTGTTCACCAGAAGCATTTCTTGAACTTGTCCCCCGCATGATTGTTCGTCCAGACGGAATGATACATGGATATTGTATGAAATTAAACAAGTAATATCATTGTAAAACTATGTAACTGCAATCATGCGGAGGTTCCCATGTAACATTTATATAAACCATTTTCTTTATCATCTAACGAAATAACCTAAAATAATGTCAATTCCATATTAACTTAAGTTGAGTAACTGCAGTACTGACTATTTTATGTTGAGTTCATGTAGAAGTCTATTTCTTTCCATGCTATGGATTACATTTGCACTCTAAGTTTGAGAATTCCACACAGTAATAATAGAAAAATATATTCAAATGCATCGGTGAAATTACGCATACCATGATTGTCCGTAGAAGTATCAGCAGATCTCTGTCAAAACATAGAATACGCAGTTTAATTTACACTTGTAAATATATATGAAAAATATGTAATCGTATACATGTTTGTACAATTAGTAAATGCTTTGATGTCAAGTATTTAGGCACCTTCTTAACTGGCTCCCCATTTACAGTTCCTGTTGTTCGGAACTCTAAAACGTTGGGTTTGGAGCGGAATCTGTGACTATATTCCTTGTGAAAGTAGTACTGAAATGAGCAAAAAAGATACAGTTAATTTGACATATACATGATTTAACGTGTAAAATTGCACAGAGAATACAAAAGGAGAAATTTACTACTGTAATAAAAAAAATCTGTTCTTAATATAAAAATAAGGAAAAATGTTACGGTGAGAGCAGACAACCCTCACCAGACAACCGAGCATTCTATACTAAAAATTCTTTATTATATTTCTGTGTTGCATGTTCATAAGTTATGGTTAAGTGCTATGACAAGTGAGCATCCAAAAGTGTGTGGACAGATCAGAGTCACACTGGTTGAATTCTGGGTTAAATACTATGACAAATTCAATTGTTTAGTTAAACACCAAAGAATTACATGTTGTTAATGCATTATTTTGATATTATGTTTTTGAAATTATGGCATCAGATTGTCAAACGTCACATGATTGGTGGAGTGGGTTTTAATTATTTTAACCATTCAGTACACAAGAGAATTCTACAATAACATGATATCAATGTGCCCTATGTCTTGTTTCACATATATGCATGGTTGTGCAAAACCAAATACAGTACAAACTAGTGCGGAAACATATGCAGAATATTATTTGGGCGCAAAAGATCAAAGATTTATAAGATAACTGAATTAAAACACATCTTTGCGAATCTAAATAATTTATCATTTGGTCTGAATGCTCATCACGTAAACACTCCATATGCTATGAGATGATTAGGGATAAGCACACAACAAAAATTATTAGTGGATAGACCGCAGAAGAACATGAGTACACTAACCTTGTCATACTGCTTCCCATCTTTTCGAAATTGTTTAACAGCTGTCCACATCCCTGCTCCTGAATCTATATCCTTCAGCCACTGAGGGAGAGGTATATCTATGTAGTCTCCGGGTTGTGCCACTGGTAAAGATTCAGAGCTGACAACAGCCCTCCCAGCAGGGGAGGCTGAATCAATCTCAAGGCCATCGGTATAACCATGCCCGTCAGATCTTGCTTCCTTCCATCCGACAGCAGGTAATACCATAGCAGAATCTGCTTCCAGGTCGTCATCCTGGGCTTGGCTGCCACAGTATGCGATCCCCATATAACTATTGCTGATAGTTCTTTCACTCGAATCTTCTGCTTTTTCAACACGTAGATCCATCTTGCCCTAGTGACCAACAAGTTAATAAAATGAGGAAGCAGAAATGGGATGAGGAGAATATATTCAAGGAAGGTAGATGAAAGCAAACCTGGTTTCTGGAGGGTAGAACGGGGAGATGCTTGGCACGGAGCCCTGGGATGATTTGTTTTTCCTACTGATATGAAAGCAAGGTGGGAGTGTGTAGACGAAGAGAAAACACAGTTTCGTAAATTGTGTTCTGACCAGGAATATAAACGCGGGGAGGGGGTCGGTCAAACCGTGTTGCTTTCTACAGCTAATGTTGTCACCAGCAAAGTACAGCTAGCACGTATTAATTCTTAATTACTTGCTGCCAAAAAGAGCTTTGCTAATATATATCCTTGTGTTTTTTTTAACACCATATCCTTTTGTTTTCACAATTATGTAAACACTATTCAGTCTCTAAATATAGTATAAAATCTGGATCCATTGTACGTGGATAGCTTTGGGGAAAGATTCAAAATGTCATTACTACCATAGAATTTGTGTCAAAATATATTACTTACTAAAATAGTTCTTTGTAGTTATTGGTCGTTACCAAAAAAATGTGGCATATATGAATTTGCATTACAGTAAAGGTGCCCCGCATAGTAGGCCCACGCAAGCTTGCAAAGATGTACATAAAACAATGTATAAAAGAAATATATCACGAATAGGGCATCCAAAGGGAAAGTAGTACTCCCTCCGTCCAGGTGTATAAGTCATCTTACGAAAACCAAATAATCCCAAAAGACTTAGGCGCGATACATTAACTCCCACCTCGTTTCTTGTTTCTTGACATGAATAAAGGAATCAACCAATAATAGACATGGGACGTGTATATTTTTAATGACTTGAGACTACCTAGCACGACATGCAGTGGTCAGTTCATTGCATGCAATGGTATTAATGAGCAAATAATCATTAAGTTCTCTCGTTTTTCCCTCCACCTTGGTCACGGTGCACAACGTAAGATGACTTATACATCGGGACGGAGGGAGTAGCTATATGGATCGCTGCAGCCCCGCTACATGCACTTGTATATCCAGCCATTCGAAAACCTGGAGATGGGTGCGCTGGCCTGGTGCATGTCAGAACTGACCGTTCTAATTAAATGCCCATGTGAACACTGGAGGATTGTTGCACATCTGTCACCCGGTTTTATCACATGCATGCTCTCTGTCTCACGCGCTCTCTCTTTTTCACGCGCTCTCGCCCTCTCACACATGCTGCACGCTTTGGCCTATAAAAAAAAAAGCTCTCCCTGACACACAAGTTCTCTCGCACACTTCTTTTAAAAACATTCTCACGTCTCTCTCACTTGTCTAGAAAACTAGAAAACGTAGAGTATACATGTCTCTGATGGACTCTCTCTCTCGCTCTCTCTCCCTCTCACTTCTTTAAATAAGACTCTCACGCCTCTGACGGACTCCTCTTGAATTTCTCAAAGCAAGGTGTTCTCTCTGAAAATATATGACTGGCAAGTTATCTCGGTAAAATGTCCACCGTTTTCTCTTTAATTAGTTAACTAGTAAATATGCCCGTGGTTTGCACCGGGAGAAAAAACTATACACGTCGTCCATCATGTCGAAGCTAGCGGGTCGACCGAAGTGGGATTTTTAGGGAGAAAAGCGCAAGACGTATATTGATTAACCTAAGGTAGCGAGACATGTAATCAACGGACCCGTGTCATCACTAGTAGAAAACAGGGCTTTGGTCCAGGCCAGATAAGAGCATTAATCCCGGTTCTCTTACGAACCGGGACCAATGGGTGCATCAGTCCCGGTTCGTGAGGCCAGGGCGCCGGCCGGGCCTCGAGGGCCATAGGTCCCGGTTCGTCTGACCCCTTTGGTCCCGGTTCCTGGCGCAGCCCCTTTAGTCCCGGTTGGTGGCTGGAACCAGGACCAAAGAGCGGGCTACAGTCCCGGTTCTAGCCACCAACCGGGACTAAAGAGATGCCTATATATACCCTCGCCCCTGCCCACCCTCTCCTCTGTTTTTTGGCCGTGTGAGAGGTGTGTGCATGCGCTGCTCTGTTCTCCCTTCTATGCATGCACATGAGGTGTTCGATGAAATGCCCTTGCCACACTTAAGCTTTCTCCTCTCCAAGCTCGACCTCCAAGCTCCATTTTCCCCAGGATTTGTCTAGGTTTGGCGGTCCGTCCCGTCCCCGTCCTCACCGCCGTCGATCACCCGCGCCGATCTCGTCACCGGCACCATTGTGGTGAGCCTCTTGTTCTTATCTTCTTTTTGAAAGAAAAAAAAATTCTTACTTGTATGATTTAGATAGATACTTGTATAATTTTCTTACTTTTATTATTGTTTGTAATTATATAGTGCCATGGTTTTGGTATCCGCCCCCGTCGGCCCTCTTCCTGTCTATGATTCGGATGTGATATATTATCTTTTATAACTATTTGTTTCATTTAGTGTTTATGACAATTATGCCATCGAACGTGACATAGATGTTTTTATCTAGGAGGTATGTGAACCGGAAATTCCAACCGACCCTCTTGTCGAGAGGTTAAATTTAGTTGAAAAAGAAAACAATTACTTGAAGAAAAAATTGAAAAGAATTGAGGAGGAGAAGATGGAATTGGAGTTGCATGTTACCGATGTCGTCGATGATCACAAGATCAAGATGGATGCAATGCGCTTGAAGATTAGAAAGATTAGAAAATATGCCATTGATACTGAGGCTTGGTATCATTATGCTGTTGGATCAATTGTTACCTTAGTTGCGATTATGATCGCATTTGTTGTTGCATTTAAATGTTTTACATAGTTTCAATGTATGTTTTAATTAGGTGCTCTAGAGAGCTATATGTTGTTTTATGAGAACTATGTATGAACTTTACGTATTTATTTTTTCAGTATTAACATTTGATCACTACTGTACTTTGGTTTTAATGTGATAATGAACTTGTATTAATTTGGTCACTTCTCTATTTATGATGTTCTGTGATTGTTTTTGATACACTTAATTATATAATGCACGCAGATGAACCGGCAATGGATGTACGGTGACCGACGCACCTCCGAGTATATTGAGGGCCTGCATAAATTTCTCGAAGTGGCTGAGGCAAACAAGCAGAATGGTTTTATGTATTGTCCATGTACTGTCTGTGAGAATACGAAGGATCACTCTTCCTCGAAAACCCTTCACGTCCACCTGCTTGAGAAGGATTTCATGCCACACTATAATGTTTGGACCAAGCACGGAGAAACAGGGGTTATGAAGGAAGACAACGAAGAAGAAGAGGATGATGACAAGTATCCCCCTGAATACGGTGATACTGCCATGGGGGAAGCTGAAGACCAAGAGGCACCAGACGATGTGCCCGATGATGATCTTCGCCGGGTCATTGTTGATGCGAAGAGACAATGCCAAAGTGAAAGGGAGAAGTTGAAGTTCGATCGCATGTTAGAGGATAAAAAAAAGGGTTGTAGCCAAATTGCGAAGATGACAACACAAAGCTCGGTACCACACTGGAATTGCTGCAATGGAAGGAAGACCATGGTGTATCTGACAATGGATTTGGGAAGCTACTGAAAATAATGAAGAAGAAGCTTCCAAAGGATAATGAATTGCCTGACAGTACGTACGAAGCAAAGAAGGCTCTATGCCCTCTAGGATTGGAGATGCAGAAGATACATGCATGCCCTAATGACTGCATCCTCTACAGCGGTGAGTACGAGGATTTGAACGCATGCCTGGTATGCAGTGCATTGCGGTATAAGATCAGATGAGATGACCCTGGTGATGTTGAGGGCGAGCGCCCCAGGAAGAGGGTTCCTGCCAAGGTGATGTGGTATGCTCCTATAATACCATGGTTGAAACGTCTGTTCAGAAACTAAGAGCATGCCAAGTTGATGCGATGGCAAAAAGAGGACCGTAAGAAAGACGGGAAGTTGAGAGCACCCGCTAACGGGTCGCAGTGGAGAAAAATCAAGAGAAGGTGGGGGGACTTTGTAGGTGACGCAAGGAACGTATGGTTTGGTTTAAGCGCAGATGGCATTAATCCTTTTGGGAAGCAGAGCAGCAATCATAGCACCTGGCCCGTGACTCTATGTATCTATAACCTTCCTCCTTGGTTGTGCATGAAGCGGATGTTCATTATGATGACAGCGCTCATCCAAGGCCCTAAGCAACCCGGCAACGACATTGATGTGTACCTAAGGCCATTAGTTGAAGAACTTTTACAGCTGTGGAATGGAAAAGGTGTACGTGTGTGGGATGAGCACAAACAGGAGGAATTTGACCTACATGCATTGCTGTTTGTAACCATCAATGATTGGCCTGCTCTCAGTAACCTTTCAAGGGATACCACGCATGCACACACTGTTTAGATGACATCGAAAGTACATATTTGGACAAATGCAAGAAGAATGTGTACCTGGGACATCGTCAATTTCTTCAGACCAACCATCAATGTCGAAAGAAAGGCAAGCATTTCAAAGGTGAGGCGGATCACCGGAAGAAGCTCGCCCTCCATACTGGTGATCACATACTTGATATGGTCAAGGATTACAAGTAATCTTTGGAAACGGTCATGGCGGACTATCTGTTCCAAATGACGCTGAGGGACGCGCACCTATGTGGAAGAAGAAATCTATATTTTGTGACCTACCCTATTGGAAAGACCTAGAGGTCCGCTCTGCAATCGATGTGATGCACGTGACGAAGAATCTTTGCGTGAACCTGCTAGGCTTCTTGGGCGTGTATGGGAAGACAAAAGATACACCGGAGGCACGGGAGGACCAGCAACGTGTGCACGAAAAAGACGGCAAGCATCCAAAGCAGTATCAAGGTCCTGCCAGCTACGCTCTTACCAAGGAAGAGAAGGAAATCTTCTTTGAATGCCTGCTCAGTATGAAGGTCCCATCTGGCTTCTCGTCAAATATAAAGGGAATAATAAATATCCCAGAGAAAAAGTTCCAGGACCTAAAGTCTTATGACTGCCACGTGATTATGACGCAACTGCTTCCGGTTGCATTGAGGGGGCTTCTACCGAAAAACGTTCGATTAGCCATTATGAAGCTATGTGCATTCCTCAATGCAATCTCTCAAAAGGTAATCGATCCAGAAATCCTACCAAGGTTAAAGAATGATTTGGTGCAATGTCTTGTCAGTTTCAAGCTGGTGCTCCCACCATCCTTCTTCAATATCATGACGCACGTCCTAGTTCATCTAGTCGATGAGATTGCCATTCTGTGTCTTGTATTTCTACACAATATGTTCCCCTTTGAGAGGTTCATGGGAGTCTTAAAGAAATATGTTCGTAACCGTGCTAGGCCAGAAGGAAGCATCTCCATGGGCCGGCAAACAGAGGAGGTCATTGGGTTTTGTGTTGACTTATTCCTGACCTTAAGCCGATTGGTGTCCCTCAATCGCGGAATGAGGGGAGACTGACTGGAAAAGGCACGCTAGGAGCGGACTCAATAATATATAGGGACGGGCATTCTTGGGCTCAAGCACACTACACAGTTCTACAAAATTCTACCTTGGTGACCCCGTATGTCAATGAACACAATAATATTCTGTGCTCCAAACACCCGGAGCAGTGTGACGACTGGATTACATGTGAACATATCAGGACATTCGGCAGTTGGTTGCAACCACATCTCATGGGTAACACCTCTGTTGGAGATGAGCTTTACTCGTTGGCCAGGACACCATCTTCGACTATATTGACTTACAAGGGTACGAGATAAATGGGAATACATTTTACACGATCACCCAAGATCAAAAGAGCACCAACCAAAACAGTGGTGTCCGCTTTGATGCAGCAACCAAGAGGGAAAAGGACACATATTATGGTTACATAGTGGACATATGGGAACTTGACTATGGACATGATTTTAAGGTCCCTTTGTTTCGGTGCAAATTGGTCAAATTGTCAGGAGGCGGGGGACAGGTAGACCCACAGTACGGAATGAAAATAGTGGATCTGAACAATATTGGGTACACAGACGAACCATTAGTCCTAGCCAATGATGTGGCGCAGGTTTTCTATGTGAAGGACATGTCTACCAAACCGAGAAAAAGAAAAGATAAGGAAGCGAATACATCATACGATGAGCCAAAGCGCCACATAGTTCTTTCAGGGAAAAGAGACATCGTGGGAGTGGAGGGCAAGATGGACATGTCTGAAGATTATGAAAAGTTTCATGAAATTCCTCCCTTCAAAGTGAAGGCTGACCCAAGCACCATGTTAAACGATGAAGATTATCCATGGTTACGGCGCAATAAGCAAGGGACACACACGAAGAAAAAGTGAAGACTTTCTCTCACAACTATTCTGATGATGGCTCTGATGATGGCTTTGATTACGCAAAGAAAGAGATTGTCCATTTTGTACACGAAGTGCATCCAGTTTTTGCCGTAACCCTCTCAACTTTTTAGCACATGCTATGTGGGTGGAATGATGATACCATGCCAACTTTCAACCTTTTTAGAGTTCATTTGTAGTGCTTTTTAATTTCACGGTCATTTAGCTAAAAAAATCAGTAAATGCATGAAAAATAGCAAATGAAGTCAGAAAGGGTTGAAAATTGATGATGTGGCTTTGAATGGTGCATGTTGAACGCACAAAAAGTCTGCAGTTGAAATAAGTTCAAAAAAATGAAATGCCTTTTGTAACAGATGAGTTTTCGTCCGAAACCGTGATACTTCGAACCCTCTCAACTTTTTAGCACATGCTATGTGGTGAAATGATGATACCATGCTAACTTTCAAACTTTTCAGCGTTCATTTGTAGTGCTTTTTAATTTCAGGGTCATTTAGCTCAAAGAATGAATTAATAGAAAAAAGAGTAAACTAAAAAGCTTTTATAAAACTCTAATAGTAAAAAGAATGAACTAAAAAGAAACAACTAAAAAGAATCAAAATAATATTAACTAAAATTATCAAAGTATTTATTTGTTAAAAAGAATCAACTAGAATATTAACTAAAAAGAATGAACTAAAAAGAATAAACAAAAATGAATGAACTAAAACGAATCAATTAAAATATTTTGTTATGATCAACTAAAACAAAACTATAATATTCTTCAATAGCAAAAAGAATGAACTAAAAAGCTTTTATAAACCTCTTGTTATTCTCAAAATAATATTAACTTAAAATTATATAAAATTTATGCAACTAAAATTATCAAAGTCTTTTTTGTTAAAAACTTTAATAGCAAAAAGAATTTTCATAAAGTTTTTTTTTTTGTTAAAATCTTTAATAGCAAACTAAAATAACAGAAAAAATTGCCCACCTACTTGGCCACAACGGCCTGCATACGACTAGAAACCCAACTACTAGCTGGGCCACGATGCAAGCCCGCTGGGCAAGTAGGCCCCACAGGGCAGTAAGAGGTTCATTAGGCCCACACAGGCCTGCTTAAGGGAGGAGCTCGAAACGGTAGCCACGGCGGGGCTTATAAACAGGTGCGAGCGCCTCTCAACTAGCGAGGTGGGATTAAAAATTTAGACACCGCTGTGCTAGGCTATTGGTCCCGGTTGGTGGCTCGAACCGGGACGAAAGGGGGCCTTTCGTCCCGGTTCGTGCCACCAACCGGGACCAATGCCCCCATTTCGTCCCGGTTCCAGCTACCAACCGGGACCAATGGCCTGGGCTTCCCGCCCTTTCGCTTGGCGAAATACACCTTTGGTCCCGGTTGGTGGCTCGAACCCCCCTTTCGTCCCGTTTCGAGCCACCAACCGGGACCAATGCTCTGGGTATATAAGCAGCACTTAGAAGTTTTCCTTTCAGTTTCGATCCTCTCCTCGTCCTGTCCTCCGACGACGCCGCCAGGCTACCCCGACGACATCGCCGCGCCCCTGCCCCGCCATCGCCGTCGCCGCCCCCGAGCCCGCGCGCTGTCGCTCCTCCACGAGCCCTCGCCGCGCCCCTGCCCCGCCGTCACCGTCACCGTCGCCGTCGCCGCCCCCCGAGCCTGCGCGCTCTCCCTCCTCCCCGAGCCCTCGCCGCCCTTGCCGCCCCCGCTGTGAGCCGCCGCCGCCCCGGCCCGCTGTCCCTTTTTTTCATAGATTTTTTTTGTTCATGTATGTACATGTATATGTAGATTTTGAGCAAGTGGCACTTTCTGGATATTGAGCAAGTGCCCCTGATATGATGATTTTTTCATAGATTTTTTTTGTTCATGTATGTGGATGTATATATGTACATGTATATATGTATGTAGATTTTGAGCAAAGTGGCACTTTCAGGATATTGAGCAAGTGCCCCCGATACGTACATGTATGTATTTAGATGTTCATGTATGTAGATTTTGAGCAAGTGCCCCCGATATGATGATTTTTTTTTTCATAGAATTTTTTATGTTCATAGAATTAATATCAAGTGGCACTTTCCAAACAAAGATTTGAGCAAGCTAATGGACTCTAGGAGAGATGCAATTGATACTATCTTGTAGATCATAGGAGAGTGATCAATATTGATATAAGTCACTAACCCATAGGATGTACAGAATAATAGTTGTATCCTTTGGAAAACAGCTAAGTGATGTTTAAAGCTGAGGAATTCTCAGACTTAGCAGAATTTTCAAGATATTGGTAAAACTTTAGAAATTCGTAGAAAATTAACCGTAACTCCGATGAAAATAATTTATATATGAAAATCGATCAGAAAAATATGACGAATCCGAATATGCCCTCTGTTCGTCTGTTACAAGCAGCTAGCATAGCGAACCTGGAACCGTCCCCCTCCGGTTCATCTGTCTGAAAATGCAGACTTCGGGAAAACATTCCCGGATGTTATCCCCCTTCACCTATATCGTGTAATGCGCCACGTTAGAACACCCCTAACTTTCTCGGGAATTCAACATATCCCCGATATCTTCGACATGAGGGTGGGGGGGGGTCCGCAAATCCTCGACGACCATGAGAGAGGCGGTCCGCAAAGTATCCTCTATCAAAAGATAGGACGACTCATCATACATGAGGGGGGAGGAGTCCTCGACGGTCGTCTGAAACTGACTGTTATAAAACCTGTGAACTTTGCATGATGTTTGCCACTAATCCGTTGCTTATATATATGCATATGCTTCTTTGTTGTGATTAAGTCTATGTTTGCCACTAATCCATCTCTCATGGTTGTATATTGCCATGTTATAATGTTTGCAGAAACTATGGACATAGACTTAGAAAAAAAAGAGTTGTTGGGGGATATAATCCGCGACGGAGGTGATATCACCTTGTCGTTTCTCAACGACACCGATGGTGAGGAAGGAGATCATGACGGCTCCGGTCATCCAACAATGGAGGAGGAAGGAGATCATGAAGGCTCCGGTGATCCAATGGAGGAGGAAGGAGATCATAACGGCTCCGGTGATCCAACGGAGAAGGGAGCCTTAACTGTTGCAAAGTCCAGCAAGGTATATATATATACCTATTAAGCCTCTGCTGACTACACTACTAGGAAAAAGGCTACTAGTAGCGTGGGTTTTTTGGCTATCAGTAGCACTGGTGCCCGCGCTACTGCTACGGCGCTACAGCTAATGTTTAGCAGTAGCGTTGTTCTTACCTAGCGCTACTGCTACCTATATCTAGCAGTAGCGCACTTCTGTCCATCGCTACTGCTAATACTAGTAGCGCGTCCCTATGTCAAATGCTACTGGTAAGGCAGCGCTACTGCTACTCCAAAACCCCTCGCTACTGCTAGTATTTTCTTTCGTTTTATTTTGCTGTATTCATATTTTTACAGGTTTTATACAATTACAACATACACATACACTGAAACTATATGAAAAATGAATGTCTCATCATCATCATCGAAGTGGTACAACATAGTCTCATCATATCATCATTATCGAACACAAATGATGTCGATCTCATCATCATCTCGAAATAGCGATACAAGTTAATGATCACATGTCTCTTACATTGTCACCGCAGACACATGTTTCATCATCTACCTAAACTATGACATACGAGATAAGAGCGATCACGATGAGCAAAAACGGGATTATGTAGTAGTTTTTGCGGCGTTGGTTCTGAATCCTCTGTTGCGCTATGAATCTCAAGTAACTAGTTTCGGCTTCCACTCTGCTATCAAACCCTTTTTGGCTTCCGCCCGGGAAGCGGTACACTTGGGCCTGACACTCTGGCCACTCATCGCACACACCCGGAACATGCCCTACATACACGGCATACGACTTCCTCACCATCGTTGATCTATATACCTGTCAGAGATGCACATATATATGCAAGATATATCATGAAGCGAATTCAACGATAATATGCAACATAAGATACGTCGGCCTGTGGGGAGAAATAGTTATGAAATAGAAGCAACATATATAGTAAACATAGTTAACAAATTTCATCATACCGAAACTAATTAACTAGAGCGCGGCACCATTTACATCTAATAGTTTTGTCGTACTGAGACATTCGAAGTTTCGTCGTACAGAAACTAACAAGTAACTAAACAGACATATTGTTTTTAAGCAGTGCACTCTTCCCATCTGTCCATATCCGGGAGGGTGCACCCAAGCTTAATGAAGGGCGTCATGTCCTGACGCTGTAGGGCTATGCGCGTTCGGACGTCAGCTCGTGATATTGGGCCGCCGTAGAACATCCCATTATCTTCGATCACATCTTTCATGATGATGGACGCAATTTCCTACTGGATCCGGTAGAAATCATTTCGAAGTTGATTATCCGGCACGGCTCCAAAGGATTCGGCCCATCTCTGGAAATGGGTATCGGATGAAGATTTCATGCAAAGTGATTGCACATCCCTTCAGTACTCCATCATTAGATGGATGACGTAGAATCCATCATTCTCACTTCTTGCCGGTTGCTGGATGCAACAGAAGTCAGTCTTGTGGCCGAAACATAGCCTGGCCTTATTTGTCTTTTTGCATTGGATGTAGCCACCCCGCATGCTGAAGCCCAGGAGAGATCTGTCCAGAACTCACTTTATGTTTGTGTAATCTTTCTTCTGTATGTTCTTCGACGAGTCCAAATATAGAGCGCGGGAGTAACGCGGGTAAAGAACGATGAGAACGGCACGACACCCCCCGCTGCGCAAAATACACGATCAAGTTAGCCTCCATGCGTGCAAAGTAATTATTGAAATGCACGAAAGAATGTATGTGTTATAGTGGCTATCCGCGGATGACTTCCTTGGGATAATAAGGTAGGAGAATCTCTTTATCCTTATTGCTGACCAAGAATTCTTCGATGTACTGACTCGCATATTGACGGTTGGCTTCGTTGATTGACAAGAAGCCCTCATGCATGTAGTATGGGTTCGCGACCGCAAGACCAGTGACTTGCTCTCTCCTGACGATGTAGTGCATGTGCAGCGCATACAGGCGGACGAACGTAAAATCGAGTGTCCTCATTGGAAACATCTGGAAGATGTAATCAAATCGCAGGAAGAAGAGGTCCGCGGGGCATGTGTGGACGTACATCTTGCAACAGCTCGGCACATGAACCGTATAAAGTGGGTATCCTGGAACATCCGAGGCGAGGAGGCTTTTCTTTGTCGAAAGCACATGGTCATGGAGTCTCCTGAGATCCCCTGTTATGGCAGCTAGCGCATTCGCCAGTACCATTGGCTTTCCCGCGACATGGATTAATGGCGCATGTTTCATTGGCACACTATCAACCTTTGTCGAAGGCGGCTGGCTGCTAGAACCAACATTGGCAGCTTTATTGGATTTTCTCGCCGCCGGTCTCTTCCTCTGCTTCTTCTTGGTGGGCTCAGGTGCTGGTGGGTCTGTCAGACCCTCCCTGAGCACCACCCCTAGTGTTGTCGGGCTCAGCATTGGACAACTCTGGCTAATTAGTTGAGCTTGGGTGGAACCAGCATCTGGAGGCGTGTCCTGCGAGGATTGCATGAATAAAGACTTCTTGCACTCCCGAGGACGTTCCGGCTCTGGTACATGCATCTCATATTCATATGGTTGAATCATTGTTACTTCGTTGTCAAAGGCGGTATTGAGATGCTGGAGAGGGTCATCCTCCTCCATGTCATGATCCATATCCTCTTCCATCGGGCAGATGGCATCATCCGCCGGAACGGTTGGCCCTCCTTCCTCGTGTCTCTTGATCTCACCAAGCATCACAGACGATGATTGTAGTTGTGTTGGTGGGGTTTTGGTCATACCTTCCTAAGGTCCCGTTGGTGTGCTCCCGGCCACCTCGACACGAAGAAGATTTTTCGGCCACAGGATCTGCCAATTTTTGCATTGGCCAAGCTGCGTGGGGGTCTCGTCATCCTCTCCATTGGTTTGTATCGGACGAGGGAAACCCTCATAGCCCGCTTTCACACTCGCCACGGAGACCCTTAAGGCGTTATCAGGCATCTGCCGGCGGTGGAACAATCGATCCTTGGGCTTCACTATAGTACCCTTCCCCACATCGACCAACCCGCCCTTCATGTGATAAAGGAGGGTGCACGGAGTGGAGTCGGCCTGCGAAGACATGTACGTGTGGCGTCAGAGATCTCAAAAGAATGGCAACTGAAGATTAATTAATTAGTTGTGTTGATGAGGGTGCGACGCGTATTTACCGTGAGGGCATCGAGCTCAGCCAATGTCGACGGCCCGACATTCAAGCCAGAGACGGAGCTAGGGCTGCTGTGAGAGCTAGGTGCGGGAGCAGGTGCTGGAGTAGGTGCGGGTGCGGTTGCCATAGTAGGTACGGGTGTGGGTGCGGTGTTCATTGAGTTGCTCCCGGTGAAGCTGGGCATGGCAAAATGAGTTGGTGCCGCGTTCGGATTTTGTTGCACCCAGCTGACCACAGCTGGAATCAAGCTTGTAAAGGCAGCTGCCATATCATTTCTACAGGCAGCTACCGCTTCCCGGATTGCCTCTTGGTATCAGCTCTTGTTTTCTCGATCGCCCGCGCCACCTTCTCGTCGATAGTCACTTGACTGAACGTCTTTCTCTGTCTTTTGGACTCGGGGTCCTTGTCATAATAGTACTTCCACGTGGCGCCGTCCCCGGCGCCGTGCACACGTCCATATTGCGGCCGCTGGCCCGGCGGATGTCCCATCATTATGTTCATGGCCCGGTTGAAAGGAGTGTCCCATTTGTACTTCGCCGACGAGTGAGTCGACGAGTCGCTTTCGGCCGCAAGCTTGTGTTGCTCTCTCAGCAAAATGGAGCGTGAATCATTTACGAATGTGACTAGAATGTAGTAGACTTCATTGATCAGAAGCTAATATGTAAGGTGGTAAAAGGATAATTACCAGTAATCTCATGAATTGCCTAGTCGGCCCGTCGGTGAAAAAAATCTTTTTTTGGGGTCCCACAAGAATCGGGCCCTGATGAAGTCATGCTCCTGCTGGTCGGTGAACTTAGCAAATGGGTCTGGGATCCCCTGATGTTCACGTTCTGCGTCCTCCTTAGCCCACACGGGCCTCTTTCCCGTGTAACCACGACTTCCAACGCGGTGGTTCCCCGTGTTCTTTGCCTGCAGCTGATTGCCTCTCTCCGACCTGGCCTTGGCAGCAGCTTCATTGCAAGTCTCCTTGAACTTTTCAAAGTCCTCTATCGTAATTTTCGGATTGTCTGCAACAATCTCGGCGTAGGTTTCATGGTCTACTTCAATTGCCTTTTTCAACCTAGTTTTCCAAGCGCTCAATGCGTTGCTTAACTTCCCTAGGGCTTTGTTGTTGATTTTTTTCATGGCATCATTTTCCCATGGGTCGACATCGTCATTCCAACCGGGGAACAGGAATCTTGCGTGCAACCTAGTTAGGAGTAGCTTCTTCAAATGTTCATTCTTCCGTATTTTTGTGGTATTGATGTTAGCGGTATGCCGTAGGATGCATGCTAGTTGGTTGCCTTAACACGCTGCCACTTCCCGCGGCTCTGATGGCTCGAACTCGCCAGGGTGCACCGCCGTGACCACCAGTCTTTCGGTGCCGAGCTCATTTGTGCGTCGTGTCCTCTTTGCTTTCTTTCCTTCACTGGCTTGGGAGGTCCCACCTTCCGTGCTGTCATTAGCAACATCATCAGGGCCCGTCTCAGTGCCGGTGTTGGTGGCATCAGTGTTGGTGCTGGCGCCACCACCGTCGTCGTCCGTCATGACAAGGGGGTCCTGACACCCAGCTTGTCTCTCCTGATCCGCCAGAAAGTCGAGGTAGGCGTGTGCTCGACCTTCTTGGGACTGAGAACCTCCGGCCTCATCAGTGTCGGTCATGTTTCCTAGGGTTCAATATCGTAGTCATTTAATTATCGAGCTTTATATAATAAAGTGAATAATGACAAAAAAAGTGACCTTTGTTTTTCCTGAATGTCGTTTGATTCCCGTCGCGACAAATCTCGAGCACTCGATATGTCCAACTTTCTAGCACAAGTCATGCCGAAATTCACAGAAAATTTCGGCATGACCCATGCTAGAAAGTGCACATATAGAGCGCCTAAAATTTGCCGGAATGGAAATGAATCAACATTTTCGGCAAAACATAGGTCACTCGCAATTGGTTTCCCTGGAAATGACAATAAGCACTATGTGCTGAAGTAGCATTTCACTAACAATCACAGAGATGCAGCCCTCACAAGAAAATTTCACATACTCATCTGCATGTCAAGTGATGTGTGTCATCACATGCATGTCAAGTGATCTGTTTAGAAACAAGCACAGACATATAGTGGCATTAACAAATGGAGAGCAATCAATCTAAATTAAACTACCATTAAAAATCCTCATTTTCAAAATGGACAGCAACATAAGCTAATTTTTATTTTCATTTAAAAATCCTCATTTTCAAACACTGTAATTTTCAGTGTTTTCTTTTCTTCTTTTTTAACTTCAGTAATGTGCCACTTTTAACTGAATATATGTACTCTATTTAATAAAGTTATAGTGTAATTAAAGTCTAAATTCAAGTAGTAAATACATTTGGCATTTATTCTATGTAATTTACAGTGTAACTTCAGTAATTCTACAGTGTAATTCTAAGTTTTCACTGTAATTACTATAAATTTTTCTAAAGTCTAACATAATGTATAGTAACCCTCTAACGTACTATTCTCTGTTCCGAAAATTACTGTAAACTTTTCTAATTTTACAATGTAATTCTACTGTGAATTACATTTTTGTAAATCTACTGCAAATGCACTGTAAATCTACTGAAAGTCTGACATAATGCTGAGAAGTAGGAGAGGGGCTGTTTCTCACAGGAGGTAGAAGTGCTTAGTGAAATTTGGTCAGAGAGAGGTCGGGGTCGGGGTCGGGGTAGCCGGGGCTGAGGGGTTCGGTGTCGTCGGGGTTGAGGATGTCGGCGTCGTGGTCGGGGTCGCCGGGGCTGAGGGGGTCGGGGTCGCTGAGCCTTGTCGATCTGCAGAGACCAAATTTGGTCAGAGAGAGAGAGAGAGAGAGAGAGAGAGGGAGAGAGAGGGAGGGAGGGAGGGAGAGAGACCTGCCGGCGGAGAGAAGATGGCGCCGGTGGTCGGGGGAGCGGCGGCACGAGGGGAGGGGCCGGGCCGGGTGGCGCCACAGGGGGAGGGGGTGATGGGCGGTTGGTGGCCGGCGTCGGGGTCGGGGTTGAGGTCGAGTCCGACGTCGGCGGCGGCGTGGGTGGTGTGGCGTCGGCGGTGGCGTGGGAGCTCTCGGAGAAGGGGATCGACGAGCGAGAGTGAGAGAGAGGAAAGAGATAGGAGCTCTCAGACCGCTGTTGTAGGCAACTTAGCTATAGTGCGTCTTGGCAAAACGCGCTATAGCTAAATTAGCTATAGCGCTGCCCAGCACAAACCGCGCTACTGCTAACTTAATTTTTTTTCTTATTATTTTTCTTTTTCTTTTTCCACAATTTCCTTCCTTCTTCTTTTTCTTTTTCTTTCATTTCATTTTCCACAACTTCCTTCCTTTTTCTTTTTCTTTCATTTCATTTTCCACAACTTCCTTTCTTTTTCTTTTTCTTTCATTTGCAATTTTCTTTTTCTTATATTTCGTTTGCATTTGTACAAGTTTTGTATAGCAGGGGTATATATAGCCCTAGCTAGCTATGGTTTAATTTGGTCTGTTGGAGCAATAACACCGTTTACCCTCCAAATAATAATTAGTGTATAATATATATTACATCATTTGACCGCTAACGGCAGTATACAAAATAGATACACACAAATTATGTGGATTAGTTTGTCAGCTTGGGTGACGACGACGCTTCAGACTGATCTTCTTGCATCTTTTGTTTGTTGTCGAATAATTGAGCCCATGGTCATGACTTTTCCTTTTCTAGGGATTACGATCTTTCGTAGATAATGTAGTGTTCATTCTTCTTTTGACGTATGTTTCATCGTCATCAGCATCATCTTCCCTCATCGGATCACCGTACTGGTCGTAGTCTTCCTCGTTGGTGACTCCATCCATTCCGACAATGCTCCTTTTGCCTCTCCTCCCGACAACACGGCTGGGATTGCTCGGGTCGGTTATGAAGAAACATTGTGTCACATGTTTAACGTGTACCCATGGCTCTTTTTTGACGGTGGCGTTGACGGTACCGCTATCGGAGTCGGTTATACATAGGGTAGTGAAATGTCGGTACTTACCTGGAAGGGGTGACATCTCCAATCAAACAAAACGTGTGTCACATGAAACGTTATTTACTTAGCGGTGGTCAATAAAAAACTTTTCTCCTTTTGAATCTCAGCCGTCAGTTGTTATGGTTAACATAAAATCAACGGATATAAAAGGGTGATGTATGAAGAACTATGAAAGTCTCCATCTGTTAATATTAGAATAAAGATAAAGGTATGTACGTACAACTAGGAAGTCAAAAAAGAGCCGTAACAAAACGTGTTCAACTAGGACACTTACATGCTAAAAGAAACAAGGACGCGTGTTAAAAAAACAAGGACGCTTACTATCAAAATTGAAGAACACGTACTTTAAATTTAGCTATTACCCTTTATTTGATCTGACAATTCTATATTATTTATGATCTCTGCATCTTTATTTTTTCCTTCACTTTTTTGCGGGTTTATTTTTTCCTTCATGTATATATCATCCTTAAAAAAAATTGGAGCAGGAAAGACGGTTCACCCTATTACCCTTTAATATGATATATAATTCCAAATCTTCTATTATATAATTAAAATAGAAGACAAATAAGCCATCACGTTAGTCCACACAGATTGAATTATCTTGACCGTTAATTTGAGATATTAATAGCTAAGATTTACAAGATTAACGTTACATACAAATATTATTTGCACGTACATAAAGCAGCATAACATGTCACGTAGGAGCAGTATTTTTATTGGAGGGGACACGTATAAGTAGTCTGACATGATGTTTCATCCGGAATCCTTTGCCTTCCTCCAAGAAAGGAACGTGACCATCCTAATAAGAAAAGGAGTCCCAACCAAAATACATGTATTGAGGTCATCTATGTGTCAGGGTATAGGAAAGAACCGCATGTCTAAGAAAAAAGAATTAAGATTAAAGAACTCCGCGTAGACCTCTGAAAGAAAAACATGTCTCCCACGGCCTCCATCACCTCGCCGCCCTACCCAGCGACGCATCATCTAGCGATCCTCACCACCGTTGGCTCATCGTCTTCGTCTTCAAAAGTTCCATCTGACCTGGATTGATTCGGTCCAAACAAAAGGTGCCATCAAATCAAGTGTGTTCAACCTTCTAATCACGTTCCTAGGTTGTTTCCTCTCCTACCCTTGAATCTCAGTTTCCAAATCCAGCAATCTGACATGCATATGTTCCAGTACATGCTGGTGATTTAGCAGGTACAATCCAATCTTGCGTGTTCCTCTCCAATATTTGAATCTCAGTTTCCAAGTTCAGCAATCGATGGTGATTTAACAGATACAACCAAATCAACAAGCGTGTCCTCTCCAATCTTTGAATCTCAGTTTCCAAGGTCAGTAATCTAGCGTGTATATATGTTCCGTCACATGATTTTTTCCCCACACTGGATGATATAGCAAGTACGATCCACTCTACTTAAGCGATCTCAGTTTCAAAGTTCTGACCTAGCAGCAATCCAACACGTATATTCAGTTACATGATTTAGTAGGATGTACGGGCTGCTGTATGAAGCATATTTTGGTGGCCGCGGCTCAAACAAAATTGTTGAGTTCCTCTACTTTTATTCCATGTCCGTAAGTGCTATATATGCAGAATAGTTCGAGTACACCTGATAGTAATTTTACTACAAAAGTCTACTCTTCCACACTCTTGATGTGAATCTTCCATCCACACGGTGAAATTGTTTTTTCATGTAGCATGTTGATGCGTATCATGGTCTGTCGGGCAGACATTGATTGAAAGAATGTAACTATTGTTGTATAGTAATTGGTTTTGTTACCACTTCTAACCTTCAAAGTACATATTTTCTCTGGTCCGATTCTAGCAGCAGGTGCCAATAACGGTATGAGTAGTGTGATGCAAGCAGTCAGGCCGGCCCTCTGTTGTCCGGTCATGCAAGCTGTTCGGCTCCTGTCTGTAGGTCGCTCCCGTTAGATCAGGTAAGAAGCTCATGCCCCAATTGGAAGAAAGCGAAAGTATCCATCTGGGCAAGAGCTTCTGATCGGTTTGTCTGTTATATTAGTTGTTGCTTTTTTTATATTCCTTATCAAACAATAACCGCCTGTGAAATTTGAACATCTGGAGGCATGCATATATTTAGTATTGAAACATCCTTCTCATTATTAATATAGTACATCGATTGTTGTGCATATGCTGCAGGCATGTCATGAAAAACCTTAATTATTCCTTTTTATCATAGCCAGAGTAAGTGTGGCTACTTCTACATCCTTCTTATATTTAGTAATGCAAGGCACCTTTCAGACACCACATGAATTATAGGAAATATAGATATAATCCATCAATTCTGTATTAACAGCAATATAAACGATCTAGATTATATGTTGGCCGGTGCAAGAGTTTGGCTAGACTATGCTGCAACTCTGAATAAGGATGGCCGCAAGAGTTTGGCTAGAGTGCTCTATAAGTCTGAATAAGCATCTCTAGAACAAAAAATATTAGACATGTAGTGCATCAGGAAACCTTGAGATCTACATTCCCTAAAAAAACATTAAGATCTATTGCGGAAGAAAGCCGCACGACAGTCCCTGATCAAGCTGTGGCGTTGATGAACGTCTCCTTGGCACTTAGGAGGCGCACGCGAGGAGTCGACATCAAGTGTTGATTGGCGGCAGCTTCATCATGTTCTCCTGTTTTGTTTGGTGTACATGAGTAAGCACTTATGTATCTCCTAATTCAGTCAAGTTGATGCCATGAATCATACAGGTTCGATTATATGTTTTACCCCAAAAATATGTAGAATCGTCTCTTTAGTCTTAGATAAAATATCACTAGATATGACATCAGTAGACAAGATAAAAATTCAGGCCATATGTTAGGTATTTGATAAATTTCAAGAAATAAATAACTGGCTTCTATTTAAAGAAAAAGTATATCAGATAATTTAATGCAAACAAATACTACACACAATCTCTTTTGAACTAATATAGGTGACATAAATATCGCACATGTATACTCAGACAATATTCTAAATAAATTTGGCATCTATCACAAAAAAAAAGAGAATGTCCTCATGAAATCTGGAAAAAGCACATGCAAATGGAAAATATCTCGAAATATGACAGTAGCAAACCAAATAAAATCCATGTCATATGTCAGTTATTTGATATCTTTCAAGGAATCAATATCTCAAGTGTATACTGCCAGAATATTGTGAATACCTTTGGTGTTTACCATCAAGGAAAAAGGTATATCCTATTTAACTCCAGAGCCAGAAAATCGTATTATACCATATCTTTAAGAGAAAAGTATACTTTTCGTCCCTCAACTCTTCGCTGAGTTTAGTTTTCGTCCCTCAACTCTAAAACCAGGCAGAGTGCACCCCGAACTCTCGAAACCGGTCACTTTTCGTCCCCGCTGCTGAGTCAACCCGGTTTTGACCACGCATGAACAGTACATTCGATGAACAGTAAATACGAAAAAAATAACAAAAAAATCTGAAATTTTATGGCATCGAAGATACTCAGATGCGCCACGTGCGTGCAAATTTTCGTCATGTTTGGAAGTTTGAGGAGCACGCAGCAAAAAAAACAAAAGTAAATGTACGCTGACGTGAACAGTAAAATCAAAAAAATAGCAAAAAAAATCAAAAATTTCTGAAATTTTTTGGCATCGAGGATGCTTAGGTGGGCAACGTGCGTGCAAATTTTTGTGGTAAAATAAGATCCGAGGGTTTGGAAACCACCCAAAGCGGCACGCACACGTACGCTATTTTGTTTTTTTTGGCACGACCTTCTCGGATCTTATTTTACCACAAAAATTTGCACGCACCTTGCCCACCTGAGCATCCTCGATGCCAAAAAATTTCAGAAATTTTTGATTTTTTTTGCTAATTTTTTGATTTTACTGTTCACTTCAGCATACATTTACTTTTGTTTTTTTTGCTGCATGCTCCTCGGACTTCCAAACATGACGAAAATTTGCACGCATGTGGCGCACCTAAGTATCTTCGATGCCATAAATTTTCAGATTTTTTTGAATTTTTTTGCTATTTTTTTCGAATTTACTGTTCATCGAATGTACTGTTCATGCGTGGTCAAAACCGGGTTGACTCAGCAGCAGGGACGAAAAGTGACCGGTTTCGAGAGTTTAGGGTGCACTCTGTCCGGTTTTAGAGTTGAGGGACGAAAACTAAACTCAGCGAAGAGTTGAGAGACGAAAAGTATACTTTTCTCTATATTTAATAATTGGAGGCATTCTAATATTTTATCCTGGACATTAAGTTTAATCCGTTAGATGTTTGTTTGGTAAGATTAAGACTGCCCAATTGCGATGTGTGACGGCTATAAAGTCTCGACGCCATATATGGTGGCCTTTCCTATGCATTCCCCGTAGCCTCCTAAACCCTGCCTCCAATGCCACGTCTTATAAAGACGTGGATCAGCCGGCTCTGATTCCATGTCGATTCATCAGGCCCCAGCAGCCGCATCTTTTGAGGAGGGCCATGATATTTGCGAAGAGTGAATTAGGTAAGCATCCAACATTAAAGAATTCGTAATTTTCTATTGGCAATTCAGATTACAGGGTTGTAATTTTTCTGAGTCTGCAACAGACTACGTTTGCACACATATTTGAGGTTTGACTGAAACTTTTGTGTAGTTAGCCGTAAGCAATGAGAAATTGAGAATCCAATTATTTTTCATGTAAATTTGTATGACCAAGTTCAAATTCTCATTTAATGGGTCTTTTTTGTCATCCAGAAGCAGAATGTTTATCGAGCTTTCAGGATCAAAGAAGGATATAGAGTTCACATGAATACATGATTGATTTGGAGAATCCGATATTATACCCATGGTCGTGCACCACGTAAGTTGTATGGTAGCTCATATAAGCATCCCATCCTCCCAGTTGCATATTTTGTTTTTTCCGACACCAACATTTCTAGGCCAATGGTTGTATAACAAAATTCTGTACTGAACATTTGGTAACCTCCAAGGTAAAAGATCTGCCTAAGGGGCCAACAGGAACCAGACCAACCCTGTTAATTTAGATTTTGTTCTGCATCATTAAGATGACATGAGAGCTGCCTTAGCATATATGCTTCAATGCTCCATTAATTTAGACAAGCAATTAGCACGCATTCATCATGACTCATGTCCGCATATGCTGAGTTGTTTCGAGTGTAATTTTCAACAGGTGAAAGCACATCATTCTATATATTTTCACCAGAGTTTTATGTTATAAAACTATCACCCAGTATGGATAGTTGAAGCAAAAAGGCAAGAATGTTTATGTTCACAACATATTATTTACTAGAGACAACTATTGAATAGAAAAAATCGCTCAATAAGAGGGACCTAAATGAGTCAACGAATATAATGCAAAATTTCCACAAATAAAAATAGTTTCAAACATTTGCCAAATGGCCCACATCCAATACACCAAACTGAAGAATATACCAACAATTCAAAACATATAGCGTACAGAAAATATGAGATAAATCTAGCCGCGCAAATGCGCGGGCCACCCTGCTAGTTATTTATGATAGCGCAATTGTTTTTCCATTGACGTACATTTCTTTTCTTCTGCATGTATCATCTTACAAATTTTGGATTCCGACTATTAAATATTGGAGTAGGAAAGACCAGCCGAGCCATGCCGTCAAAAAATCAAAAAATCATATTTAAATTTTACACATGTGACGACTACAGTATACATGTGGAGCTGTTGTACAAAAATGGTAGTCAAAAATGTATTTTAAAAATTTGCAGAAAACCAGAATCACTAGGTTTTTTGTTTTCCTTCACGTATATATCATCTTCAAAAAAATTGGAGCAGGAAAGACGGTTCACCCAATTACCATTTAATAGATATATAATTCCAAATTATTTATGATAGCGTAATTGTTTTTCCTTGACGTACATTTCTTTTTTTCTTTCTTCTGCATATATTATCTTATAAATTTTGGATTCTGACAACAAAATATTGGAGCAGGAATGACCAGCCGAGCCATGCCGTCAAAAAATTAAAAAATCATATTTAAATTTTACACATATGATGACTACAGTATACATGTGGAGCTGTTGTACAAAAATGGTAGTCAAAAATGTATTTTAATTTTTTTTCAGAAAATCAGAATCACTAAAGCTCGGGCTACAGAACACAATTTTTGTCAGGCTCTATCTTGATGAAAATAATAGCAGTCATATACACAGTTCATGGTGGCTAAAGCACGGAAAAGAGGAGCCCAACAATTATGTCATCTATTGATCTCAATTGTAATGGTTGAGCTCTGAAGATTTAAAAGTTACTTACATGTGGAGATGTTGTGAAAAAAATGGCAGCCAAAAAAAGTATTTAAAAAATCAGAAAACTATACAAAATGCAATTTGTGTTAGATTCTATCTTGCAAAAACAATTAGCGGTCATGTACACAGCTCATGGTGGCTAAAGCACGGAAAAGAGAAATCCTATGGTGCAGATCATAGACATATAATAACCAGGGGGCGATGCCTAAGAATACTAAGTGATAATAAATTGGAGCAGGAGAAAGATGAACCGAATCAAGCAGAATTAGCCGTCAGCATGTCTAAAGAAGAATAGTAATATTGTGAGATCGGTTTCACAATAGCTAAAAGTTACAAGAAAATGGTAGACAAAAAGGAACAAAAAAGTTTATACATGTATAAACATTGCATAGAAGACTTGCATGACATTGTTTAGGAACAATAGGTGGATTGTTGACACCATGTTATTGTTGTTCGTGAGCATACTGTACCAACAAAGAAATAAAAGTTGTGAGATGAAAACCATAAATAATGAATGTAAGTCACGGAGTGAGCGAGAACGATCGTCTTTGCAATCAATCTCCCACTGAACAGCTACATTAAGGACTAGGGTTTAATGACACATTCAAAGATGATGGAATTTAATGAAGTAAAAAAAACTAATTTACTGAGCAAAATATATTAAGATCTTTAGAACCAAGATTAAACCTCAATTAGTCTAATATAGTATACCTGAAAAAAAATAGAATGATAAATCTAGCCGCACAAATGTGGTCACACTGCTAGTTATTACTTTTTTTTTTTTGAGAAGGAGGATCACCCCCGGCCTCTGCATCCGACAGATGCATGCGGCCATATTATTAAAAGGTGCGAACAAAATACAAAGTCTGCAATCCAGTACAGCTCACAAACGGAGCAAAAGAAAACAAAATATGAAATGCAAATAAAACAACAACCGGCATATAAACAGGACGAGATGACTAAACACCTATCCTATTATTGAATCGCCATTCAAACCGGTTGAAGATACCCTGCGCTACCATCTCCCAACGGTTGCACCCAGTAGCCAATTGCTCCCTGGAGTCCGTAGGAGTGAGTAACGACCACATACGGATCCATGTTATAGCTCTGAAGATGAACTTCAAGAAATTCAAAAAAAAAATTGTCTGTTAAAGATCATATAATTCCTGCCATTCCATATAGCCCATAGTAATGCACATATTCCTATCCGAATACGTGCCGCAATGACTGGTTCCACTCTAGTTAGCCACGTCCCAAATAACGTGTCAATGCTGTCTGGAGGAGTAATATTGAAGGCTATATGAATGGTGCGCCAAAGAAGCTTCGCGATAGGGTAATCAATAAAAAGGTGTTGTGTTGTTTCATCTTGCTCACAAAAACAACAGTGTGCACTGCCTACCCATCTTCGTCTAAGCAAATTATCTTTGGTAAGGATCACTTGCTTGTGGACAAACCACATGAAGATTTTAATTCGCAAGGGAACCTTAATTTTCCAAATATGAATCGATCTTGGGATTGGGCCAGAATTGATTAGATCCAAGTACATAGATTTGACCGTAAACACCCCGCTTCCAGTTAACTTCCAATGGAAAGAATTAGGCTGGTCGAAGAGTTGAACATCCATCAACCTCCGCACAAGGTGTAGCCAGGAAGTCCAACGCTCACCGACTAAGGACCTCCTGAACTGGATATTTAAACGGACCGCGTGTAATACTGTAGCCACGTAGTCATCCTTACGTTGCACAATATTATACCAGGTGGGATATTGTAAGGCTAGCGGCGTCTCCCCTAACCATGTGTCCTCCCAAAATCTTGTTGTCATACCATCACCAACAACGAATTTTTCCCTATGAAAGAAGGTATCTTTCATTCTCATTAGCCCCTTCCAGAATGGTGAATCATTAGGTCTTACGGTAACCTGATCGAGACATTTAGATTGTAGATACTTGTTGCGCAAAATATGTGCCCACATACCATCAGTCTCTACTGATAACCTATATAGCCATTTGCTCAGCAAGCATTTGTTTTTAACCTCCAGGTTCTCGATCCCAAGTCCCCCTGGTCCTTGGGTCTGCAAATAATCCCATCTTGCCAAATGGTATTTTCACTTAACTTCATCAAAATGCCAGAAAAATCGAGACCGATAAAAATCTAATCTCTTTCGTACCCCTTTGGGTACTTCGAAGAAAGATAACAGGAACATCGGCATACTGGTTAGTACCGAGTTAATCAACACCAGCCGACCTCCATCAGACATAAGCTTACCCTTCTAGCAGCTTAGTTTTTTCTCAAATCGATCATCGATGCATTTCCATTCTTTATTAGTAAGTTTATGATGGTCAATTGGGATCCCTAGGTAACTGAAAGGTAAGGATCCCATTTCACAACCGAACAATTGTCTATACGCATCTTGCTCCTCTTTTGTCCTACCAAAGCAGAACAATTCGCTTTTGTGAAAATTGATCTTTATCCCCGACAATTGTTCAAAGAGACAAAGCACTAGTTTCATATTCCTAGCCTTTGCAATATCATGTTCCATGAAGATGATAGTATCGTCAGCGTATTGTAAGATGGAAATGTTGGAAATATGCCCCAGAGGCAATAATAAAGTGGTTATTATTATATTTCCTTAATCATGATAAAGGTTTATTATTCATGCTATAATTGTAATGAGCGGAAACTTAAATACATGTGTGGATACATAAACAAATACCGTGTCCCTAGTGAGCCTCTACTAGACTAGCTCGTTGATCAAAAGATGGTTAAGGTTTCCTAACCATAGACATGTGTTGTCACTGGATAACGGGATCACATCATTAGGAGAATGATGTGATGGACAAGACCCATCCGTTAGCATAGCATATGATCATTCATTTTTTGCTACTGCTTTCTTAATGTCAAATACATATTCCTTCGACCATGAGATCATGCAACTCCCGGATCAAACATCACAATGTAACTGGGTGATCATAAAGGTGCTCTATAGGTATCTCTGAAGGTGCCTGTTGAGTTGGCGTGAATCGAGATTGGGATTTGTCACTCCGTATGACGGAGAGGTATCTCTGGGCCCTCTCGGTAATACACATCACAAGAATCTTGCAAGCAAAGTGACTAAGGAGTTAGTTGCAAGATGATGTATTACGGAACAAGTAAAGAGACTTGCCGGTGACGAGGTTCTACTAGGTATGGAGATACCGACCATCGAATCCCGGGCAAGTAACATACCGACAGTAAAAGGGAGTTACGTATGTTGTCATAAAGGTTTGACCGATAAAGATATTCGTAGAATATGTAGGAACCAATATGGGCAGCCAGGTCCCGCTATTGGTTAATGACCGGGGAAGCGTCTCGGTCATGTCTACATCATTCTCGAACCCGTAGGGTCCGCACGCTTAACGTTCGTTGACGATATAGTATTATATGAGCTATGTGATTTGGTGACCGAATGTTGTTCGGAGTCCCGGATGAGATCACAGACATGACGAGGAGCTTCGGAATGGTCCGGGGGTAAAGATTCATATATATGATGATAGTATTTGGTCTCCGGAAAGGTTTCGGAATGCACCGGGTATTTTTCGGATCACCGGAAGGGGTTCCGAGAGGCCACGGGGAGCTATTGGGCTTAACGGGCCAAGAAGAGGGGAGCAAACAAGCACACAAGGGGCTGACGCGCCCCACCTCATGGCTCCGGCCCTAGGGAAGGAAGGGAAGAGGGCTGGCCCCCTCTTATCTTCTCTTCCACGTGAGAAAAAAGAAAGGGGGGCGCCTCCCCTCCTGCCTTCTCCCCTGTACCATAGGAAGGAAAGGGGGGAGCGCACCTAGGGCAGGAGCCCAGGGCGGCCGCCGGCCCCCTTGGGGGCGCCCCTAGGGCTGCCTCCCCTCCCCCCCTAGGGCTGCCTCCCCTCCCCCTACCTATATATATGTGAGGAGACAAGGGGCCAACACACACCATGATTCCCAAGCAGTGTGCGGTGCCCCCTCTCCCTCTAGTTCTAGTTCCTCCTCCGTCCATGTCCGTTGTGAAGGAAATATGCCCTAGAGGCAATAATAAAGTTGTTATTTTAAATTTCCTTATATCATGATAAATGTTTATTATTCATGCTAGAATTGTATTAACCGGAAACTTGATACATGTGTGGATACATAGACAAAACACTGTGTCCCTAGTAAGCCTCTACTAGACTAGCTCGTTAATAAAAGATGGTTAAGTTTCCTAACCATAGACATGTGTTGTCATTTGATGAACGGGATCACATCATTAGGAGAATGATGTGATGGACAAGACCCATCCGTTAGCTTAGCATATTGATCGTTCAGTTTTATTGCTATTGCTTTCTTCATGTCAAATACATATTCCTTCGACTATGAGATTATGCAACTCCCAGATACCGGAGGAATGCCTTGTGTGCTATCAAACGTCACAACGTAACTGGGTGATTATAAAGATGCTCTACAGGTATCTCCGAAGGTGTTTGTTGTGTTGGCATAGATCGAGATTAGGATTTGTCACTCCGAGTATCGGAGAGGTATCTCTGGGCCCTCTCGGTAATGCACATCATAAGAAGCCTTGCAAGCAAAGTGACTAATGAGTTAGTTGCGGGATGATGTATTACGGAATGAGTAAAGAGACTTGCCGGTAATGAGATTGAACTAGGTATGAAGATACCGACGATCGAATCTCGGGCAAGTAACATACCGATGAGAAAGGGAATAACGTATGTTGTCATAACGGTTCGACCGATAAAGATCTTCGTAGAATATGTAGGAGCCAATATGAGCATCTAGGTTCTGCTATTGGTTATTGACCGGAGAGATGTCTCGGTCATGTCTACATAGTTCTCAAACCCGTAGGGTCCGCATGCTTAATGTTCAATGACGATTTTGTATTATATGAGTTATGTGATTTGGTGACCAAATGTTGTTCAGAGTCCCGGATGAGATCACGGACATGACGAGGAGTCTGGAAATGGTTGAGAGGTGAAGATTGATATATAGGATCATGGTATTCAGACACCGGAAGTGTTCCGGAGGGTACCGGGTACATATCGGGTCACCGGAAGGGGTTCCGGGCACCCCCGGCAAATGATATGGGCCTAATGGGCCAAGAGGGGAAACACAGCAGCCAGCAGGGGCTGCTGCACCCCCCATATGGGCCGCATCTGAGGGGAAGGAAAGAGGGGAAGAGAGAAGGAAGGGGAGGGATTCGGCCTCCCCCTTCCTTCCCTCCTCCCTCCTCCTTCCTTTCCCCTCTGGTAAATAAGTAAAAGGGGGAGGCCGAATTGGGGAGGCACCCAAGTAGGATTCCTCCTACTTAGGGTGCCCCCTGCTGCTCCCCTCCCTCTCCCACCTATATATACATGGGGAGGGGGTGCCTAGAACACACAACAACATCTGTTAGCCGTGTGCGGCGCCCCCCTCCACAGATTACACCCTCGGTCATATTCTCGCGGTGCTTAGGCGAAGCCCTGCGCGGATCACTTCACCATCACCGTCACCACGCCGTCGTGCTGACGGAACTCATCTACTCCCTCGTCACTTTGCTGGATCAAGAGTTCGAGGGACGTCATCGAGCTGAATGTGTGCAGAACTCGGAGGTGCCGTATGTTCGGTGCTTGATCGGTCGGAACGAGAAGAAGTTCGACTACATCAACCACGTTGTCAAACGCTTCCACTTTCGGTCTACGAGGGTACGTAGACACACTCTCCCCTTCTCGTTGCTATGCATCTCCGAGATAAATCTTGCGTGAGCGTAGGAAATTTTTTAAAATTGCATGCTACGTTTCCCAATAGTGGCATCAGAGCCAGGTCTATGCGTAGATGATATGCACGAGTAGAACACAAAGAGTTGTGGGCGGTGATCATCATACTGCTTACCACCAATGTCTTATTTTGATTCGGCGGTATTGTTGGATGAAGCGGCCCGGACCAACCTTACATGACCACATTCATGAGACCGGTTCCACCGACAGACATGCAACTAGTTTTGCATAAAGGTGGCTGGCGGGTGTCTGTTTCTCCTACTTTAGTTGAATCGAATTTGACTCTGGCCGGTCCTTGTTGAAGGTTAAAACAGCAAACTTGATAAATCACCGTTGTGGTTTTGATGCGTAGGTAAGAACGGTTGTTGCTAGAAGCCCGTAGCAGCCACGTAAAACTTGCAACAACAAAGTAGAGGACGTCTAACTTATTTTTGCAAGGCATGTTGTGATGTGATATGGTCAAGACATGATGTGATATACATTGTTGTATGAGATGATCATGTTTTGTAAAAGTTATCGGCAACCGGCAGGAGCCTTATGGTTGTCTCTTTATTGTATGAAATGCAAACGCCATGTAATTGCTTTACTTTATCACTATGCGTTAGCGATAGTTGTAGAAGCAATAGTTGGCGAGACGACCACGACGCAACGATGGAGATCAAGGTGTCGAGCCGGTGATGATGGAGATCATGACGATGCTTTGGAGATGGAGATCAAAAGCACGAGATGATGATGGCCATATCATGTCACATATTTGATTGCATGTGATGTTTATCTTTTATGCATCTTATTTTGCTTAGTACGGCGGTAGCATTATAAGATGATCCCTTAACTAAAAATTTCAAGGTATAAGTGTTCTCTCTGAGTATGCACCGTTGCGACAGTTCGTCATGTTGAGACACCACGTGATGATCGGGTGTGATAGAATCTACGTTCACATACAACGGGTGCAAGACAGTTTTGCACATGCGGAATACTTGGGTTAAACTTGACGAGCCTGGCATGTACAGACATGGCCTCGGAACACTGGAGACCGAAAGGTCGAACGTGAATCATATAGTAGATATGATCAACATAGAGATGTTCACCATTGATGACTACTCCATCTCACGTGATGATCGGACATGGGTTAGTTGATTTGGATCACGTATCACTTAGATGACTTGAGGGATGTCTATTTAAGTGGGAGTTCTTAAGTAATTTGATTAATTGAAGTTAATTTATCATGAAATCAGTCCTGATAGTATTTGCAAATTATGTCTTAGATCAAATAGCTCGCGATGTAGCTCCCCGTTTATTTTTTGATATGTTCCTAGAGAAAAATAAGTAGAAAGATGATAGTAGCAATGATGCGGACTTGGTCCGTGATCTGAGGATTATCCTCATTGCCGCACAGAAGAATTATGTCCTTGATGCACCACTATGTGACAGACCTATTGCAGGAGCAGATGCAGACGTTATGAACATTTGGCAAGCTCGATATGATGACTACTTGATAGTTTAGTGCGCCATGCTTTACGGCTTAGAACCGGGATTTCAAAAATGTTTTGAATGCCACGGAGCATATAAGATGTTCCAAGAGCTGAAATTGGTATTTCAGATTCATGCCCGTGTCGAGAGGTATGAGACCTCTGACAAGTACTTTGCCTACAAGATGGAGGAGAATAGCTCAGCTAGTGAGCATGTGCTCAGAATGTCTGGGTACTACAATCGCTTGAATCAAGTGGGAGTTAATCTTCCAGATAAGATAGTGATTGACAGAGTTCTCTAGTCACTATCACCAAGTTACTAGAAATTCGTCATGAACTATAATATGCAAGGGATGACGAAAACGATTCCCAAGCTCTTCGCGATGCTGAAATCGGCGAAGGTAGAAATCAAGAAATAGCATCAAGTGTTGATGGTTAACAAGACCACTAGTTTCTAGAAAAAAGGGCAAGGGAAAGAAGGGAAACTTCAAGAAGAATGGCAAGCAAGTTGCCACTCTTGGGAAGAAGCCCAAAGCTGGACCCAAGCCTGAAACTGAGTGCTTCTACTGCAAAGGGAATGGTCATTGGAAGCGGAACTGCCCCAAATACTTGGCGGATAAGAAGGATGGCAAAGTGAACAAAGGTATATTTGATATACATGTTATTGACGTGTACTTTACTAGTGTTCGTAGCAACCCCTGGGTATTTGATACCGGTTCAGCTGCTAAGATTAGTAACTTGGAACAGGAGTTGCAGAATGAACAGAGACTAGTTAAGGATGAGGTGACGATGTGTGTTGGAAGTAATTCCAAGGTTGATACGATCACCATCGCACACTCCCTCTACCTTCGGCATTAGTGTTGAACCTAAATAAATGTTATTTGGTGTTTGCGTTGAGCATGAATATGATTAGATCATGTTTATTGCAATACTGTTATTCATTTAAAGTCAGAGAATAATTGTTGTTCTGTTTAAATGAATAAAACCTTCTATGGTCATGCACTCAATACAAATGGTTTATTGAATCTCGATCGTAGTGCTACACATATTCATAATATTGATGCCAAAAGATGCAAAGTTGATAATGATAGTGCAACATACTTGTGGCACTGCCATTTAGGTCATATTGGTGTAAAGCGCATGAAGAAAATCCATGCAGATGGGATTTTGGAATCACTTGATTATGAATCATTTGATACTTGCGAACCATGCATCATGGGCAAGATGACTAAAACTCCATTCTCCGGAACAATGGAGCGAGCCAATGACTTATTGGAAATAATACATACCGATGTATGCGATCAGATGAGTGTTGAGGCACGCGGCGGGTATCGTTATTTTCTGACCTTCACAGATGATTTAAGCAGATATGGGTATATCTACTTAATAAAACACAAGTCTGAAACATTTAAAAAGTTCCAAGAATTTTAGAGTGAAGTGGAGAATCATCGTAACAAGAAAATAAAGTTTCTACGATCTGATCGCGGAGGCAAATATTTGAGTTATGAGTTTGGCCTTCATTTAAACAAAGTGGAATAGTTTCACAACTCAGGCCACCTGGAACACCACAGTGTAATGGTGTGTCCGAACATCGTAACTGTACTTTATTAGATATAGTGCGATCTATGATGTCTCTTACCGAATTACCACTATCGTTTTGGGGTTATGCATTAGAGACAGCTGCATTCACGTTAAATAGGGAACCGTCTAAATCCGTTGAGACGACACCGTATGAACTGTGGTTTGGCAAGAAACCTAAGCTATCGTTTCTTAAAGTTTGGGGTTGCGACACTTATGTCAAAAGGCTTCAGCTTGATAAGCTCGAACCCAAAGCGGAGAAGTGCGTCTTCATAGGATACCCTAAGGAAACAATTGGGTATGCCTTCTACCACAGATTCGAAGGCAAGATCTTTGTTGCCAAGAATGGATCCTTTCTATAGAAGGAGTTTCTCTCGAAAGAAGTGAGTGAGAGGAAAGTAGAACTTGACGAGGTAAATGTACCTTCTCTCAAATTGGAAAGTAGCACATCAGAGATATCCGTTCCCGTGATGCCTACACCAACTAGAGAGGAAGCTAATGATGATGATCATGAAACTTCAGATCAAGGTACTACTGGACGTCGTAGGTCGAACAAAGCACGTTCCGCACCAGAGTTGTACGGTAATCCTGTCCTGGAAGTCATGTTACTAGACCATGGTGAACCTACGAACTATGAAGAAGCTATGATGAGCCCAGATTCCGACAGTTGGCTTGAGGCCATGAAATCTGAGATAGGATCCATGTATGAGAACAAAGTGTGGACTTTGGTGGATTTGCCCGATGACCGACAAGCCATGGAGAATAAATGGATCTTCAAGAAGAAGACTGACGCTGATGGTAATGTTACCGTCTACAAAGCTCGACTTGTCGCAAAAGGTTTTTGACAAGTTCAAGGGGTTGACTAAGATGAGACTTTCTCACCCGTAGCGATGCTTAAGTCCGTCCGAATCATGTTAGCAATTGCCGCATTTTATGATTATGAAAATCTGGCAAATGGATGTCAAAACTGCATTCCTTAATGGATTTCTCAAAGAAGAGTTCTATATGATGCAACCAGAAGTTTTTGTCGATCCTAAAGGTGCTAACAAAGTGTGCAAGCTTCAGCGATCCATCTATGGACTAGTGCAAGCATCTCGGAGTTGGAATATACGCTTTGATGAGGTGATCAAAGCATATGGTTTTATACAGACTTACGGTGAAGCCTGTATTTACAAGAAAGTGAGTGGGAGCTCTATAGCATTTCTGATATTATATGTGGATGACATATTGTTGATCGGTAATGATATAGAATTTCTGGATAGCATAAAAGGATACATGAATAAGAATTTTTCAATGAAAGACCTCGGTGAAGCTGCTTATATATTGGGCATCAAGATCTATAGAGATAGATTAAGACACTTGATAGGACTTTCACAAAGCACATACTTTGATAAAGTTTTGAAGAAGTTCAAAAATGAATCAGTCAAAGAAAGGGTTCTAGCCTATGTTACAAAGGTGTGAAGTTGAGTTAGACTCTAAACCCGACCACGGCAGAATATAGAGAGAGAATGAAAGTCATTCCCTATGCCTCAGTCATAGGTTCTATAAAGTATGCCATGTTGTGTACCAGACCTATTGTGTGCCTTGCCATGGGTTTGGTAAGGAGGTACAAGAGTGATCCAGGAGTGAATCACTAGACAGCGGTCAAAATTATCCTTAGAGGATTAAGGAAATATTTCTCGGTTATGGAGGTGATAAAGAGTTCATCGTAGAGTTACGTCGATGCAAACTTTTACACCAATCCAGATGATTCTGAGTCTCAATCTGGATACGTATTTAAAGTGGAAGCAATTAGCTAGAGTAGCTCCATGTAGAGCATTGTAGACATAGAAATTTGTGAAATACATACGGATCTGAATGTGGCAGACCCGTTGACTAAACTTCTCTCACAAGCAAAACATGATCACACCTTAGTACTCTTTGGGTGGTAATCACATAGCGATGTGAACTAGATTATTGACTCTAGTAAACCCTTTGGGTGTTAGTCACATGGCGATGTGAACTATGGGTATTAATCACATAAAGATGTGAACTATTGGTGTTAAATCACATGGCGATGTGAACTAGATTATTGACTCTAGTGCAAGTGGGACACTGAAGGAAATATGCCCTAAAGGGAATAATAAAGTTGTTATTTTATATTTCCTTATATCATGATAAATGTTTATTATTCACGCTAGAATTGTATTAACCGAAAACTTGATACATGTGTGGATACATAGACAAAACACCATGTCCGTAGTAAGCCTCTACTAGACTAGCTCGTTAATCAAAGATGGTTAAGTTTCCTAACCATAGACATGTGTTGTCATTTGATGAACGGGATCACATCATTAGGAGAATGATGTGATGGACAAGACCCATCCGCTAGCTTAGCATATTGATCGTTCAGTTTTATTGCTATTGCTTTCTTCATGTCAAATACATATTCCTTCGACTATGAGATTATGCAACTCCCGGATACCAGAGGAATGCCTTGTGTGCTATCAAACGTCACAACGTAACTGGGTGATTATAAAGATGCTCTACAGGTATCTCCGAAGGTGTTTGTTGGGTTGGCATAGATCGAGATTAGGATTTGTCACTCCGAGTATCGGAGAGGTATCTCTGGGCCCTCTCGGTAATGCACATCATAAGAAGCCTTGCAAGAAAAGTGACTAATGAGTTAGTTGTGGGATGATGTATTACGGAATGAGTAAAGAGACTTGCCGGTAACAAGATTGAACTAGGTATGAAGATACCGACGATCGAATCTCGGGCAAGTAACATACCGATGACAAAGGGAATAACGTATGTTGCCATAATGGTTCGACCAATAAGGATGTTCGTAGAATATGTAGGAGCCAATATGAGCATCCAGTTTCCGCTATTGGTTATTGACCAGAGAGATGTCTCGGTCATGTCTACATAGTTCTCGAACCCGTAGGGTCCGCACGCTTAACGTTCGATGACGATTTTGTATTATATGAGTTATGTGATTTGGTGACCGAATGTTGTTCACAGTCCCAGATGAGATCACGGACATGACGAGGAGTCTCGAAATGGTCAAGAGGTAAAGATTGATATATAGGACGATGGTATTCGGACACCAGAAGTGTTCCGGAGGGTACCGGGTACATATCGGGTCACCGGAAGGGGTTCCGGGCACCCCCGGCAAAAGATATGGGCCTAATGGGCCAAGAGGGGAAACATAGTAGCCAGCAGGGGCTGCTGCACCCCCCATATGGTCCGAACCTGAGGGAAGGAAAGAGGGGAAGAGAGAAGGAAGGGGAGGGATTCGGCCTCCCCCTTCCTTCCCTCCTCCCTCCTCCTTCCTTTCCCCTCCGGTAAATAAGGAAAAGTGGGAGGCCGAATTGGGGAGGCGCCCAAGTAGGATTCCTCTTACTTGGGGTGCCCCCTACTGCTCCCCTCCCTCTCCCACCTATATATACATGGGGAGGGGGCGCCTAGAACACACAACAACATCCGTTAGCCGTGTGCGGCGCCCTCCTCCACAGATTACACCCTCGGTCATATTCTCGCGGTGCTTAGGCGAAGCCCTGCGCGGATCACTTCACCATCACCGTCACCACGCCGTCGTGCTGATGGAACTCATCTACTCCCTTGACACTTTGCTAGATCAAGAGTTCGAGGGACGTCATCGAGTTGAACGTGTGCAGAACTCGGAGGTGCCATACGTTCGGTGCTTGATCGGTCGGAACGAGAAGAAGTTCAACTACATCGACCGCGTTGTCAAACGCTTCCGCTTTTGGTCTACGAGGGTACATAGACACACTCTCCCCTTCTCGTTGCTATGCATCTCCTAGATAGATCTTGCGTGAGCGTAGGAAATTTTTTGAAATTGCATGCTACGTTTCCCAACACGTTGTGCTTGGAGAAGCCCTGCGGAATAGTTTCACTACCACTGTCACCACGCTGTCGTGCTGCCGGTACTCATCTAACACTTTGCCTCTCTTGCTGGATCGAGAAGGCGAGGATGTCATTGAGCTGAACGTGTGCTGAACGCGGAGGTGCCGTACGTTCGGTACTTGATCGGGATGGATCGTGAAGGTGTACGACTACATCAACCGCGTTGATTAATGCTTCCGCTTAGCGATCTTCAAGGGTATGTAGATGCTCACCCCCTCTCGTAGCTATGCTCTCCATGGATAGATCTTGCGTGTGCGTAGAATTTTTTTTGTTTTCCATGCAACGTTCCCCAACAGTGGCATCATGAGCCAGGTTTATGCGTAGAGGATATGCACGAGTAGAACACAAAGGAGTTGTGGGCGGTGATGTTCATATTGCTTCCCACCAATGTCTTATTTTGATTCGGTGGAATTATGGGATGAAGCGGCCCGGACCAACCTTACATGTCCATGCACATGAGACCGGTTCCACCGACTGACATGCAACTTGTTTTGCATAAAGGTGGCTGGCGGGTGTCTGTTTCTCCTACTTTAGTTGAATCATATTTGACTACGGCGGTCCTTCCAGAAGATTAAATAGCTACTTGATAATCACTGTTGTGGTTTTGCGTAGGTAAGAACGGTTCTTGCTAGTTGCCCGTAGCAGCCACGTAAAACTTGCAACAACAAAGTAGAGGACGTCTAACTTATTTTTGCAGGGCATTTTGTGATGTGATATGGTCAAGATATGATGTGATATATGTTGATGTATGAGATGATCATGTTTTGTAATAAGTTCACGACTTGCATGTCGATGAGTATGACAACCGGTAGGAGCGTTAGGGTTGTCTTTAATTATTGTATGACTTGCGTGTCAATCACTTAAGCACCATGTAATTGCTTTACTTTATCGCTATGCGTTAGCAATAGTTGTAGAAGCAATAGTTGGCGAGACGACCGCGACACAACGATGGAGATCATGCCGATACTTTGGAGATGGAGATCAAAAGCACAAGATGATGATGGTCATATCATGTCACATATTTTTGATTGCATGTGATGTTTATCCTTTATGCATCTTATTTTGCTTAGAACGACGGTAGCATTATAAGATGATCCCTTCACTTGATTTCAAGATAAAAGTGTTCTCCCCGGGGTTAGTTGATTTGGATCATGTATCACTTAGACAACTTGAGGGATGTTGATTTAAGTGGGAGTTCATTAGTAATTTGATTATTTGAACTAAAATTTATCATGAACTTAGTCTTAATAGTTTTTGCATATCTATGTTGTAGATCAATGGCCCGTGCTACCGTTCCCTTGAATTTTAATGCATTCCTAGAGAAAGCTAAGTTGAAAGATGACGGTAGCAACTACACAGACTAGGTTCGTAACTTGAGGATTATCCTCATTGCTGCACAGAAGAATTATGTCCTTGATGCACAGCTAGGTGACAGACCTGCTGCAGGAGCTGAAGCAGATGTTAATGAATGTCTGGCAGGCTCGATCTGATGACTACTCGATAGTTCAGTGTGCCATGCTTTACGGCTTAGAACCGGGACTTCAAAGACGTTTTGAACGCCACAGAGCATATGAGATGTTCCAAGAGCTGAAATTGATATTTCAAGTTAATGCCTGGGTTGAGAGATACGAAGTCTCCAACAAGTTCTATAGCTGTAAGATGGAGGAGAACAGTTCTGTCAGTGAACACATATTCAAAATGTCTGGGTATCATCACCACTTGACTCAGCTGGGAATTGATCATCCAGTTGAGAGTGTTATTGACAGAGTTCTTCAGCCACTGCCGCCAAGCTACAAAGGCTTCGTGATGAACTATAATATGCCAGGGATGAAAAAAAGGATTCCTGAGCTCTTCACGATGCTGAAATCAGCGGAGGTGGAAATCAAGAAGGAGCATCAAGTGTTGATGGTTAACAAGACCACTAGTTTCAAGAAAAAGGGCAAGGGAAAGAAAGGGAACTTCAAGAAGAATGGCAAGAAAGTTGCCGCTCCCGTGAAGAAACCCAAGGCTGGATCCAAGCCTAAAATTGAGTGCTTCTACTGCAAAGGAAATGGTCACTGGAAGCGGATCTGCCCCAAATACTTGGCAGATAAGAAGGATGTCAAAGTCAACAAAGGTATATTTGATATACATGTTATTGATGTGTTTCTTACTAATGCTTGTAGTAGCGCCTGAGTATTTGATACTGGTTTGGCTGCTCATATTTGTAACTCGAAACAGGAGCTGCGGAATAAACGAAGATTGGCTAAGGACGAGGTGACGATGCGCGTTGGGGATGGTTCCAAGTTTGATGTGATCACCGTCGGCACGCTACCTCTACATCTACCTTCGGGATTAGTTTTAGACCTCAATAATTGTTATTTGGTGCCAGCGTTGAGCATGAACATTATATCTGGATCTTGTTTATTGTGAGACGGGTATTCATTTATGTCAGAGAATAATGGTTGTTCTATTTATATGGGTAATATCTTTTTTGGTCATGCACCTTTAATGAATGGTCTATTCTTGTTGAATCTCAATCGTACTGATATACATATTCATAATATTGATGCCAAAAGATGCAAATTTGATAATGATAGTGCAACATACTTGTGGCACTACCGTTTAGGTCATATTGGTGTAAAGCGCATGAAGAAACTCCATGCGGATGGACTTTTGGAATCACTTGATTATGAATCATTTGATACTTGCGAACCATGCCTCATGGATAAGATGACTAGAACTCCGTTCTCCAGAACAATGGAACAAGCTAATGACTTATTGGAAATAATACATACCGATGTATGTGGTCCGATGAGTGTTGAAGCACGCGGCGGGTATCGTTATTTTCTAACCTTCACAGATGATTTAAGTAAGTATGGGTATATCTACTTGATGAAACACAAGTCTGAAACATTTGAAAAGTTCAAAGAATTTCAGAGTGAAGTGGAGAATCGTCGTAACAAGAAAATAAAGTTTCTACGATCAGATCACGGAAGCGAATATTTGAGTTACGAGTTTGGCCTTCATTTAAAACAATGTGGAATTGTTTCACAACTCAAGCCACCTGGAACACCACAGCGTAATGGTGTGTCCGAACGTCGTAACCGTACTTTATTAGATATGGTGCGTTCTATGATGTCTCTTACTGATTTGCCTTTATCATTTTGGGGTTATGCATTAGAGACAGCCGCATTCACGTTAAATAGGGCACCGTCTAAATCCGTTGAGACGACACCGTATGAACTATGGTTTGGCAATAAACTTAAGTTGTCGTTTCTTAAAGTTTGGGGATGCGATGCTTGTGTCAAAAGGCTTCAGCCTGATAAGCTCGAACCCAAAGCGGAGAAGTGCGTCTTCACAGGATACCCTAAAGAAACTATTGGGTATACCTTCTACCACAAATCCGAAGGCAAAATCTTTGTTGCTAAGAATGGGTCATTTCTAGAGAAGGAGTTTCTCTCGGAAGAAGTGAGTCGGAGGAAAGTAGAACTGGATGAGGTAATTGTACCTTCTCTCGAATTGGAAAGTAGCACATCACGGAAATCGTTCCCGTGATGCCTACACCAACTAGAGAGGAAGCTAATGATGATGACCATGAAACTTCACATAAAGTTACTACTGAACCTCGTAGGTCGACCAGAACACGTACCGCACCAGAGTGGTATGGTAATCCTATCCTGGAAGTCATGTTGTTAGACAACGGCGAACCTACGAACTATGAAGAAGCTATGATGAGCCCAGATTCTGACAAATGGCTTGAGGCTATGAAATCTGAGATAGGATCCATGTATGAGAACAAAGTATGGACTTTGGTGGACTTGCCCGATGATCGGCAAGCCATTGAAAATAAATGGATCTTCAAGAGGAAGACGGACGCTGATGGTAATATCACTGTCTACAAAGATCGACTTGTTGCAAAAGGTTTTTGACAAGTTCAAGGGGTTGACTACGATGAGACTTTTTCACCCGTAGCGATACTTAAGTCTGTCCGAATCATGTTAGTAATTGCCGCATTTTATGATTATGAAATCTGGCAAATGGACGTCAAAATTGCATTCCTTAACGGGTTTCTTAAAGAAGAGTTGTATATGATGCAACCAGAAGGTTTTGTCGATACTAAAAGAGCTAACAAAGTGTGCAAACTCCAGTGATCCATCTATGGACTGGTGCAAGCATCTCAGAGTTGGAATATACGATTTGATGAGGTGATCAAAGCATATGGTTTTATACAGACTTACGATGAAGCCTGTATTTACAAGAAAGTGAGTGGGAGCTCTGTAGAATTTCTAATATTATATGTGGACGATATATTTCTGATTGAAAATGATATAGAATTTCTGGATGGCATAAAAGGATGCTTGAATAAGAATTTTTCAATGAAAGACCTCGGTGAAGCTGCTTATATATTGGGCATCAAGATCTATAGGGATAGATCGAGACGCTTAATAGGACTTCCGCAGAGAACATACCTTGAAAAAGTTCTGAAGAAGTTCAAAATGGACCAGTCAAAGAAAGGGTTCTTGCCTGTGTTGCAAGGTGTGAAATTGAGTTAGACTCAAAGTCCGACCACGGCAGAAGATAGAGACAAAATGAAAGTCATTCCCTATGCCTCAGCCATAGGTTCTATTATGTATGCCATGCTGTGTACCAGACTTGATGTGTGCCTTGCCATAAGTTTGGCAGGGAGGTACCAAAGTAATCCAGGAGTGGATCACTGGACAGCGGTCAAGAATATCCTGAAGTACATAAAAAGGACCAAGGATATGTTTCTCATTTATGGAGGTGACGAAGAGCTCGTCATAAAGGGTTACATCGATGCTAGCTTCGACACAGATCCAGATGACTCTAAGTCACAAACTGGATACGTATTTATATTGAATGGTGGGGCTATCAGTTGATGCAGTTCCAAGTAGAGCGATGTGGCGGGATCTACGTGTGAAGTGGAGTACATAGCTACTTCGGAACAGCGCATGAAGGAGTCTGGATGAAGGAGTTCATATCTGATCTGGGTGTAATACCCAGTGCATCGGGTCCAATGACAATCTTTTGTGAAAACACTGAAGCAATTGCCTTAGCGACGGAATCCAGGTTTCACAAGAGAACCAAACACATCAAGAGATGCTTCAACTCCATTCGTGTAAAGGTCAAGGATGGAGACATAGAAATTTGCAAAGTACATACGGATCTGAATGTGGCAGACCCGTTGACTAAACCACTTCTGCGGGCAAAACATGATCAGCACCAAGACTCCATGGGTGTTAGATTCATTACTATGTAATCTAGATTATTGACTCTAGTGCAAGTGGGAGACTATTGGAAATATGCCCTAGAGGCAATAATAAAGTGGTAATTATTATATTTCCTTAATCATAATAAAGGTTTATTATTCATGCTATAATTGTATTGACCGGAAACTTAAATACATGTGTGGATACATAAACAAATATCATGTCCCTAGTGAGCCTGTACTAGAGTAGCTCGTTGATCAAAAGATGGTCAAGGTTTCCTAACCATAGATATGTGTTGTCACTTGATAACGGGATCACATCGTTAGGAGAATGATGTGATGGACAAGACCCATCCGTTAGCATAGCATATGATCGTTCAGTTTTTGCTACTGCTTCTTAATGTCAAATACATATTCTTTGACCATGAGATCATGCAACTCCCGGATACCAGAGGAATACCTTGTGTGCTATCAAACGTCACAACGTAACTGGGTGATCATAAAGGTGCTCTACAGGTATCTCCGAAGGTCTCTGTTGAGTTGGCGTGAATCGAGATTGGGATTTGTCACTCCGTATGACGGAGAGGTATCTCTGGGCCCTGTCGGTAATACACATCACAAGAAGCTTGCAAGCAAAGTGACTAAGGAGTTAGTTGCAAGATGATGTATTATGGAACGAGTAAAGAGACTTGTCGGTGACGACATTGAACTAGGTATGGAGATACCGATATGAGGCGGCTTGAAACTGTGTTGGTATTTCCCCAAAGAGGAAGGGATGATGCAATAGAGCTACGGTAAGTATTTCCCTCAGTTATGGAACCAAGGTATCAATCCAGTAGGAGAACCAAGCAACACTATGTTAACGGTACCTGCACACAAAGAAAAAATCCTCGCAACCGAAAGCTTAAGAGGGGTTTTCAATCCATCCTCGGTAAAAACATAGATTGGTTTACAATTGTTTGGATAAATAGATCTGAGTGAAATGCGAAATAAAATAAATACATACGGATTGCAGCAAGGTATTTTTGGGTTTTTAGAATAATAGATCTGAAAACAAATGCGAATAAAAATAGATCTGAAAGCAATATGATAAAAGATAGACCCAGGGGCCGTAGATTTCACTAGTGGCTTCTCTCGAGAAAATAGCATACGGTGGGTAAACAAATTACAGTTGGGCAATTGATAGAAGATCGAATAATTATGACAATATCCAAGGCAATGATCAATATGTAGGCATCACGTCCAAGATTAGTAGACCGACTCCTGCCTGCATCTACTACTATTACTCCACACATCGACGGCTATCCAGCATGCATCTAGTGTATTAAGTTCATCTAGTGTATAAAATAGCATATTAATGCATATAAAACATCCAAAACAGATAATATAATAGCATGGAACAATCAAAAATTATAGATACGTTGGAGACGTATCAATGAGCATAAATATTTTCATCTCTCAAAATAATTTAAGTGAAGCATGAGAGAATTTCTTCAAAAATTTACTAACTCTCAAATAAATCTAAGCGAAGCATGAGAGTATTTCTTCAAAAATATTAACACACACTGTGCGTAAAAAGATATAAGTGAAGCACTAGAGCAATTCCATAGCTCAAAAAATTTAAGTGAAGCACATAGAGCAATTCTACCAAATAATAGCATAATTTTGGCTCTCTAAAATAGGTGTGTCCGGCAAGGATACTTGTGACAAACTTAAAATCAAAACAAGCAAAGGCTCATATAATACAAGATGCTCCAAGCAAAACTCATGATATGTGACGAATAAAAATATAGCTCCAAGTAAAATTATCGATGGTCGTTAGAAGAAAGAGGGGATGCCTTCCGGGGCATCCCCAAGCTTAGTTGCTTGGTTCTCCTTGAATATTAACTTGGGGTGCCTTGGGCATCCCCAAGCTTAGGCTCTTTTCACTCCTTATTCCTTCATCCATCATGATCTCACCCAAAACTTGAAAACTTCAATCACACAAAACATAACAAAACCTTCGTGAGATCCGTTAGTATAATAAAGCAAATCACTACTCTAAGTACTGTTGCAAACCCAATCATATTTTACTATTGCATTATATCTACTGTATTCCAACTTTAAAATGGCTTATACCCCCCAATACAATCCATAGATTCATTAAAATAAGCACACAACGCAACGAAAACAGAATCTGTCAAAAACAGAACGGTCTGTAGTAATATGGACTTTGTCCATACTTCTGTAACTCCAAAAAGTCTTAAAAATGAGGACAATGTAGGACATTTATATATAAATATTGTGTAAAATATTCAGAATTTTATCATGCTTCTGTGATGTTTAATAATTCTGCTACTGGGCGCAAAAATTTCTGTTTTCAACCAGATAAAATCAACTATCACCAAACATGATCCCAAAGGCTTTACTCGGCACAAACATTATTAAAACATAAAAAACACAATCATAACGATATCATAATTGTGTAAACACTCAAGAACATAAATAAAAGGAAAAAATAAATTTTATTCATTGGGTTGCTGATGCGGCTTGAACTACGTCGGTATTTCCCCGAAGAGGAAGGGATGATGCAGCACAGCTACGGTAGGTATTTCCCTCAGTGATGAGACCAAGGTTACCGAACCAGTAGGAGAACCACGCAACACTATGTAAAAGGTACCTGCACACAAAGAACAAATACTTGCAACCCGGCGTAAAGGAGGGGTTGTCAATCCCTCCCGGGTAAAAAGATAGATAAAATTGTGGTAGATTGGATAAATAGATCTCGCGGGAACATGAGATGAAATAAATAACAATAAATTGCAGCAAGGTATTTTTGGGTTTTCGATTAATAGATCTGAAAATAAAAGCAAATAAAAATAGATCTCGAAGGCAAATATTATAAAGAAGAGACCCGGGGGCCGTAGATTTCACTAGTGGCTTCTCTTCAGAAAAATAGCATACGACGGGTAAACAAATTACTATTGGGCAATTGATAGAACTTCAAATAATTATGACGATATCTAGGCAATGATCATTATATAGGAATCACGTCCAAGATTAGTAGACCGACTCCTGCCTGCATCTACTACTATTACTCCACACATCGACCGCTATCCAGCATGCATCTAGTGTATTAAGTTCATGGAAAAACAGAGTAATGCAATAAGAACGATGACATGATGTAGACAAGATCTATTCATGTAGGGATAGATCCCATCTTGTTATCCATAATAGCAACGATACATATGTGTCATGTCCCCTTCTGTCACTGGGATTGAGCACCGTAAGATCGAACCCATCACAAAGCACCTCTTCCCATGGCAAGAAAAATCGATCTAGTCGTCCTAACTAAACCAAAGATTCGAAGAAGAAATACGAGGCTATAAGCAATCATGCATATAAGATATCAAAACTCAAATAACTTTCATGGATAAAATAGATCTGATCATAAACTCAAAGTTCATTGGATCCCAACAAAAACACCGCAAAAAGAGTTACATCAAATAGATCTCCAAGAGACCATTGTATTGAGAATCAAAAGAGAGAGAGAGAGAGAGAGAGAGAGAGAGAGAGAGAGAGAGGAAGCCATCTAGCTAGTAACTACGGACCCGTAGGTCTACAATGAACTACTCACGCATCATCGGAGAGGCACCGATGAGGATGATGAACCCCTCCGTGATGGTGTCTAGATTGGATCTGTGGTTTCTGGAACTTGCGGCGGCTGGAATTGTGTTTCGTCGGCTCCCTAAGGGTTTTGGATTTTTGGGGTATTTATAGAGCAAAGAGGCGGTGCGGGAGGCGGCCGAGGTGGGCACAACCCACCAGGGCGCGCCTGGGCCCCCAGGCGCACCCGAGTGGGTTGCGCTCCCCTCGGAGCCCCCCTTTGGCAGTTCCTTGGCCCAACTTGTGTCTTCTGGTCCAAAAAAAATCTCCAAAAATTTTCACTGCGTTTGGACTCCGTTTGTTATTGATTTTCTGCGAAGTAAAAAACAAGTAAAAAAACAGCAACTCGCACTGGGCACTATGTCAATAGGTTAGTCCAAAAATGATTCTAAAACATTCAAGAATGATAATCTAACAGCATGGAACAATTAAAAATTATAGATACGTTGGAGACGTATCAGCATCCCCAAGCTTAATTCCTGCTTGTCCTCGAGTAGGTAAATGGTAAAAACAGAATTTTTGATGTGGAGTGCTACCTAACATGTTCATCACATATTCTTTTCTTTTGTAGCATGGACATTTGGACTTTTATATGATTCAAAGCAATAGTTTAGTTTTGACATGAAGATTTCAATACTCAAGCATATCAACAAGCAACCATGTCTTTCAAAATATCAACACTAAAGCAAGTTATCCCTAGCCCATTATGCTCAATCATTGATCCATTCATGAAACACACTTGCCTATTAGCTACACCCAATGCTCAAGTACGATCATAGTGCCCCTTAGTTGGTGCTTTATAAGAGAAGATGGAGACTCGAAAAATTAAAAATTACATAAAGGAAATAGAAAGGCCCTTCGCAGAGGGAAGTAGGGATTTGTAGAGGTGCCAGAGCTCAAAGCGAAAAAGATAGAGATAAAACATTTTGGGTGGCATGCCTTTCCTGTCAACGAAAATGATCGAGTAGTTCCCAATACTTTCCATGCTAGATATATCATAGGTGGTTCCCAAATAGAAAATAAAGTTTATTCCTTTATCCACCATACTTTCACATTCCACAGCTAACCGAATCCATGGGTACCGTCCATACCCACACTTTCCAAGGAATTTATTATTTGACAACATAAAGTAAATTCATTTTTCATTTCGGTACTGGGCATCCCTAATACCTTTGTCGTACTCTCGTGCAATGACAAGTGAATAAACACTCATCTTGAGAATAACACATCTAGCATGGAAAAATATCAGCCACCCCCTCGCGTTTTATGAGCGGTACAAGCACACAAAAAGGAAATTTGTTTTGAAGATTAGAGATGGCACATACAAATTTGCTTAGAACGGCAAAAGAATATAGCATATAGGTAGGTATAGTGGACTCATATGGCAAAAACTGGGTATAAGGATTTTGGATGCACAAGTAGTAATCCCACTTAGTACAAGTGAAGGCTAGCAAAAGATTGAGAAGCATCCAACCAAGAAACGAAAAATCTCATAAGCGAGCATTAAGCATAACTAACACCGAATAATGCACCACAAGTAGGATGTAATTTCATTGCATAACTATTGACTTTCATGCTTGCATAGGGAATCACAAACCTTAACCCAATATTCTTACTAAAGCATAATTACTCATCAACATGACTCACATATTATATCATCATATCGCAAACCTATTACAAAGAATCAAGTTTATTTTGTCCATTGATCTTCATGAAAGTTTTTATTATATCCCTCTTGAATATCTATCACTTTGGGACTAGTTTCATATGTTGCTTTTGATAGCTCAAACAAATCTAAGTGAAGAACATGAGCATAAAAATTTTCTTCTCTCAAAATAATTTAAGTGAAGCATGAGAGAATTTCTTAAAAAATTTACTCTCAAATAAATCTAAGTGAAGCATGAGAGCATTTCTTCAAAAATATTAAAGCACACCGTGCTCAAAAAGATATAAGTGAAGCACTAGAGCAATTCCATAGCTCAAAAAGATTTAAGTGAAGCATAGAGAGCAATTCTAACAAATCATAGCAAAATTTTGGCTCTCTCAAATAGGTGTGTCCAGCAAAGATAGATGACACAAAATGAAAAGCAAAACAAGCAAAGACTCATATCATACAAGACGCTCCAAGCAAAACTCATGATATGTGACGAATAAAAATATAGCTCCAAGTAACACTACTGGAATCTGGCAATTTGCCGTCTGCCACCTCTTTGCCGTCCGCTTCCACAAAGCGGACGGCAAAGAAAGTGCAGATGGCAAAAAGTCTATTTGCCGTCCGCTGTTTCTTTGCTGTCAGCCAGCTGACGGCAAAGAGCTAGAAGGCAGACGACAAAGGGCTAGGTGGGCCCCACGGCGCACGGCGTGGCTAGGTCAGGTTCTTTGCCGTCCGCCAGCGGACGGCAAAGAGGAGACGTGGGCTAGCCCTAAACGACCGCCCTCTTTGCCGTCTGCTAGCAGACGGCAAAGAAGGCCCACTTAACGGTCCCAGCCTCTCTTTCTCTGTTTCCCTCCCGCGCACCCGCCTCTCTCCTCCCCCGCCGCTCTGCCGCCGCTGCCCGCCAGCCCCGCCCCCCGGACCCAGCCCCCACCTCCGTCCCAGCCCTCCCCCCCCAGCCCCGTCGCCCCGCCGCAACACGCCGCGCCCGCCGCCCCACGCCGCGCCCCGTCGCCGGAGAGGCCTGTGCCGGGCCCCCCGGTGGCCAGACCCCTCCCCCCGCGGCCCATACGCCGGGAGAGCCCGCAAGCGCTTCCGCGGTCCGTGTATGTATCGTTGCCATGTGGGGGGGTTGTCGTGACGTTTTGGGCGTGTATCTTTGGCTTCTCCGCTAATCGGACGGCTACTGGCTCGGGGCTTAGTGCTCCAGCGGCTCTAGCGGTTATCCACTCTGATAGGGTCAAGACTTCTCTGTAGACAGGAGTGTGTAGGTCTAGTGATTAGGGGAGGTTTATATGCTTGGTGACGTCTCTTACACTTTTTTTCTGGATGTTGGTCGGGCTTAGGGGAGCTCTCGTTGGTTTGTGATCCGGCATAGGAGGTGTGGTGTATTTGCTACCCCTCCCCCGTGCTTCCAGCCCCGCTCCGCCCTCTCCCCGCGGCCTCCCGCCCGCCCACAGCCCCCTCGCCCTCCACCGCGATCCCCTCAGTTTGTTCTTCCCCCCTTTTTTTTAGTTTTGTTTTTTTTAGTTTCTTCTAGTTTAGTTTCTGTTTTAGTTTTAGTTTGTTTTATTTTCAGTTTAGTTTTAGTTTTAGTTTTAGTTTATTTTAGTTTAGTTTATTTAGATTGTTTTAGTTTTAGTTTAGAAGAAGAGAGGAGTAGAAGAGGGGAGGAGGGAGGAAGAGGAGGCAGCACAGAAGAAGAAGAAGAAGAAGAAGAAGAAGAAGAAGAAAAAGAAAAAGAAAAAGAAGAGAAGAAGGAAAGGAAGAAGAAGAAGAAGAAGAAGAAGAAGAAGAAGAAGAAGAAGAAGAAGAAGAAGAAGAAGAAGAAGAAGAAGAAGAAGAAGAGGAAGAAGAAGAAAAGGAAAAAGAGGAAAAAAGAAGAAGAGGGGAAGAAGAAGAAAAAGACACGTTTTTATACTTTCTTATTTAGGGTTCCGCCACGTTTTGCAGTTTCTTTCTTTTCTTTAGTTGAATGTTTTTATACTGCTAGCTAGTTGCCTAGTTTGCTGACCCAAAGAAGTTAAAATAGTTATTATATGAAATTCAACTAAAGTCAACATTTTTTACGACTAGTGCTACTAATCAATTCAACTAGAGCCATCATATGTCCACAAGTGCATTGTTTTTTGAATGAGAAATGATAACTTGGTGTAGTTGATTATCTTCTGCTGCTTATCAGAGATGGGGGGAAGCCGCCACCGCAGACTCCGCTCTGCCACACCGGAGTACGAGTTGGATGCTTTCGAGTTCTTCAGTATCATACTTGGGACTTCAGTATCATCCACGAGGCAGGTATATAAAAGGAGAGATCTCCCCTTCACCCATCTCATTATGATAACTCTGTTGTTTGCTACATCACTCATTGTCCCAAACTGCAGAGGCTGTCTGACACTTTTATGAACATGCTGGGTGAACATCCGCCAAATAATGTGAAGCTGCGACAGGCCGGCAGCGGGTTTCGCAGGCTGTGGGACGTGGAGTTGGTGATCAAGGAGGGCCACATGTACCTGTGTGATTGCTGGGAGAAGTTCTACCGTGCCTACGACCTGCGGTAGGGGTACTTCCTTCTCTTCAGGTACGACGATGACGCCACCATGCTCATCGTGAAGGTGTTCAACGCGACTATGTGTCGCATGCGCTACGCTGACGACGATGATGCCAGTACGTTCTGCCTCTTCTTATTCCTCTACATTTGGCTTTGTCTCGCATCGATTGTTAACGGTCATTGTTGCATTTGGACAGGCAATGGGAGCAGCAGCAGCGACACTGGCTACAGCCAAAGCAGCAACGATTCTGGATGTAGCAAAAGCAACAGCGATTCTGGCTGTAGCAAAAGCAACAGCAAGGAGGATGATCCGGACTGGAGTGGGGAAGAAGAGGAGCAGAGTGGGCATCAGGCTGAGGATGACCTAGCGATGGTGGTGGCTGAGGATGACCTAGCGATGGTCGTGCCTGTCCTGCCTGAAGATGGCCTCGCGATGGTGGTGGTGCCTGACAATGACCTCGCGCCGGTGGTGGCGCCGGCGATCCCACAGCTGGGCGACAAGACCACGCCAATTGTGGTAGAAGACTACATCCCACTGCCTCCACCGCCTCGCCGCTCTTGGCGCATCAGGCTGAGGAAGGAGAAGGAGAAGAACAATGAGAACTGAACTATGTCAGGTATGTTTGATCTCCAAAATGATCTATATATACTTAGCTTTGTTTCCTCCGAAATGACATAAGTTAGCTCTAATATGCTTAGTTACCTATGTTAGCTCTAATATGCTAAGTTATCTCTACTATGCTTACTTTCCTATAGGTTAACTCCAAAATTACTTATGTTAGCACAAAATGACCAAGTTTACATAATAAGCTTATAGTCTTCTTCTTCTTCTTCTTCTTCTTCTTCTTCTTCTTCTTCTTATCTTCTTCTTCTTCTTCTTCTCTATAGTCTTCTTCTAGTATTCTTCTAGTATTCTTCTTCTTCTTTTCTTCTTCTTCTTCTTCTTTCTTCTTCTTCTTCTTCTTCTTATTTCTTCTCAAAATGACATAAGTTAGCTCAAGTTAGCTCTAATATGTTACTTTCCTTAGGTTAACTCCAAAATTACTTATGTTAGCACAAAATGACCAAGTTTACATAATAAGTTATAGTTCTTCTTCTTTTCTTCTTATTCTTCAGTCTTTCTTCTAGTATCTTCTAGTCTTCTTCTTCTTCTTTCATTTTCTTTAGGTTAGCTCCATTTTACTTAAGTATGCTTACTTCTTATAGTCTGTGCTTCTTCTTCATTTTATTTCTTCTTCTTCTAAATCTTGTTTATCATTTTGCAGATTTGATTTAATTCACGGAAGCTTGCATGGATGGAGTGCTTCTTTTCCATTTGTGCTTGTAGATCTCGGTGTCGTACAAGTATCCAATGAACTTGCATGGTTGGAACTTGTTATATGGATGGATGGATAACGGTGTTGGATGAACAATGTGAAACTTTTGTAATATGTAAGGATGGAACTATATATGTGTTGGTTATGTATGTATATATGATGAAACTAGTGTGTTGGATATGCTTGTTGTGTATATATGTATATCTGTGAATTGCTGTCAAATTGAATGAATTAAATTAAAAACAGGGTTGTACAGGCTCTTTGCCGTCAGCCAGCTGACGGCAAAGTTCTTTGCCGTCAGCTAGTTGACGGCAAACACGCCACGTGGCAGCTACCTGTGATTCCTGGGACTGGCATGTTTGAGCACTTTGCCGTCTGCCAGCGGACGGCAAAGACGTTAGCCTCTTTGCCGTCCGCTGGCTGGCGGCAAAGCACGCCGTTAACCCCTAACGGCCCTCACCCCACCTCTCTGCCGTCCACGATCTTTGCCGTCTGCTGGCCACCAGAGGCGGACGGTACAATCCTTTGCCGTCCGTTTCCAGGAAGCGGACGGCAAAGAAGGCCTTTGCTGGCACGTGTTCATCCGGACATTTTGCCGTCTGCTGGCGGACAGCAAAGAGGTTTACCGTCCGTGATCTATGCCTTTGCCGTCCGCCGTGGCGGAAGGCAAAGAAGCTGATTCCAGTAGTGTAAAATACCGATGGTCGTTAGAAGAAAGAGGGGATGCCACTCGGGGGCATCTCCAAGCTTAGTTGCTTGCTTCTCTTTTAGATAATAGCTTGGGATTCCATGGGGAATCCCCAATCTTAGGCTTTTCTTACTCCTTATTCCTTCATACATCGTGATCTCACCCAAAACTTGAGAACTTCAATCACACAAAACTCAACAAAACCTTCGTGAGGTCCGTTAGTATAACAAAGCAAATCACTACTCTAAGTACTGTTGCATACCCATTCATATTTTATTTTTGCATTATATCTACTGTATTCCAACTTTGCTATGGCTCATACCCCCCGATAGAGTCCATATATTCATCAAAATAAGCACATAACCCAAAGAAAACAGAATCTGTCAAAAACAGAACAGTCTGTAGCAATCTGAAAACTTCGTATACTTCTGTAACTCCAAAAATTCTGAAAAATTAGGACGATGTAGGAAATTTGTATATCAATCTTGTGTAAATAATTCATAAGCTTGCGTCGCATTTGTGATTTTTGAAAATTGTTTTTCTGGGCGTAAAAGTTTCTGTTTTCCAACAAGATCAAATCAACTATCACCCAACATGATCCCAAAGGCTTTGCTTGGCACAAACACTAATTAAAACATAAAAAACACAATCATAATAGTAGCATAATTTTGCAAACACTCAAGAACCGAAAGAAAAAGACAAAAATAAATTTTATTCATTGGGTTGCCTCCCAACAAGCGCTATCGTTTTACGCCCCTAGCTAGGCATAAAGCAAAGATTCAAGTGTTGTCATCTTTATTTCTAGGTCCATAGGATGCCCTCGTGATTGATTCATATGGTGGCTTAATTCTTGTTCAAGGGAAGTGTTCCATACCCTTCCTTAATGGAAATTGAAATTTAATATTGTCTTTTTTCATATCAATCACGGCACCAATAGTACGTAAAAACGGTCTACCAAGTATAATTGGACAAGACGGATTGCAATCAATATCAAGAACAATAAAATCTATGGGCACATAATTCCTATTTGCAAGAATAAGAACATCATTAATTCTTCCCATAGGCTTTTTAATAGTAGAATCCGCCAAGTGCAAATTTAAAGAACATTCTTCAATATTGGTAAGGCCAAGCACATCACATAAAGATTTTGGAATTGTAGAAACGCTAGCACCCAAGTCACATAAAGCAAAGAACTCATAATTTTTAATCTTGACTTTGATGGTAGGTTCCCATTCATCATGTAATTTTCTAGGAATTGAAATCTCTAATTCCAACTTTTCTTCCAAAGCTTTCATCATAGCATCAACAATATGTTTAGTAAAACCTTTATTTTGTTCATAAGCATGGGGTGAATTCATCATGGATTGCAACAAAGAAATACAATCAATCAAAGAGCAATTATCATAATTAATGTCCTTGTAATCCAAAGGAGTAGGCACATCACTAGTTAAAGTTTTGACCTCTCCAAACCCACTTTTATCAATTTTTTCAACAAGATTTTCACCATCCAAATTATCAGGACGCCTTCTAACTAAAGTTGACTCTTCTTCAGTCCCTTTATCATCAATTTCAATCTTACTAAACAAAGAATCAATCGAATAAACACCAATCATTTTAAGATCTTCATCATTCCTATGAAAGCAATCGCTAGAAAACGCCTTTTCTAAAAATTCTCTTTTAGCTCTAAGCATAGCGGTTCTTTTCTTACTTTAATCCATAGAAACATATAAAGCTTTAATTTATTCTTCAACCTTAGGCAGAAAAATTTTCATCTTGAGATTTTCTAAATCATGAGAAATTCTATCAATGCTTCTAGACATATCATCATTCTTATTCAACTTTTCCTCTATTGTATTGTTGAAAACTTTTTGAGCATTCATAAATTCTTTAATATTATTCTCAAGATCAGATGTGTTCCTATTATTATTATAAGAAGGATTACCATAGGAATTACCATAATTATTAGAGGAATTTCCCAGAAAAGGTCTAGGATTAAAATTACCTCTATAAGCATTGTTATTAAAATTGTTTCGCGAAACAAAATTCACATCTACGGAATCACTGTTTTGCTCAATCAAAGTAGAAAAAGGCACATCATTAGGATCAATAGGAGCATTTTTAGTAGAAACCAACTTCATAAGAGCATCAACTTTTTCACTCAAAGAATTTATTTCTTCAACCGAATTAACTTTTTTACTAGTAGGAGCTCTTTCGGTATACCATTGTGAATAATTTGCCATGGTATTATCAAGCAATTTAGTAGCTTCACCCAAAGTAATTTCCATAAAAATACCACCCGCGGCAGAATCTAAAAGATTTCTAGAAACAAAAATCAATCCCGCATAGATCTTGCTTGATAATACCATGGATAGATCTTGCTTGATAATACCATGGATAGATCTTGATAATACCATGTAGATCTTGCTTAGCGATCTACAAGGGTATGTAGATGCTCTCCCCCTCTCGTAGCTATGCATCTCCATGGATAGATCTTGCGTGTGCGTAGAATTTTTTTTTTTGTTTTCCATGCAACGTTCCCCAACAAGAACCCCCCCCCCCCCCCCCCCCCCCCCCCACATCAACCAGATGAGGGACAAGTCCACCTACTTGGCCATTCTCCTTGGCCCTACCTATAAGCACGACCAACATATCAGCCACGATATTGAATAGAATAGGGAACATTGGATCTCCTTGTCTTAAGCCCTTGTGAGTTTGGAAATAATGACCCACGTCATCATTCACCTTAATCCCGACACTGCCCTTTTGGATGAAGGAATCCACGTAACTCCACCAGGTTTCATCAAACCCCTTCATGCGCATGGCCTGCTATAAGAATAACACTTGACCTTGTCATATGCCTTCTTAAAATCCACCTCGAAGATCACCCCATCTAGTTTCTTCGAGTGGATTTCATGAAAAGTTTCATGTAAGACAACAACCCCTTCCAGGATGTGTCTCCCAGGCATGAAGGCCGTCTGACTCGGTTGCACCACCGAGTGGGCAATCTGTGTCAATCTATTAGTGCCAACTTTCGTGAATACTTTGAAGCTCACATTCAAAATACATAATGGCCTAAACTGGTCAATAGGAACTGCTCCTTCTTTCTTTGGCAACAACGTTATTGTTCCAAAGTTAAGATGAAAGAGTTGTAAGTGGCCATTGAAAAGGTCATGGAACATGGGTAAAAGGTCTCCCTTTATGATATGCCAACATTTCTTATAAAATTCCGCATGGAACACCTCTTTCAGTTTCATTTGCTCGCGAGAAACAAGCAGGCAACAACGTGTTTGCGTGCAATCCTTCCCTTCCTTGCTGGCTGGACGCGCGGAAGGAATCAATAGCCTAGCCTAGGATATGATGGACTGGGTCGGTTTGGTAACCGAATCGAATATGGTACGGATCGGTAAGACGGTCGATCGAGCCCATATAGTATATATTAAACCCCCGGACCGGCACGTACGTACGTCTCTCTCCAGAAGATATTTCAGCAGCGCCCGACCCGCTCGCCGTCTCCGCTCGCAGATCGCTGCCGCTGATAATATGGCGTCTGGCTCTGTTCCCCTTGGGAGGACTAGGAGGGGGCTGGTGTCTTGCGCGCACAGCCTCAACTGCCGCGCCGACGACGCCCCTCCTCTCCCCCCCGACCTGGAAAACGCCGTCTACGAGCTCATCGTCGGCTTCTACGACCAGGCGTTCGACCTGCTGCCCTGCGGGAGGATTCCGGGCCTCCTCGACCTCCTCGCCACCGCCGGCTCCTGCCTCGGCCTCCTCGACCCGGTCTCCAACATCATCCTCAACACCATCGCCCTCCTCCCTGAAGGCGCCGCCGCCGCAGCTTCCACCGCTCCACCCGCCAGAAAGAAGTCCAAAAGACCAGCGCGCAACGCCTGGCAGTGGCACGACATTGCAAACAGGTCCTACCAAAGTCTCCTGGGCTTCCTCATGGCGTACTTCGGATGTCTGTGCACCAAGCAACAGGCCGCCCGCTACCTCTACTGGGCCGACGCCAATCTCAGCCTCGCTGTCATGCTCATCCAACACGATCTGTATGTGGAGGGTGAAGAAGCACTGCTGGACCCTGAATCCGATAGGGCGCAGGCCGCCCTCGAGTGGGCGGCGGTCACCCTTCCCCTGGCGTTTTGACTAAGCTCATGTCGTCCCGGCTCAAAGAGGACCGACTTTCACCTTCTGGAGAAGCAACTCTTTTCAGCAGCAGATGCCCCTCTTAACGCTGATGATGTCGGAGAAATCGACCGCATATTGCGTGTGATGATGAGCCCGCCCTGTCTTGCCACCATAATCCATACCAGAAAAGGGCCGATTCTCCATGTCCATAAGAACCACGACGCCGTGTGGTCGACCACCAGGATCACCTCCACTGCCCTCTCCTGGGACGGAAAGCCCATCTCGTCGCTGCAGTGCGGACTGCCTGACAAGCTGCAACATTGCCTCGGAAGAGCAGATGGCCTGGAACAATATTTGAAGAAGACCCCGTGCAGCGGTGACGCCTGCGATTACCTGCAAACCCTCAAGATGCGCCTCCAAGGTATGATTCACAACTTCTGCATCAAGGCGCTCAAGCTGCTTCCCACACCATCCGGCTCACTCATGCGCGGCTTCCTCATGGCCGGCCACTGCTACGGCTCCATGGACCCTGTCTCCAACATCATCGTCAACTCCATCTGGTACAACAGCCACAGCTGCCCTCTCCCAGAGTCTGAACGCAGCAAGATTGAGAAATACAATGACATCCTGGACCCCCATTCTCTGCTCCGCACACAGGTTCACTCCCTCAAGGGCCTTATGGAGCTTGCCGCATTCGCCGGACCCCAGTTCTCAACAGAGGCTTGTGCTCTGGAGTTGCTCTGCGGTGCAAGATGTGACATCGTTGACATGTTGCCATCATCGCCAGAGATGCTTGAAAAGAAGAACCCCTTCCATGAAGCTGCCAAAGCCGCTGGACACCCTCTACCGCTTCAGCTGGGTGAACTGCACAGGCTGCTGCTGCTGATGCCTGATGAGCGAAGCGCGCTGCTCTCCTTGATGACTGAGGCTCGAACTGGCCATACTGTGTTCCGCCTCGATGACATGACACTTCATATGAGGCGCTTGTGGCTCAAATGCTTTGCTGGCAAAACTGGTGGCATTGTGCGAGCTCCTAAACTTTTTCCAGAGTCTCGGAAGTTGGTGTCAAGCATGAGATCAAAGTATGAGGAGCGGAGGAGCTGGTTCCGTTCAAAGATTGAACAGGTGTTGAAGGATTACACGACCCAACATTTTTGGGTAGGTATATCCTTAGCTAGCTGCTACGTACATTTGCTTTAATTACCTTCATTTGGCCTACTCTCTTACTTGACTTGCTTGCTTTGTTGTAGGAACCAAAATATAAACTTGATATTATCTCTGGCGTGGAGGCAATCAACCAGGGCCGCCCCCCCTTGGGTGAGATGTGCTACCGCGTGAACTTCACTGCTTAGTTCTAGATACATCCATTTCCGAGACAAGTAATTCTGAACGGAGGGAGTACTTCTGATTTGCAGCTTGAGAGGACGCTATTCTTCGCCGAGTTTTGTTCTCGGGTGGGCCAAGGCCAGAGACTTGCTGCCCTCTACCCTATGAGTATGCGGGTAAGGCCCCTCTAGTTTCTCTGTGGCATAGTTGATTGGCTTCTTATTATCGTGTGTTGTAGTAGTCTCACTGAACCATGGATGGTCGGGTTTTATTTTGTTGATAGGCCGTTGCTACTATGGCGAGCAAACCGCGAGGAAAATTGTGTATCCTGATGACGCCAAATACATCCCGCACGATATCACCCATTACGGAACCCGCCGCGTGGATGACATGCTAGAGATGGACGTCGTCCTCAGTTCCGAGAAAGACGTGGAGCTTGTGGAGAAACTCAACAAGATGCACACTGAAGAGTGAGTCGCAGCGGGCGAGTTCGTGTGTGATGCTATCAGCTGTGAAGTTGGACCATAGTACTATATATGCTTCCTGCTGTGTGTTATGATGTTCTAATTAATGGGCATCCTGCGTTGTAGTATTATCTAGACTGGATGACATTCTTCAGCATGCATGTTTGGTTGCCTTGAGCTACTCTTATGCACGTGTCCGTGCCTAGCTTGCTTGCTTGGCCTTGTTAAATTTGTGTGTAAACCAAGCTGCTATCGTTATGATGAACTATATATAGCTTATTCATCATTATTTGCACTGTGATCTAAGCTGTCCTGTCTAATTATTTTGACACTCTTGCTTCAATACTCGCTTTTCTTGGCTTCACTCAATAGCAGATACACATGGGCGCTGTGCTAGTCAAGGAAATGGTGAATTTTCTTCAGCAACTCCATGGTGAAGTTTAACACATACATAAAAACACTCTTATATTATGAGACGGAGGGAGTACAATATTCGCATAAGATAGAGAAATGGTTTAATAAAACGTTACAGCGTGTTTCAACCATCTTTTACTCACAGGACTACTCGTGGCTTCAATGGCAGCAACACACAAGCATTGTGCTACTATTAAGGGGAAAAAGGAACCCATCCCATAAACTTGCCACTTCAACAGACCAGTACATTAAACGACTCTAGTACTCCATTTATAGTGATCAAGCTATCAAAAGTCGGATCACAGATCAACAGCAGCTGAATCATACTCCCTCCACCCCAAAATAAGTGACTCAACTTTGCACTAACTTTGTACTAAGGTTAGTGCAAAGTTGAGTCACTTATTTTGAGACGGAGGGAGTATTAGATTGCCACAAGATGAGTACTCGCTTGCCAATAATATTATGAACAGATCAATATCCGATGATGAACTGATACAACAACATCGATCCATCATCGCAAGACCCTTTTCTTTACAATTAGAATAAAAGCAAAGCCGGAACCAAGGTAGCCAGTCATCATCCCCAAAAGTCAAACAGGGCCCCAAACAAGACACAGCAGAAATACTACTAAGCCATTACAGCGCCTGAACCTGGAGCATCACAAGAACGATGCTACCACCATGCCAACTGCTACTTGACATTACCAGGACCAAAATATTATATAGGCCGCAACCAAAGCACTGCTGCGAGAACTTGGGCACCCAAGCAGCCGGAGGCAATGAGCCGCATAGACAGTCAGCGAGCGAGGAATGTCAAGCCCTTGTTCCTTCTAGTCCACACAAGCATCTCATTCTCCAAAAGCACCGAATTTATCCAAAAACGAACCTGTAATGAAACAGTAGCATAGCGGATCAAATCTCAATAATCTGGAAATACTCTATCTAGCGATGAACACAAGGAACATTACTGGTTTAGATAAGCACTTGCTGAAGCAATTTGCAGGAGCACAAACGCTACCAGGCTGATGGATTTGAAGCCGTTTACGTGCCAACGTGGCATCATAAACAAACTAGCTAGCTAGATAAATAAGCAGCAGGACATGCATTTCAAACAGCCAACACCAGAAATTTATCCCTATATATAAGGCATTATTGTGTTGAATCATAAAAGATTAATCACTTTTATCTACTAGACCAACAAGTGCAACCAGTAAATAGAAGCTCAACACTAAATAGAAATCTGGTTTAAGAAACAAGTCAAGCTCCAGATTCAGCCCACATTGAATACAAGCCAGGTTTAAGGTTGAGGTTGATTAAGTCGACCAAACCAAGCACACAAGTTAACTTGAAAGACACATCTTACAATCTATTTCAGCCCTCAAAGCCGACGCTCAGCACATAGCCCAGCCGAGACAAAAACCCAATGGGCATACCAAAAATAAAGCAACATGTGGATAACATTGACTAAGAAGTGACAGCTAGTATAAACACCAAGTAAATCAGAAACCAGCATCAAGAACCATATCCTGGCCACATGATCAAGTCGTAGAATCAGATTTCATAGACAATGTAAATCACTTAACTACTTGTTCATTTAATTTAAAGGTCAAGTTTAGGGCTGGTTTCAGTGGTGATACACAGTTCCCAAGTCAGGCAACAAGTAGGCAATGGTTTAGAGCACTACACAAAAAAAAAAAGGAAATGCATCTTTCGATAAGCATCAGCATATGCATCTCATACAAGGCAACAGAGCAGAATTCATCTTAGCCAGCATTGTGTCGAATCACAAAAGAGCTTACCCAAGTTTGATCATTCAAGTCCAAATCAACTAATAGAAGTGCAACCAGCCACAACCTTACAGCAATACCAAAATCTTTACTATTAAATGGGAGTTGGTGATGGTGGTACGTCGTCATTCAACACTCAACGCTTATCATCGGACACATTCAGACCGTTCGATCTACATCCAATACACAAAAATGGTAAGGTCTAAAAGTAACCACCGCACAAACACAAACTTCCACATACCTCTGCCTTAGCTTCTACGCGGAGTTCGACTAATGACTGAGCCAAATCTGCATGACCAACGGGTTATGAGCTCAACGGGAAAAAAAAAATTGTGAAATTGCCTGCAAAACCGCCTTGCGAGCGTTAGCGTCAGCGTCAGCGCCATCTCCCGATGGATATTTTTTGTGCGTCTCCAGCCTTGGGGCTTTTGGTACTTGGTTCTATTCTACCCCCGTCCCCTCGAGGCCCGTTTCGACTTGTTTTTCGATAGTAAATCACAGGCAGTATGCCCTATTTGAAAACATGCAATGAGGGTACAAGCGAGATAAATGAAAGAAAAAGAAGATAGAAATGAATTGATAGTCAGATGATGCCAAAAGCTTCAATGAAAGGACTAATGAGAACTTTGAATTGGGGAATTGATGCGCAATTAATACGATAATTAATTACCCTTTCCTACCCAACATTACAGAAGGCAATCAAAAAATCCGGATACATTTCAATTAAATGCTCCCAATTAGGCAATTAGCACCTTCCTTTTAAATTTTATAGACCAAATCTGGATTTAAAAGGTTGCACATTATGGCACGTTACTTGTGCCTCAGCATATGGCAGCCCACGGAAGGCACCAATCAATTAGCTAGGGCTGATTAGCCTTGGAAGAAAAAGCTAGATACACTGCTGTTTTAAATTAAGAAAGCTAGCTGTCTGCCCTAAAAGAATGTCATGGTGATTAGCTACGCTGCAGATTCTAAAAAAAATAACTAAGCTGCTCTAAGAAAATCTAGATACACGTACCTAAAAAAATCTAGCTATACCTATACAACTGATTTTCAACATATATAAAAATCCAGTGTGTACCTACATAAATAAAATTGAATTCACAGAATCAGAGTGAACAAAAGTTTTGGGGATGGGAATGTTTTTTAGCAACAGATGAACAATTATGTGACCAACAGTGAACAACTTTTCTCTTAGGCAATGGGAATATGTTTTAGATGTATTTGAATAAATATAGTAACCGCTACTATCAGTTTTTCTTTTCCAAAAGATGAATAGTGTGGAAAAGATAAATTAATACCATGAACATCATTCTTGGCAATGAGAGCAATTTTGCACAAAAATGAACATTTTTAGAGATTACTTAGAAATGAGAAAAGGATATTTTTATAACAATCCCCACTTCATAGAAAAATTTTATGAGCAGCATTGAAGAAAATTGCTTTCTTAGTTTATGAATAATGAATAAAGGAAAAGGTATAAGAAATAAATCCATGGCTAAAGAAATAAATCTCAGGAGGGAAAATAAACGAATTAACACATGTAAGTTCCCATGTTAAAAAAAGCCGGCCGAGTAACGCTATGATGTAAGGGATACCGCCATATTGTCAACTTTAAATTTTTAGTACCATATGAATTTTTGTCTGTATTGAAATTTTATACCAGTGAAATTGATGTTGGTGGCTATTTCGTACCACACTTCTTGAAAAGCACATGTGCCCAAACTGGGACGAGTGTGCCATAGGATCGCAACAGTCGAAGGCTGTGGGTGAAGACGACTATGTGAACTTAGACATAGATATAACCGCCAACAATCATTTTTTGCAACAGCTAAGAGTTGGAGAACAAAAGACGAACACCCTAGGTGGAAAATGAGGATGGCAAGAAATAAAAAAAAATGGAGAGGCAGAAAGTCATGTGTTGGTTGCTGACAAAGAAGTTATCGGAGAAAGAACACCAACCATTATCTTGATAGTTGAAAACTACATATATCACGTTTCACGCGCACCTTGATGAAGTACAATTGTTTGTTTTTCCATGCAGCGCACGGGTATTTAGCTAGTACTATTAAATATGAAGAACTCAAATCTCCAGGTTAAGCCACATTAAATGAATGGTTAAGGTTAAGCCATATTAAACTCAACCAAAACCAGGACAGAGCCATATAGTCAAGCACACGATAATGCTAAACACACGGACCCTATACATATGTTTACAGACTCCTTCCATCTATCTAAACTGACCCCCCCTGATTTTCAGCTGGGGTGGGGTGCCTCCCTCCTTATCCAATCACGTTTTGCCAACTGGAACTACCCCCGTAAAACCCCCGTAAAAGTCCGTTAGAGTAGCATTACTCTCAGGCACATGATCAATATGCAGTCAAGTTTGAGCAAAATGACCATCGACTAACTCAAAACCTACAAGGACTGGTATTTGAGCAAATCATCAATATTATGCTACCAATTGATCAGTTCAACCTAGCAATGATTCTAATAAATAAATAATTAAAACCAAAACAGTAGCCAATCTACTTGATAGAGCACCTAATCAAGCCAAGTAGAGCAAAACAAAGTAAGGACTTACTAAACTGCAACAATTACTAGAACCAAATTAACCAAGACCAGTGTCTAGTGAACCAGATCAATCAAGACATGCCTATCAAGAGTAACCAAGGGATGTAGCATTGTTTCGCTCTGGAAATCATTCCAGCAAAACACATACAACAAAGACTACATATTCACATGTTCATCATCACCTCGGTATCAAACATCAACTCCACTGCTTACTACAGTACTTATTTAATCCTCAAAGTGGAGAAAAGCTTAAGTTTCAGTGCAGATGAATGATCTACAATGGTGCATATGTATATCAAGACTATTGTGTACCACAATAAACTGGAAAAACAGCCAAGTACAGTGGCATATAATTCTGGTATCTCCTCATAGTCAATCAATTTATCTTCTTAGAAAATTACCTATCTTTTTAGTGGACAGCACATACCAAATACCAATATGTATGATGCAACCAGAAAACACTTGGATCTTCATAGGAGATCTAACACCTTTACATCACAGATAGGTATAAACAAAATCAAACCGCATTTCTACACAAAAATACATACAAGTCGCAGTTCAAGGAAAATAGGGAGTAATCGAGAGAGAACGAGAGACCTTCAGTGGCACGCCAGTGGGGACGCGGTGCTTTAGGAGGTCCCAGTCGAAGAAGGCAGGGGCAGCATGTCGTAGTCGACGCCAGCAGCAGCAGCTCAGCGGACACGGACACCGACAGCACCAGCAGGAGATCCGGTGGACAGCACCACCACAGCACCCCTGGATGTCAGCACCACCACCGGAGGACCCACCACAACCACAACATCACCGGGACCTGAGCAAAATCGAGTCAAAGCACACATTGATCAACTACAAATCTACAGTAGCATTACACACTAGTATGGCTGTTGGTGAATACCTATTTGCACTTTAGCAGGACTGCTAAATATGGCTATTCTTGAGTCACAAAACAGGGGAAAACTTCTACACACGAGATGAGCAAGACATGGACCTGGCATTCATGCCGCGACGTGGTAGTGGCTCAATCAGCAGCAACCTGTCCATGGTTGACATTGGAGAAGCAGGAGCATGGTTTTCGAGTCGCGCTCTGGGGTAGCGACTCGGAAAAAGTCGAACCTGCAGTTGTGACTAGTCGCGACTCGCGACTCGAGTCGACACTAATAAATTGAGTCGATATTTTTTTGTGACTCATCGACTAGTCGCGACTAGTCATGCGACTCGAAAACCATGAGCAGGAGTAGGTCGGCCTGGTTGTCGCCGCTAAGGCAGAGCATCTACAAATGGTCCTTCTCCCAGAAGGCAAGCGATGCCGCAGTACACAGCCGGTCAGAGATGGAGCCGCGCCAGGAAGCCTGCACCAGACCAAGATGATGAGATCATCATAACAATTCAAGATCAAACCCCTCTCTACTACAAATAGGTCATATATTGCAATAATGCGTAGATTGATACTAGCAAAGAGCATACTTATGCATCAGTGTGCTCTATGTAAGTTTATGCCAATATGACACAGCAGGAAAAAATGCAAGTCTCACAAATGTTCTGCATGCTTCCTTCAGCCAAGCCAATATTACTACTCACTATAACGCCAAGGCGCAACCAGCGAAGATGTGCACAACATGAAAAAACAACAGATTCTGAGGGTAAAAAATCCTATGCTATCAGAAAAAAGCAGAAACAAAAAAAAAGTGATGCCACACAGTAAAGATAATGTGCATGTACGTGGCTGCGAATGCTCCAGATTTGATTTGTCAGCACAATTATCAAAATTTTACAAGAGCAATGAATCAACGTGGATTTAAATTACTATCTTAGTGGTAAACTCATTAAACACGGTAAATAAATAAAAGAACACACAGGTTGGGATCCCCACTTACTTACATTTCCGGTAAGACAAAATACATTACTTATATTGTTCCAATCTACATCGACACCCACACTGACCAAACCTTACAGCAAGAGAGAAATCACAGTAGATTTACACAGAATTACGAAACAAACAAATCAAATTACTAAACAAAATGACACCTGTTTGATAAGCATTAGAATTAAACACAAGAACTAACTAAACGAATCACAATTAGCAGAACAATCTTCGTTTCTCACATGCATCAGGTCTACAAAATAACTAACTGACAATCTATATATTTCTGAAATCAAAGTTGCATAGGGATGAATCAGAACAGGAAGACGACCTTGATGACGTCGGCAGTGACGGAGCTGAACAAGGTGCGGCAGGAGCTCCGGTGGGCGACGGAAGCAGCTCCGGTGGACAGCACCACCACCACAGGAAAACCACCGTGACCAAACCAAAATCAGCAGCCAGTCCACAGCATCATCGTCAGAGAAGAGCGGCACCAGGAACTCCGATGACAGACAACCACCGGAAGGCACCACCACCACTGGAACACCACCGCCAACGGAAAACCACCGCAACAGCATCATGACCTGACCAAAACCACAGGACGCATTCAACGCGGATACGTTGCAAGCAGGCGTATACAAGACGGAATCGAGGTTAGACGGGAGGGAAAAGAGAGATAACTGCTACCTTTAAGGCGGAGCTTGGGGTCGTCGGAGCAGCGAGGTCGCCGAGCGGGACAGGGAGCACGGTCACCGGACGGTGCAGGAGGGAGGCGGAGGCGAGCACCTGGTCATGGGACTGCGCCATGAGGCCCCGCGGCGGCCGCTGCTGCAGCTCGGCTAGGGTTTCGGGTCCGGGGGCGCACTGGCTCGGCGGGGAGGACAGCCGGCTTTGGGGAAGTCTGCCGGCCGTAGAGGGGAGGGGGTGGCCGGCGAGGCTGAGCTAGGTGAGGCTGGCAGGCGGCTCGATGTGGATCGGGGTGGAGAGCGGCGCACGGTAGTCGGTAGAGAAAGGGCCGGTGGGGAGAGAGGGGTGGTGGCCTGCGGGAGAGAGGGTAAGGCGGCGGTGGCCGGAGGTGAGGAAGACGGGTGGCGGGCCGGCGGCGCGAGAGGGGAGCGATGCGTTGTGGTGGAGGGGAACGAGGGAGCGTCACGAGGGACAATGACGGTCTGTTGGTGTTCGATGATGGGTCTTGGCCAAATTTTCGTCTCGGGCGGGCCAGTAGCATGGGGGTTTTGATTTTTTGCCGACTTTTTTACTGGTACTTTGATAACTACTCCCTTCGTTGCTAAATGTAAGTCTTTTTAAAGATTGCATTATAAACTACGTACGGACGTATATAGATATATTTTAGAGTGTAGATTCATTCATTTTGCTTCGTATGTAGTTCATAATGAAATCTTTAAAAAGACTGGCCCTGTTTGTTTAGCTTTTGCAAGCAGCTTTTCTATTTTGAATAAAAAGCCATAAAACATCATAAATAGGTGCTCTTGGAGCTATGGCCAAATTGAAGAAGTTACAAAAGGCCAAACAAACAGGGCCTTATATTTAGGAACGGAGGGAGTAGATGATAGCCCATACGTTGCTACCGGAACACTAAAGGTGTGTCTGGTTGAAGTCACCAACCAAAATGTCACGGGTCGGACCCATTCCTAGATCCCATTCTAGCGTTTGGTATACAGATAGCGTTTGTTATACAGATGGAACGGTAACCGACTAGTTCCCGCGGAGCGAATATACCTCCCATACGCGGAACGGGCTCCTACCTCCAAATCGAGCGGACCACATGGAACCGGTCGTTCTCCTCGCACTCCCGCAACTCTACCCCTCTTCCTCTCTGGACACGACCGGCGGCAGGTAGCAACAGGCGGCGCAGGATTGAGGGCACCTAGCGACGGCGACGGATGGAGGCGAGCGGCTGCGGATGGCGGCGAGCGGCGCCGTAGATCCGTACCAGAGACGTACCCGCAGCTCCTGTGCAGCCTCGTGCGCCGCGAGATGGCCGCGCTGGATGGCGGCGAGCGGCGGCGTCGATCTGTAGTACGCGCAGCTGTGCGGCCTCGTGCACCGCGCGGACGTGCTCCGCATCGACGCGGTCTTCGCGGCCAGGTTTCTCCAGTCTTGTGTCGGCGCCCAGCGAGCTTCCCATCCAGTGCGCCGGCGACTGGGGCTCAGGGCTCCTACGCATGGGCCTGTACTGGCGGCCAGCGAGCTCCCATCCAATTCAGCCTTTATTTGTCTTGTTGAGTTTAGCCTTTTGACTGAAATCAGCGGTATTTGGTTGACTGAAATCCAATTCAGTGTGTGCACATTTGATTCAGCGTCATCTCGGCCATATGTGTGTGCCAATGCATTCAGAGCTTTTTGATTGACTGAAGTCCTGTTCAATGTTCAATATATTGTACATAATCACGAGCAAACTAAGTGAGAGATGAAAAAATCTATTCCGTTCCATCTCTGAAACCAAACACTAAAATGTAATCATTCCATTCCTTAGAATTGTCTATACCAAACACAAGGACGGAACACCATGACATTTCATTCCACTTCGTTCCCAGACCAAACACACCGTTAGGAAGCGTTTGGTAGGCTACATTAGGTCGGGCCAGGCCCGCGCGGGCAGAAATTGGCTCGTTTGTGGGTCGCATGTGATTTCTGGCCCGCACGAACCTCAAAGCAGGCATGGGCCTGACTCGGCCGAACCGGCCATTTTTTGCGAGCCAGGCTCGCTCGAGCCACACGTGGCGAGCGCATGCACGTGTGGGGAAGCGCGGGAGACGACGCGACGGCTCATAACTCCCCACTCCCCCTCTCGTCACCTCCCTCGCTAGTTCACACACACACCCTCTCTCTCACCTCACCGCCCGTTCGGTTTCTCCGATGGCAACGCCGCCATCTCGCCACGCCGCACCCACTCCGGTCATCACCGGCCGCAATCCCATCCAAGAGAGGTGGGTTGCTGATGTCTACTACGCAACCCTCTTCTTGTAGACTCTTGTTGGGCCTCCAAATGCAGAGTTTTGTAGGACAGTAGCAATTTTCCTTCAAATGGATGACCTAAGGTTTATCAATCCGTGGGAGCCGTAGGATAAAGATGGTCTCTCTCAAATAACCCTGCAACCAAATAACAAAGAGGCTCTTGTTGCCCCAACACACCCAGTACAATGGTAAATTGTATAGGTGCACTTGTTCGGCGAAGAGATGGTGATACAAGTGTAATATGGATAGTAGATATAGGTTTTTGTAATCTGAAAATATAAAAACAGCAAGGTAACTAGTAACAAAAGTGAGAAAAAACAATGTTGCAATGCTGGAAAACAAGGCCTAGGGTTCATCCTTCCACTAGTGCAAATTCTCTCAACAATGATAACATAATTAGATTATATAACAATCCCTCAACGTGCAACAAAGAATCACTCCAAAGTTTCTATCAGAGAACGTAGGACTAAAACGTGCATCAACCCCTATGCATAGATTACCCCAATGTCACCTCGGGAATCCGCGAGTTGAGTGCCAAAACATATATCAAGTGAATCAATAGAACATCTCATTGTCACCACAGATATCCCATCGCAATACATACATCAAGTGTTCTCAAATCCAATACTCAATCCAACGTAACAAAACCTCAAAGAGCAAGACTCAATTCATCACAAGAAGGTAGATGGGGAGAAACACCATATGATCCAACTATAGTAACAAAGCTCGCGGTACATTAAGATCGTGCCAAATCAAGAACACAAGAGAGAGAGAGAGTGAGAGATCAAACACATAGCTACTAGTACATACCCTCAGCCCCGAGGGTGAACTACTCCCTCCTCGTCGAGACCGCCAGGATGATGAAGATGGCCTCCGATGATGATTTCCTCCTCCGGCAGGGTGCCGGAACGGGGTCCCGATTGGTTTTTCGTGGCTACAGAGGCTTGCGGCGGCGGAACTTCCGATCTAGGGTTCTTTTCAGAGGTTTGGGTATTTATAAGAATTTTTGGCGTCGGTCACACGTCAAGGGGGTGCCCAGGGGCCCACAAGCCTGGAGCTAGCGCCCCTGGGGGGTAGGGTGCGGCTAGCAGGCTTGTGACCTCCTCGGTCACTTCCTGGCCCAGCTCCGGTGCTTCGGGGGTCTTTTTTGGTCCATAAAAAATCACCGTAAATTTTCAGCCCATTCCGAGAACTTTTATTTCTGCACAAAAAGCGACACCACGGTAGTTCTGCTGAAAACAACGTCAGTCCGGGTTAGTTCTAATCAAATCGTACCAAAACCATATCAAATTGTTGTAAACATGACATGAATACTTCATAAATTATAGATACATTGAAGACGTATCAGCATCCCCAAGCTTAATTCATGCTTGTCCTCGAGTAGGTAAATGATAAAAGAAAGAATTTATGAAGTGTGAATGCTACCTAACATATTTATCAATATAATCTTCTTTATTGTGGCATGAATGTTCAAATCCATAAGATTCAAAACAAAATTTTAATATTTACAAAACAATAATACTTCAAGCATACTAATAAAGCAATCATGTCTTCTCAAAATATCATGGCCAAAGAAAGTTATCCCTACAAAATCATATAGTCTGGCTATGCTCTATCTTCATCACACACAAAATTTCATCATGCACAACCCCGATGACAAGCCAAGCAATTATTTCATACTTTTAATGTTCTCAAGCTTTTTCAATTTTCACGCAATACATGAGCGTGAGCCATGGATATAGCACTATGGGTGGAATAGAATATGGTGGTTGTGGAAAAGACAAAAAAAGGAGAAACATCAACTAGGCAAATTAATGGGCTACGGAGATGCCCATCAATTGATATCGATGCAAGTGAGTAGGGATTGCCATGCAACGGATGCACTAGAGCTATAAGTGTATGAAAGCTCAAAAGGAAACTAAGTGGGTGTGCATCCAACTTGCTTGCTCACGAAGACCTAGGGCAATTTGAGGAAGCCCATCATTGAAATATACAAGCCAAGTTCTTGTTGGGGAACGCAGTATTTCAAAAAATTTACCTACGATCACGCAAGATCTATCTATATGATGCATAGCAACGAGCGGGGAGAGTGTGTCCACGTACCCTTGTAGACCGAAAGCGGAAGCGTTTATCAACGCGGTTGATGTAGTCGTATGTCTTCACGATCCGACCGATCCTAGCACCGAACGTACGGCACCTCCGTGTTCAGCACACGTTCAGCTCGATGACGTCCCTCGTACTCTTGATCCAGTTGAGGCCGAGGGAGAGTTCCGTCAGCACGACAGCGTGGCGACGGTGATGATGAAGTTACCGGCGCAGGGCTTCGCCTAAAGCACTACGACGATATGACCGAGGTGTGTAACTGTGGAGGGGGGCACCGCACACGGCTGAGAGAAACTTTGATGTGCTATTGGGGTGCCCCCTGGCCACATATATAAAGGAGGGGAGGGAAGAGGTGGCCGGCCCAAGGGGGGCGCGCCAGGTGTGGGGAATCCTACTAGGACTCCCCAGTCCAAGTAGGATTCCCCTCCTCTTTCCTATTCCTAGTAGGAGAAGGAGGGAAGGAGGAAGAGGGGAGAAGGAAGGAGGGGGGCGCCGCCCCCTCCTAGTCCAATTTGGACCAGCCCATGGGGGGGCGTGCGGCCACCCCTTGAGGCCCTTCTCTCCTTTCCCGTATGGCCCATTAAGGCCCACTACTTCCCCCGGCGAATTCCCGTAACTCTCCGGTACTCCGAAAAATACTCGAATCACTTGGAACCTTTCCGATGTCCGAATATAGCCTTCCAATATATCGATCTTTACCTCTCAACCATTTCGAGACTCCTCGTCATGTCCGTGATCTCATACGGGACTCTGAACTATCTTAGGTCATCAAATCACATAACTCATAATACAAATCGTCATCGAACGTTAAGCGTGCGGACCCTACGGGTTCGAGAACTATGTAGACATGACCGAGACATATCTCCGGTCAATAACCAATAGCGGAACCTGGATGCTCATATTGGCTCCTACATATTCTACGAAGATCTTTATCGGTCAAACCGCATAACAACATACGTTATTCCCTTTGTCATCGGTATGTTACTTGCCCGAGATTCGATCGTCGGTATCTTCATACCTAGTTCAATCTCGTTACCGGCAAGTCTCTTTACTTGTTCCGTAATGCATCATCCCGCAACTAACTCATTAGTCACATTTCTTGCAAGGCTTCATATGATGTGCATTACCGAGAGGGCCCAGAGATACCTCTCCGATACTCGGAGTGACAAATCCTAATCTCGATCTATGCTAACCCAACAAACACCTTCGGAGACACCTGTAGAGCATCTTTATAATCGCCCAGTTATGTTGTGACGTTTGATAGCACACAAGGTGTTCCTCCAGAATTCGGGAGTTGCATAATCTCATAGTCAGAGGAATATGTATAAGTCATGAAGAAAGCTTTAGCAATAAAACTTAACGATCATTATGCTAAGCTAACGGATGGGTCTTGTCCATCACATCATTCTCCTAATGATGTGATCCCGTTCATCAAATGACAACACATGTCTATGGTTAGGAAACTTAACCATCTTTGATTAACGAGCTAGTCAAGTGGAGGCATACTAGGGACACTTTGTTTTGTCTATGTATTCACATATGTATCAAGTTTTCAGTTAATACAATTCTAGCATGAATAATAAACATTTATCATGATATAAGGAAATATAAATAACAACTTTATTATTGCCTCTAGGGCATATTTCCTTCAGTTCTATAATGAAAAATTCCCACTAGTATGTGAAAGTGACAAAATAGGAGACTCTCTATCATGAAGATCATGGTGCTACTTTGAAGCACAAGTGTGGAAAAGGATAGTAACATTGTCCCTTCTCTCTTTTTCTCTCATTTTTTTTGTTTGGGCTCTTTGGCCTCTTTTTTTATTTTGGGCTCTTTCGCCTCTTTTTTTTTAAGTCCGGAGTCTCATCCCAACTTGTGAGGGAATCAGAGCTTCCATCATCCTTTCCTCACATGGGACAATGCTCAAATAATGATGATCATCACACTTTTATTTACTTACAATTCAAAAATTATAACTCGATACTAGAACAAGATATGACTCTATATGAATGCCTCCGGCGGTGTACCGGGATGTCCTATGATCAAGAGTGACATGTATAAAAAATATGCACAGTGGCCTTGCCACAAATACTATGCCAACTACGTGATCATGCAAAGCAAATTGACAATGATGGTGCGTGTCATAATAAAATGGAATGGTGGAAGTTGCATGGCAATATATCTCGGAATGGCTATGGAAATGCCATAATAGGTAGGTATGGTGGCTGTTTTGAGGAAGGGTATATGGTGGGTTTATTGCGCCGGCGAAAGTTGCGTCGTACTAGAGAGGCTAGCAATGGTGGAAGGGTGAGAGTGCGTATAATCCATGGACTCAACATTTGTCATAAAGAACTCACATATCTATTGTAAAAATTTATTAGCCATCGAAACAAAGTACTACATGCATGCTCCTAGGGGGATAGATTGGTAGGAAAAGACCATTGCTCATCCCCGACCGCCACTCATAAGGAAGACAATCAAAAAATAAATCATGCTCCGACTTCATCACATAATGGTTCACCATACGTGCATGCTACGGGAATCACAAACTCACTAGCATGACTCTAATATCACCATCTTTATATCTCAAAACAAATGCAAGGAATCAAACTTCTCATATTATTCAAATGCCCTTTACATGAAAGTTTTTATTATATCCCTCTTGGATGCCCATCATGTTAGGACTAAATTCATAACCTAAGCAAATTACCTTGCTGTTTAAAGACTCTCAAAATAATATAAGTGAAGCACAAGAGCAGCTACCTAGCTCAAAAGATAGAAGTGAAGCACATAGAGTATTCTAATAAATTCACGATTAAAGTGTGTCCCTCTCAAAAGGTGTGTACAGCAAGGATGATTGTGGCAAACTAAAAAGCAAAGACTCATATCATACAAGACGCTCCAAGCAAAACACATATCATGTGGTGAATAAAAATATAGCCTCAAGTAAATTTATCGATGGATTGAAGACAAAAGAGGGGATGCCATCCGGGGCATCCCCAAGCTTAGATGCTTGGTTGTCCTTGAATATTACCTTGGGGTGCCTTGGGCATCCCCAAGCTTAGGCTCTTGCCACTCCTTATTCCGTTGTCCATCAAAACTTTACCCAAAACTTGAAAACTTCACAACACAAAACTCAACAAAAAACTCGTAAGATCCGTTAGTATAATAAAATAAATCACCACTTTAGGTACTGTTATGAACTCGTTCTAAATTTATATTGGTGTTATATCTACTGTATTCCAACTTCTCCATCGTTCATACCTTCCGATACTACCCATAGATTCATCAAAATAAGCAAACAACACATAGAAAACAGAATCTGTCAAATACAGAACAGTCTGTAGTAATCTGGAAATTTCGTATACTTCTGTAACTCCAACAATTCTGAAAAGTTAGGAAAACCTAGGCAATTTGTATATTAATCTTTTCTAAAAAATTCAGATCAAAAGCATGTTTTTGTGATTTTCTAAATTTCTGGCAATGAGCGCAAAAGTTTCTATTTTTCAGCAAGATCAAATCAACTATCACCATAGACCATCCCAAAGGTCTTACTTGGCTCAAACACTAATTAAAACACCAAAACACAATTACTACAGAGGTAATAATATGCATTTATTGAAAAACAGGATCAAAAACAAAAAACACAAAATAAAAATTGGGTTGCCTCCCAACAAGCGCTATTGTTTAACGCCCCTAGCTAGGCATGATGATTTCAATGATGCTCACATAAAAAATAAGAATTGAAACATAATGGGAGCATCATGAAGAATATGACTAGCACATCTAAGCCTAACCCACTTCCTATGCATATGGATTTTTTGAGCAAACAAATTATGAGAACATGAATCAACTAGCATAGGAAGGCAAAACAAGCATAACTTCAAAACTTTCAACGTATAGAGAGGAAACTTGATATTATCGAGATATGTAGAAGCATATGCTCCTCTCTCATAATAATTTTCAGTAGCATCATGAATGAGTTCAACAATATAACTATCACATAGAGCATTATTTTCATGATGCACAAGCATAGAAAATTTATTACTCTCCACATAAGTAATTTTCTTCTCATTCGAAATAGTGGGAGTATCATAAGAAACTCGAATACTATAAATTTAGACTTGTATCCTGATCTGTGGATGTTATTCGGAATAGTGGGTGTCCTCGGTAATGGACGTTCAGACTTGTATCCTGATCTATTACAATTAGAAATGGTTACTTGAGACATGAGATGGATATGTTGGCTCCGGGATTGCTTTCTCGCAGGGAGTCGAGGAAGGATCTCTGGGCATTAATTCTATAACATGCTTGTTATTTATAAACTGCTATTATGTACTCTTCTGAATGCTGCAAGATGCTTGGAGCTGCTTGAAGATGCTAGTCTTCGATAGGCTAGGCTTTCCCTTCTCCTCTTGCATTCTGCAGTTCAGTCCATAGATACAGCTCATTCCTTTGACACCAATGCATACTTTGTATAGATCTGATGCTTGCGAGTACTTTGGATGAGTACTCACGGTTGCTTTGCTACCCCTTTTCCCCTTTCTTCTTCTTTCTTTCCGGTTGTTGCAACCAGTTGGCGTATCCCAAGAGCCAGATGCTACCCCGTCGATTACTACTACGTGGAGACCGCCAACGACCAAGAGTAGTTAGGAGGTCCTAGGCAGGAGGCCTTGCCTCTTCGATCGTTGTTGTTTTTGTGCTTGCCTTCTTAAGGCAGTCTTGTTGACTTATGTTTGTACTCAGATATTGTTGCCTCCGCTGACGCTTGTGTCTCGAGCTTTTGTATTCGAGCCCTCGAGGCCCCTGGCTTGTAATATGAAGCTTGTATTATTTTGATTTGTGTCTAGAGTTGTGTTGTGATATCTTCCCGTGAGTCCCTGATCTTGATCGTACACATTTGCGTGTATGATTAGTGTACGATCGACTCGGGGGCATCACACACATAGTCCACTTGAGTTAGATGATGACGATCTTGACTCCCTCAAGTTGGACCACCTTTCTTGATTGCGTTGACTCGACGAAGACTAGTTGATTGCTCCCCCATACTCCACTATGGGTGAGCCACTCTTCGGCACATCTTCACAAGTCCATTGACACCACAATGGACGACAAGCTTCAAGCACTTGATCTCTTCGTGATGCTCCACTTGAACTTGCACACCACGATCTTGATGACGATCACCACTTGATGTCATCGTCTCCATGGGTTGTATGATATCTTCCTCTTGACGCAAGCCCATGGAAACATACCTAACCCCACATAGAACTCTCACGTAGACCATGGGTCAGTACACAAAGCGCAATGGACAATGCTTACCATACCATGGGATCACTTGATCCCACTCGGTACATCTTGTATGCTTTGTGTGTTGATCGACTTGAATCACTGCTACTTCTTGAGCTTGCGTTGGTTTTTCCCTTGAAGAGGAAAGGGTGATGCAGCAAAGTAGAGATAAGTATTTCCCTCAGTTTGAGAACCAAGGTATCAATCCAGTAGGAGACAACGCACAAATCACCGAATACCTGCACAAACAATCAAACAACTTGCACCCAACGCGATAAAGGGGTTGTCAATCCCTTCACGGTTACTTGCAAAAGTGAGATCTGATAGAGATAGATAAATGATAAAGTAAATATTTTTGGTATTTTTGGTTTATAGATCGAAAAGTAAAAGATTGCAAAATAGTAGATCGGAAACTTGTATGATGGAAAATAGAAACTTATATGATGGAAAATAGACCCGGGGGCCATAGGTTTCACTAGAGGCTTCTCTCAAGATAGTAAATAATACGGTGGGTGAACAAATTACTGCCGAGCAATTGATAGAAAAGCGCATAGTTATGACGATATCTAAGGCAATGATCATGAATATAGGCATCACGTCCGTGTCAAGTAGACCGAAATGATTCTGCATCTACTACTATTACTCCACACATCCACCGCTATCCAGCATGCATCTAGAGTATTAAGTTCATAAAGAATGGAGTAACGCATTAAGTAAGATGACATGATGTAGAGGAATTAACTCAAGCAATATGATGAAAACCTCATCTTTTTATCCTCGATGGCAACAATACAATACGTGCCTTGCTGCCCCTACTATCACTGGGAAAGGACACCGCAAGATTGAACCCAAAGCTAAGCACTTCTCCCATTGCAAGAAAAACCAATCTAGTTGGCCAAACCAAACCGATAGTTCGCAGAGAATTACAAAGATATCAAATCATGCATAAAAGAATTCAGAGGAGATTCAAATAATATTCATAGGTAAGCTGATCATAAATCCACAATTCATCAGATCTCGGCAAACACACCGCAAAAAAGTATTACATCGAATAGATCTCCAAGAACATCGAGGAGAACATTGTATTGAGAATCAAAGAGAGAGAAGAAGCCATCTAGCTACTAGCTATGGACCCGTAGGTCTGTGGTAAACTACTCACGCTTCATCGGAAGGGCAATAGAGTTGATGTAGATCGAATCCCCCTCCGGCAGGATGCCGAAAAAGGTCCCTAGATGGTATCTCATGGGTACAGATGGTTGCGGCGGTGGAAAAGTGTTTTCGTGGATGCCTCTGGTGGTTTGGGGATATTTGGGAATATATAGGTGAAAGAATTAGGTCAGGAGATGCACGGGGGGCCCACAAGGGTGGGGGGCGCGCCCTCCATCCTTGTGGCCGCCTCGTGGCTCCTCCGACTTCATCTCCAAGTCTCCTGGTTGTCTTCTGGTCCAAGAAAAATCATCGCGAAGGTTTTATTCCGTTTGGACTCTGTTTGGTATTCCTTTTCTGCGAAACTCTAAAACAGGAAAAAACAGGAACTGGCACTGGGCTCTAGGTTAATAGGTTAGTCCCAAAAAATAATATAAAATAGCATATTAATGCATATAAAACATCCAAAACAGATAATATAATAGCATGGAACAATCAAAATTATAGATACGTTGGAGACGTATCAAGCATCCCCAAGCTTAATTCCTGCTCGTCCTCGAGTAGGTAAATGATAAAAACAGAATTTTTGATGTGGAATGCTACCTAAGATATTTATCCATGTAATTTTCTTTATTGTGGCATGAATGTTCAGATCCGTAAGATTCAAAACAAAGTTTAATATTGACATAAAACAATAATACTTCAAGCATACTAACAAGGCAATTATGTCTTCTCAAAATAACATGGCCAAAGAAAGCTTATCCCTACAAAATCATATAGTCTGGCTATGCTCCATCTTCATCACACAAAATATTCAAATCATGCACAACCCCGATGACAAGCCAAGCAATTGTTTCATACTTTTGATGTTCTCAAACCTTTTCAACTTTCATGCAATACATGAGTGTGAGCCATGGACATAGCACTATAGGTGGAATAGAATATGGTGGTTGTGAGAAGACAAAAAAGAGGGAGATAGTCTCACATCAACTAGGTGTATCAACGGGCTATGGAGATGCCCATCAATAGATATCAATGTGAGTGAGTAGGGATTGCCATGCAACGGATGCACTAGAGCTATAAGTTTATGAAAGCTCAAAAAGAAAACTAAGTGGGTGTGCATCCAACTTGCTTGCTCAAGAAGACCTAGGGCAATTTGAGGAAGCCCATCGTTGGAATATACAAGCCAAGTTCTATAATGAAAAATTCCCACTAGTATATGAAAGTGTCAACATAGGAGACTCTCTATCATGAAGATTGTGGTGCTACTTTGAAGCACAAGTGTGGAAAAAAGGATAGTAACATTGCCCCTTCTCTCTTTTTCTCTCATTTTTTTTGGGCCTTCTTTTTTTTTGGCCTTTTCTCTCTCTTTTTTCTTTTTTTTATTTCCTCACATGGGACAATGCTCTAATAATGGAGATCATCACACTTTTATTTACTTACAACTCAAAAATTATAACTCGATACTAGAACAAAATATGACTCTATATGAATGCCTCCGGCGGTGTACCGGGATGTGCAATGAATCAAGAGCGACATGTATAAAAAATGATGAAAGGTGGCTTTGCCACAAATACGATGTCAACTACATGATCATGCAAAGCAATATGAAATGATGATGCGTGTCATAATAAATGGAACGGTGGAAAGTTGCATGACAATATATCTCAGAATGGCTATGGAAATGCCATAATAGGTAGGTATGGTGGCTGTTTTGAGGAAGGTATATGGTGGGTGTATGGTACCGGCGAAAGTTGCGTGGTACTAGAGAGGCTAGCAATGATAGAAGGGTGAGAGTGCGTATAATCCATGGACTCAACATTAGTCATAAAGAACTCACATACTTATTGCAAAAATCTATTAGTCATTGAAACAAAGTACTACGCGCATGCTCCTAGGGGGATAGATTGGTAGGAAAAGGCCATCGCTCGTCCTCGACCGCCACTCATAAGGAAGACAATAAAAAAATATCTCATGCTCCAACTTCGTTACATAACGGTTCACCATACGTGCGTGCTACGGGACTCACAAACCTTAACACAAGTATTTCTCAAATTCACAACTACTTACTAGCATGACTCTAATATCACCATCTTCATATTTCAAAACAATCATAAGGAATCAAACTTCTTATAGTATTCAATGCACTTTATATGAAAGTTTTTATTATATCCCTCTTGGATGACTATCATATTAGGACTAAATTTATAACCAAAGCAAATTACCATGCTGTTTAAAGACTCTCAAAATAATATAAGTGAAGCATGATAGTTCATTAATTTCTATAAAATAAAACCACCGCCGTGCTCTAAAAAGATATAAGTGAAGCACTAGAGCAAAATTGCCTAGCTCAAAAGATATAAGTGAAGCACATAGAGTATTCTAATAAATCATGATTCATGCGTGTCCCTCTCAAAAGGTGTGTACAGCAAGGATGATTGTGGCAAACTAAAAAGCAAAGACTCAAATCATACAAGACGCTCCAAGCAAAACACATATCATGTGGTGAATAAAAATATAGCCTCAAGTAAAGTTACCGATAGACGAAGACGAAAGAGGGGATGCCATCCGGGGCATCCCCAAGCTTAGGCTCTTGGTTGTCCTTGAATATTACCTTGGGGTGCCTTGGGAATCCCCAAGCTTAGGCTCTTACCACTCCTTATTCCATAGTCCATCAAATCCTTACCCAAAACTTGAAAACTTCACAACACAAAACTCAACAGAAAATCTCATAAGCTCCGTTAGTATAAGAAAATAAATCACCAATTTTGGTAATGTTGTGAACTCATTATTTATTTATATTGGTGTAATATCTAATGTATTACAACTTTTCCATGGTTCATACCCCCCGATACTACCCATAGAATCATCAAAATAAGCAAACAACACAATGAAAACAGAATCTGTGAAAAACAGAACAGTCTCTAGCAATCTGGATAGTTCGAATACTTCTGTAACTCCAAAAATTCTGAAAAATTAGGACAACCTAAAAAATTTGTTTATTAATCTTCCGAAAAAAGAATCAGCATTTTATCGCAGTTCTGTGATTTTAAAAAATTCTGGGACTGAGCGCAAAAGTTTCTGTTTTTCAGCAAGATCAAATCAACTATCACCGTAAGCCATCCCAAAGGTCTTACTTGGCACAAACACTAATTAAAACACAAAACCACATGTAACCAGAGGCTAGATGAATTATTTATTGCAAAACAGAACCTAAAAAGCAAAAACAAAAATAAAATTGGGTTGCCTCCCAACAAGCGCTATTGTTTAACGCCCTTAGCTAGGCATAAAAACACGAATAGATTTAGGTATTGTCATCTTTGGTATGCAATCCATAAGTGGCTCTCATAATGGATTCATATGGCAATTTAATTTTCTTTCTAGGAAAGTGTTCCATGCCCTTCCTTAACGGAAATTGAAATCTAATGTTTCCTTCTTTCATATCAATAATTGCACCAATCGTTCTAAGGAAAGGTCTACCAAGAATAATAGGACATATAGGATTGCAAACTATATCAAGAACAATGAAATCTACGGGCACATAATTCCTATTTGCAACAATAATAACATCATTAATACTTCCCATAGGTTTCTTAATAGTGGAATCCGCAAGATGCAAATTTAAAGAACAATCAACAAATTCACGGAAAACTAACACATCACATAAAGTTTTTGGAATCGTGGAAACGTTAGCACCCAAATCACACAAAGCATGGCACTCATAATCTTTAATATTAATCTTAATAGTAGGTTCCCACTCATCATAAAGTTTTCTAGGGATAGAAACTTCCAATTCAAGTTGTTCTTCAAAAGATTGCATCATAGCATCAACGATATGTTTAGTAAAAGCTTTGTTTTGATTATAAGCATGAGGAGAATTCAACATGGATTGCAACAAGGAAATACAATCTATTAAAGAACAATTATCATAATTAAATTTCTTGAAATCCAAAAGAGTGGGTTCATTGCTACTTAAAGTTTTGACCTCTCCAATCCCACTTTTGTGACACCCTGGTTTTTGCCCTCTTTCTTTTTCTTGATTTATTTGCATTTTTTTTATTTGAATTTGAGTTTGAATCAACTCATTTGGACTTAATCACTTGGGCATTTCTTTGACTTTCACCCAAGTGACTCATCTAACTCTCAAACTCATCTCTTTCTCTCTGATATATCATAAAATGGCCAAGGGAATATTTTTCTTAAATGAAAAATATTCATTTTCCATCTGAAATAGTACTTCAGTCACTTATGCTCCAAAGCAACCCTCATTTTCGTTGCCCACAAAAATCTGAGAAAATTCCTGAATATTCTTTAGACCTTGGCACACCTCCCTGTGCGAAAATATTGCATGGTTATTTGGAATATTTTCGCCACAGAAAATCTTTTCTGTTCTGACCAGAAAATGCATGTTGTGAAGGAAGTGCATTTTTCCTTGATCCAATGGAGCTGAAATTTTTAGGGCTTCATTACCCTCCTAAGAAACCCTTAACCACCAAAACTTAGCACTAAACTCTTTCTAGATTCTTCTCTATTAAGCTCACAAGTTTCTGTCCAGAAACTTGCCAAGATGCTACAGCCTCACCCATTCGACCTGTGCTAAACTCAAGTGCTTTGATCGACCTAGTCTTGCACGAACAACACCCCAGACATGAATTTAATGCGTTGCGTGGCGTGATGCAAGAGTTCACGCGGTGACCATGCGTGTACACGATGCCAGGCAGCTAGTCGACGCGCTCTGGGTGCCGCCGACGCCTCTGTTTCGCCCGTGCGTGCGCCCGAGGCCAAACCACTTCGCCACCAAGCGCCTGCTGCCTCGCCTCATCACCCTCGACCTCTCGCTGCCGCTCGCCGACATCGGAGCTCGCCGCAGCGATCATGAGCACGTCGTGCCCGAGTGCACAGTGAGCCCGTGCTCACTGTTGTTGTCCCCTCCCACGCCCTGAGCTCGTCTCCATCCTCCCACAGTGGCCGCATGACCCCTGGCCACTTCTCCCTCTCTCACTGGCGCTCCTCGTCGCCGTGCGACACTTCCAGAGTCTCCGGCGAGCTCTCGATCCCTGCCTCGGCCATGCCTATAAATAGGACCCTCCCGAGCTCATTTCTTCTCACCACTCCACCCGCTCAACCTCCACGACACCGTAGGTAGCTGCAGATCGGTGGGGCAGGCCTCTGGCCGCCGTCCCCGTCCCGAGCTCACCGGCGATCCCCTTCCTCTGTCCCTCCCACTCCACTACCTCTCGAGCTCGACTGACAGCGTGGGCGCGTTCCTGGTGGTCCACTGGTGCTAGCTGGTGCCCCTGGAGCCGCTGGAATGACCCCTCGACGCTGGCGTCTTCTTCTCCGACGAGCTCCGCCCGCTGCAGCCGCTGGAGACGACCACGCCGACCTCGTCCGTCCACCTCTCGCCAAGCTACGGGTACGTGCAGGTGCGCCGTAGTCTTGCGCGTCGATCCATCCCTTCCCGGGCGGCCGCCGACCTCTCCTCGCCGGAGAAACGACGGCGACGCGCCGCCCCTCCTCTATTTCCCTCTCTCTCTCTCCGAACCTGACGGGCGAGGCCCACTGTCAGCCTCACTGCTCGCGCCCGAAGCGGTATGAGTGGAGGCGTATTTGCTAAAATACGCCTTCGACGTCGCCCCTCTCTGGAATTTTCAAAAATCAATTTAAATTCAGAATATTGACTGAACTTTGACCAGCTATAACTTTTATTCTATAAGTCCAAATGACCTGATTCTTTTTGCATTGGTTTTGTGTTGGAATTCTCTATCGGCATGCAAAAGATGAGATTTTTTCTTGCTTTGATTATTTTCTGGTGAATTAAACAGTGTTATGTGACATTTTCCTTTTATTATTTTAATTATTTTCAGAAGGGATTTCTTGCCTTGAAGATCTCCAGAGGGAGTGTGACCCTCCTCTGCACTAAGGCAAGCCATCACAAATATTTGCAAGAGTGTCATTTCATTAACTATGGTTTTTACTTGAATATGGTTATTTTAATTGCATATAGAAAATTCATATTAAGTTATTTGATGCTAGTTCAAGTTCTTGGTATGATTGTTCTGTTATCAGTAGGATTATGGTTGAATAAATAAGTTTATGCAGTAGAGTAAGATGGTGATATGCTTGATCTAGTTCATATCGGTATTATGTTGAAATGATGCATATTTGGTCCATTGCATTTTCATGGCATGATATGAGTCGGTAAATTTATTTGCAAGTTGAAACCTGATAATAAACCAACTTGAACATGTTGTTGATCGAGTCATGGTGCCACCGAATCGAGATTCCCTAAGTGCAACCACATTTGCCTTTATGGGGGGCCCTTTCGCGGTCTGTTGTTATGACTCTCGCCGGTGCCTCCAACGAGGGAAGGTTATTCGCTGGCGCTACCCTGGCCCGGTAGGCAGGTATAACCTTGTGTGCCCGTAGTTGTTTTGGTACCATGTCCCCGTTTGGGACGATTGCTTTGCCACGACGGTGGCCGTTGGATGTCTGGAGTGGCATCAAGGCCACCCATGAGTTAGCCCAAAGGGGAGTTGGTCGGAGTGGCCGGGAGAGTGTCATGGCAATAGATTGGTTCTGCCGGAACGCCGTTGGTCCACCCGAATGGGAGTCCGAGGCCATGGGTTCCGTGGTGTGGGTACAATGTACTAACCTCTGCAGAGTGTGTATAATCTATCGATAGCCGCGTCCTCGGTTATGGACACAAGTTCGTAGTAGGTCACACCGTGGATCAATAAAAATATTAAAACTTGCACACTAAATAAATACTTGTGGCACTGGTTATGTTGGTGAAGTTGTTGAGACCATCGAGATGGTTTCATTTGTGATCCGGAAGTGATCATGTTGATATGGTGAGGTTCATGGTTACGAGGTAACCAAGATGGTAAGCGGGTCAAAAAGGCCCTGTTATGAGCATGATCACTTCATGAGAAGCATGTTAAATTCTTGCATTTAAACCTGCTTAAATATCATTGTTATTGTTTGCCATTGTTGCTTTGTTTGTGTGAGCTTGTAAGTACATTCAATGTACTGACCTGGCGTGTCATGCCAGTTTCAAGAGAAATCATATCGGAGTTGGAGTTGCATATCGCATCACAGTCTAGACCGTGTCCACATCAGTGTCCCTGTGAGATGGAGTCCTTCTACGTCGTTGTTCCGCTACCGTGTAGTCTTATCGTGATGTCGAGGCCCCTGCCCATGTCTACTAAATAATGTACATATGTTCAGCAACACCGTGTGTGCCGCTTGGCCTCGCTACTTGATGTAATATCAGACTCTATGTTCCGCTAGTTCCAATAAAGCGGTTGTATTTCTGTACCAATCTGTTGTGTGTTGCCAGAAGACATGATCTCTGGGCTGGCAATGCAAGGCAAACCGGTCACTCTGAGCCGGGGTGCCACAATGGTTGGCATCAGAGCCGCGCTGACTGTAGGACACGCTAGATAGCTAACCCGTTAGTTCAAACGGTAGATAGTAACTCTGAGTGCCGGTAGTTCTTGTGTGCTTTCAGTTGCTGCATTGCATGCATATAGTTTCTTTTATTACTAACCAACTAATGGTTGTGAGTGTAGATGGCTCCAGTACCGTATGTGTGTTAGTTGGAGCTGGCACCGTACACTTTGCCGCACCTTCTTCGAGGCGTATGGCGTCGACTCTACCCTCATGTTGACGACCCAGTGTATCGGGTGTACCGGGAGCGCCTAGCAGACTCAGTATTCGAGTATCATGCGGTGGTTACTTTGCGTTGCAGTTCGGCATCTGGCTCATACACCCGTTCTTCTAGGAGTGGTTTCGCTTCTACCCCCGCTTAGGCTGTTCAGTTTGCTGCGTTTGAGATTCTCATTGAGTTACGCTATAACGAGATCCAAATGCAGACTCACCCAAGCTTCTACTACTACCCATCCCTGCACGATGATGGGCGTATCCATTTTCCTATGATTGATCCGGCGGCCGAGAGTCCCGCTAGCCACCTTTCTCGCTACATCACTGCTAGCTATCTTCTGATTCACGAGCTGGCCCGAGAGCTGAACCGTGCTCGTACTGCTCTAGTGGCCGCTAGGTCCAGTTTCGTTCCACCTTCCATAGGGTTTACCCCCATTATTCCCCTAGTTTATAGCTCGCCAGTTACCCCAGTTACTCCTTCGAGTAGCTCGGGCACCTCAACTGTGACTCCCCACAAAGCCCCTGCCGAGTGGGCTTCACTTCTCGCTACTCCCGCAGCTCCTATGCTCCAGCCTCATCCAGCACCCACCCCTGAGGGAGAACCCTCGAGGCAGCGTCGTCGTGTTACCTTTAACCCGGAGGTTTTCGTTAATGTCGTCAGTTCAGGATCCGAGTCCGGGTCAGGAGAGGACCCAGCAGGACCAGTAGAGCACTAGATCGCCAGAGTATCCGAGGTCGTCATGATGCTTGGATGTACGAGTGTAGTGGTACTTGTCATGATGTTTCCCTTCATGTACGAGTGTAGCCGTACTTGTCATGATGCTTGGATGTACGGATGTAGTCGTACCAGTCATGATGTTTCATTTCATGTATGAGTCTATGTATAATTATGTTGGAACTTCTTCCGTTATTTTTCGTCTTGGTTTCTTGTTGCTTTCTTTTGGGTTTTGTCGCTTGCTTTTCTTCCCCATTTATGGATGTTGCTCATCTCGATGCTTCATATTGGGAAACAAAAATAGGATGACAAGAGGAGGTAGCAGTAGTCAGGAAGGTGACGATACTCCTATTCGTCGCTCCGCCCGACAAGCAGGGCACTCCTCTGAACCATATCAGCCACCACCACCTCCTCCACCTCAACCACCTACCACAGAGCAGATTATGAGAATGTTCGAAGAAAGAAGAAACTAGGACTTACTTGAATTACTGAGAAGTGTGTAGGCTATGGTTGGGCAGAATGGAAATCAGTATGGCAATCACTCCAAACTATCAGACTTTCAGAGGACTAAGCCTCCCAGTTTCATTCAAGTTGTCGATCCTTTGGAAGCCGATGATTGGTTGCGGACTATTGAGAAAAAGCTTGAAATTGCCCGCACCGAAGAAGCTGACAAGGTTCCATTTGCTACACATTATCTTGAAGGATCTGCCGCTATATGGTGGGATAATGCTGAAGCTATGTGGCCTACGGATGATGAGATCACTTGGGATAAATTCAAGGACAATTTCCGCAAGTATCACATTCCCGCTGGTATCATGAAAGTCAAGCAGCGTGAGTTCCTCACTCTCACTCAAGGAAACCTGTCAGTAAATGAGTATCTGCATAAATTCAATCACTTGGCTCGTTATTCCCTCTATGATGTGGCCGCCGAAGAAAGGAAGATCGATCGATTCCTTGGAGGACTCAATCAGCACCTCCGATGCACACTCAGCATGTTCGACTTCCTCGACTTTCAGACTTTGGTGAACAAGGCCCTCATTGAAGAAAGGGAGCACAAGCTGGTTCACGACAATAAGCCCGCTTATAATGATCATAAACGCAAGTTCGAGCCTAAGAAGGATGGACAGCTAGTGCAGAAGGCTCGTACCTGGCAGCAGCCTCAGTTTGAGTTTAAACCAACCTGGCAGCAGAATACCAACAAGACCAACAACCAAGTCAAGACTATCATGGCAAATCCTGTCCGGGAAGACTATTAGCGTAGCAACACATGTTTCTCTTGTGGGCAGACCGGACACTATGCAAAATAGTGTCCCAAAAACAACAAGTCAAATGCACTCCTCAAGTCTCAAGTCAACCACATGGAATCCTACACCAAGGAGGAGCTGATCCAAGGTCAGGTGCATCATCTCTCCGCCGAAGAAGCCCAAGAAAACCCCCAAGTGGTCATCGGTATGTTTCCTGTTAATAACATACTCGCAATAATTTTATTCGACTCGGTGGCTTCCCATTCCTTTATTTCGCGGAGTTTTGTTGCCCAAAACAAGTTTTCTTGCTCTCTTCTTGAGAAAAGAATGATGGTGCTATCCCCGGGATCCATGCTCAAACCAAATTTGGTATGCCGTGACTTGGAAATACGGATTCTTGAAGTCATGTTCCCTGCCACACTAGTACACTACAAAAAAAATACACTTCCGTGATGATACGTGTTTGTCACAGTAGGTCACGTTTTCTGTCATGCATGTACATCCATGACAATTTTATGACAAAATCAAGATAGTCATACCTGTGCTGTCGTAGAAGTGTTCCATGACATTACCAAAATTATCATCATGGAAGTGTCCACTTCCATGACGATAAATGGCGCGTCATCGAAGTACTTTCGTCAAGGGTAACCGACACGTGGCATCCACCATAACGGGTTGCCGTTAAGCTATCGGGTCCGGTTTTGGATCCGATAACCCGCTAACAGCCACGACCAATGGCGATTTTCCACGTGTAAAATTCTCATTAGCCGACGGAACCACGTGTCAGCTCCGCGTTGGCACAGATGTCACTCATCCAATGGGAGAGATGCGCCTATGATATGTTGACACGTGGACGGGCCGAAAAGTGGCCCATAAATATTAAATGGGCCGGCCCATCTAAAGGCCCACAAGATTTTGCAGACCATAATGGGCCAGCCCAGCTAAAGGCCCACAAGATTTTGCAGACCATAATGGGCCGGCCCAGCTAAAGGCCCACAAGATTTTGAAGACACTGGTGGGCTGGCCCGTTAATAGGCTGCCATGTTTTGGGCCAAATGTCGGCCCATATTTGATCTGGTCCATTAATAGCCTGCCACGTTCTGGGCCTAATAAGGGCCCATATGAGATCCGGCCCATTAATAGCCTACCATGTTCTGGGCCATATTACGGCCCATATCAGATCCGGCCCTTTAAGAGCCTTTGGGCTAAATTTTGGCCCATATCAGATTCGGCCCGTCAACTGGATGCTGTGCTTTTGGGCCCACTTGAGGCCCGGTTAGGATTTCTGTTTGCTAAAGGCCCATTTAGTAATACGGCCTGATATTAGTTTCGGCCTGTTAAAGGCCTGCTTAACATTTCGGCCCTATATTTCTTTCGGCTTGTTAAAAGCCCGTCATATAGTTAGGCCTAACTATGGCCCGCTTTGCATCCGGCCTGCTCACAGCCAATAATTTGATTGGGCCAAACAAGGACCAAGACAATTTTGGCCTATTAACGGCCCATAATGTGATTGGTACAATCATGGGCCGGGGTCTATTTCGGCCTGCTGTCGGCCCGTGAGCTGTTCGGCACGTTTCAGGCCCAACCTACTTTTCAGCCTACTAAAAGCCCATTGAATTTTCTTGCGAAAATAGGGCCGGCAGTTTACTCGGCCTATTAAAGGCCCGATACTACTAGTGGGCCAGTTTACATTTAGGCTTGTTAACGGACCCAGATGACTGGGCCCATGATGCGGCCCATACATAGTGATTTGCATGACGACCCGATTATGTACCGTAATTTTACGGTTTGGCTGGTTTACTTTTCATGGAGCGAAGACATGATATATGTACAGTAAAATAACTGCAGCATCGTGAATAAGAAAAAACCTAGACTATACAATAAAGAAATTAAGGCATATTACATCCACTGGGCATAAAAGTTCACACTATGATAATAAAGCACAAGCAGACAGCAGATTACATACACTGGGCATCAAAGATCGCCACCAGTGCAAATAAACACGCCGACAAAATAATATACAAAACCGACAGCACTTCAATAGAGTTCAAGAAAGGTTAGCCCTGCTCGGGAGCTGTAGCGCAAGCAGCTGAGCAAGCTGATGAGACTGCACTTGTTTGACGCTTATATCCTCCTCACTCTGAAAGAGAAACAAGCAGACAGATGATAGGTTTTGCACATATAAGTATCAGTGCTGACAATTCATCACATTTCTTATTGGCGAATAAAGTGACACAGTTTAAAATAGCATTAACACAATATGGTATTGTTCAGGTTAAGACATGGCAGGAAATGACATTGTGAAGGAGTTGGCAGCTTCACGACACCACTGGATTACAGATCAAGAACTCATAAGTATCAATGGTTAGTGTGCTGTCAATTTATCCCATTTCAGATTGGCAAATAAAGAGACGATTTAAATAATAGTAGAATGATATGACATTGTTCATACTTAAGATATTGCAGAATATGACATTGTGCTGTAGTGGGTAGGTTCACCACACCACTGGATTACGGATCAGGAACAGAAGCATACATGTAGTGCGAAAGAAGATCACTTGCTCTGTATAGTTTAATTTACATGGTATGAAGAAGGAACTTGGTTGTACAACTGAAAACTTAAATTGAGAAGGACGAACTTTTGTTTATGAACTACATAATAAACTTTAAACATGCAATTTGATGCAAACACAAAAAATAAACAGCTGTTGCAGTCATGCCTAACCAAATATACACAACAGAGTTTGAAGGCTTGAGAAGGACAAACTTACATTAGTGGTGAAGACCGGCTCTATAAAGCCCTTGTCCATGCTGATGGGGGGGGGGGCAATTCAAGAAGTTTACCACATAATCTTCTTCATAAGCATTGCCTTTATTCTACATTTTGTTAAGAGTAAATATAGATGTGATAATATAAGAAAAAATGAAGAATATTTAAGATAAGATGAAGAGTGATGCTACATAACCAAGTAGCTATAAATGTAAGTACAGGGATACAGGCAAAAGGTACAGCCAAGAGCAATGCAGAGCTAAACTTCTTTAGTACCATCGGGGTTATCCAACCTTATGGTAAGAGTAAATATAGATCTGATGTGTAGAAAATGGAGGCCAAAGGAAAATAAGCTGCAGAGTGATGGTACATGAACAACTAGCTGTCAATATAAGTACACTGATAAAGGACAGCAGGTACTTACAAGAACAATGCAGAGCTAAACTTTTTCATTGGCATTGGATATATTCTACACTAATGTAACCATTCATACAGATCAGATAATTTGGAGCGAACAATTGATAAGCAAGCTATCATGCATACTACTGTCACATAATGAACCAGGTATGAATGCAAGTACAGTGATACAGGACAATAGGTACTAACAAGAGCAAAGTAGCGGGCAGCATATTTGTGATATCCTGTCGTCCTTTTCAAACCGGAATTCTTCTTCGAGCAGATTTCCTGCAAAAGAGATCCATAAGGCACATGCGGAAAAGTAGAAGTTCAAATTGTCATGTGATATCATAAACAGTACCTCATCCTGGGAACGAGACCAGTGCATAACAAGGTTTTTCCATTCAATATCTTCTAAATTTAGCACAGGAGACTTCACCGAAAATTCATTTATAGACTTGCCATCAAAGTGTGATTTCCTCAGGTAACACCGATACTGCTGCAATGCTTCCTTGAAAAGCGCAAGCAAGCTTTGCTTGTCATGACTATCTAGATTGACCATCGCCTACTTACAACAATGTAATGTAAATCATTGATGTGTTCAATCAGCAGAAAACAGGAAAATAATCACCATGAATAATAGCACTTACACGTAAGTGGGACAGGAAGATGTGAAAATGGTGTTTGTCTTCACTATAATCTTCCCATGATGGGAATATATGCACGTAGTCCCTAACAACATTGAAAGCATTGTCTTTTAAACTAGGAATAACTGGAATGGGGTTCCAATCTGCAGGAATTGGCCGTCTCTGCGGTTGGGATAGGTCTTCGGCCGGTGGACTTGCTTTACTTTTTGCTGGAGTGGGATTTTTATGTGGTACGGCTGGTGCTATGGCAACTGAAATCGGCATACCTTTTGCTGGAGTGCGGGTCCTGTGTGGTGGGGCTAGTGTTATGGCCAGTGAAGTATGGGTACAGTCTGTTGGAGTCGGTCCTACGTTTTGTGTCACTGGTTGTAGAGCCAATATAAGTGGGGTGCTGTCTAATTTCTCCGGCACCACCACGTTTTTCAAGGACTTTGCTGGTGCTCCTTCAGGTCCGGCAATCACCCTCTTCCTTTTTGATGTCTGATGCACAAGAACATCATTTGAGTGGAAAAACATGGTATGATGACAGATGGAATATGTATTGATAATGGATGGGCATGGCACCTTGACATATATGATGAGTAAACTAAGCAGATGGCGGTGCAACAAAGTAGAAGAAATGCAAGACACCTTATGCCAGATACGCGCAATCAATAAAACCTTGCCAAATTAGAACATGCACCTTGATGGGTGAACAGGACAGGCCATCTGCCTTCGACTCCTTGAGGTCAGAATAGTCATTAGGATCATATTCTGAACAAGAATCTGCAGGTGGGGAGCATATGAGTTTCACTGCATCCAGAACGGCACTCAATGCCTTGGTGCCAATTTTGTAAGTCGTTGCAGTGTTCCATAATATTCTTCTGATGCGCGGATTCTGATATTCGCTGTGATTGTAACACCCCTGTGTATTAGTCACTGTGATCAGCTGCTAATAATGCCAAGTCATATCATTTGCAGTGCTTAAACATAGTGGTTAACCAAAGCAATTCAAACTCCGTTCTGAAAATCAACTCAAATTCAAAAGTGCAAAATAAATTTGCTCAAACACTGTTGCAAAAATGTTCACTAAATAGCAAATATTCCAGAAGCACTCATAAAAATATAAACAATGGTATTGGAACTCGCTAAATGGTTCAAACCATATGAAACAGCACCAAAACAGAATGATTTGATCTAATTAAATTCATTTCAAATTCAAATGAAATTCAAATTCACCCAAACCAATTGTTGGTGAAAGGTAATATTGCATTGCAATATTTGGGCCAAGTCCCACATTTTACAAGAGAGCTAAAGTGGCCTAACTATTTCAAAACAGAAAATAAATAAAAGAAAAATAGAAAAGAGAAACAGAAAAATAAAAGAGGCACTGTGCACTGGGCCTAAGTGCACAGTGCCCCGAAACGGCCCACCTGGCCCAACTCCTTCTCTCATCCTCGCGTGTCACCTTCCCCATGGCCGAGCGCGCGCGCACCGGCGGGCGCGTGACACGGCGACGGCGCCGACGCCACCGACACGCTGGGGGATAAGGACGAGGCCGAGCCGTCCCCCCTGGTCTATCCGCTCATTCTCCCCACTCCTCTCGGTCGCTCCACCCTCCCTTCTCCTCTCAGATCCAACGCCGAGCGCCGTCGTCGCCGCGTTTCCGTCGATGCCGCGGCCACCGTCGTCGCCTCGAGCCATCGAGATGCTGTAGAGGTTCGCCCATGTCTGGCTCGTCGACTGGTGGTCCGAGTAGGAGCGAGAAGGCCCTGTTGCTGTCGGATGCCGCCGCCCCTTTCTTCTCCAACTCCGGTGCCCGCCGACGAATTCGAGCCTCTGCGCTATTAAGCTGACCACGGGCTTTTCGTAGCCGCTAGGTGAGCTCCGCCTCTACCCCTGCTCCCTTCTCCGCTTGTTTGCACGCCTCCGATGAGCTGCCGCCATGGCTGTGCTCTGACCACCGCCGCATGAGCCATTGACGCGCTCCCGAGCTCCGGCAGCTCGAGCCAGTGGCGCCAACGCGCTCCTGGAGGTCCGCAGCTTCCCCCTAGCTAGTTAGCATGCGCGAGAGCGCCGCGCAGCCACGATTCCGTTCGGTCCCGAACTCCGGCGCCCGCCCCGCAGCTCGCCGCTGTCGTTTTAGTTCATCTCCGGCCGCGCTAGTGCCCCCGCTATATGCGCCGTCTCGTGCGCGTTCGAATGCAGCCAGCCGCGTCCAAAATGATGGCCTGTGGCCATTTTCCGGTGACGTCCGACGCGCGCCGCCGCGATTTCTGGTCGCCGGCGTCGCTCCGGCGTCGTCGCCGACGTGGCATGGGTGGGCCCCATCCCTGAACCACTGACCGTGGGCCCTGGGGCGCCAGTTGACTGGGTTGACCCAGTCAACTGTGCTGACTGGGCAGCCCAGCCACTGACATGTGGACCCCACCGCATTATAATTAACTAAAAATGATTTTATAATTAAAAGATAATTAGTTTAGTTAATAAGTCACTGACAAGTGGGGTCCACCCCCTAATATTCCTATTTAGCTAAAAATAAAAACCCTATTAGTCCTCTGTCAATGACATGTGGGTCCCACTGGACCCACATGTCAGGTTTGACCCTGGTCAACCGACCGTTGACTGCTGACATCACCGTTACCTCATGCTGACATCATATATCATTTTTTGTTAAATAAAAATAATTCTAGAAAATATTTAAAACTTCGAAAATTCGTAACTTTTAAACCGTAGCTCGGATTGAAAAACTTAAAACATGAAACTTGCTCAGAACGACGAGACAAATCTGATCGTGTTATCTGTTTCTTTGTCGGAACCCCCTACATAGAAGAACTCGTAACTCCGAACCCGGTTCCGATAGATGAATAGTGCATAATCACCGGTAAATAAATTCCACCTTAATCCTAAAATAACTAAAAATGACTTAGACATACTTCAGGCAACCCTGCACTGCATCGTAGTCATAGCATACCCTGTATTGCATCATTGCTGTGTATTTACTTGTTCCTTCCCCTTCTTCTCTCTCGGTAGACACCGACATCGATGTAGCTCCCGAGGTCGACACTGCTCAGGAGCCCGACGACTCAGTCGACGACCCTGCCCTTGCCGTCGAGCAGACAGGCAAGCACCCCCATTTTGAGCATTCCGATATCGCCCACTCTCTTCTCTCTTATGCTTGCATTAGAATCTGCTACTGTTACTATATCCTATCTCTGCTGCATAGCCTGTTTACTTGTAACCTGCTGTTGATACATACCTGTTATCCTAAACTGTCTAGTATAGGATGGATAGAGACCTAACAGAGACCCACTTGTCCCAACTACCCCGCTGGACTCTTAGAAGACCCGAGCAACGGGATCGAAGATCAGACCCTGGCACCGCACGTCACTTCCACCTTAAATTGCTCGACACTACTGGGTTATTATCGAGTGCCGAGGGTGATACCTCGTCAGCACTTCTGATGATAACCTTGTAGGTTAGTTACCCGGTCATGGTAAGCGAGGGTGATTCCTCCTACACCACCCCCGATACCGACACCGTCGTGCAACACCTCAAGTGTTGACCTCGAGGGTGATTCCTCCTTCGTTCACCTTGACGATAACATCAAGTGGGATTCCATCGAGGGTGATTCCTCAGGGTTTCCCTTGGTGTCGGACACACGGATAACTTGGATACTATGACTGAACATTGAACCATGACACTAAAGACGGGTCGGCCCTGAGGGGTACCCACGCGAGCATGAATGCGGAGTCATGTGGAGTCGGGTTGAGCTGAGAGGTGCCCGCGAGATAACTACGAGGCGTGGCCGGGCATTCTTAGCCCTTGCCGCAAGTCCTCGAGACGGGGCGATGGGGTCACATCGATCGTGAGTCTCTGCTCGTTACCGCGCACTCCTAAACCACTAAACGGTTTGGATATTTGATCCGAGGGGCCTCTGGCCTGATTGCACTAACCATCACGTGGGCATAGTATGGGCGTTATGCGTCGTATACTTCAGCCGAAGCTTAATAGACGTCAGCATCTGAGTGGCACACGCTGGGTTGGACTGGGAACGCAACCGCACCTGTATAAGGGGTTGCTAGGTCTGCTCACCGGCGGTGTACGCAGCGTGCAGGAGCGTCCGGGGCGATGGCCCAAGACCCCTGGGGGCATAGGTTTAGTCCGGCGTGCTGACCTCTCTGTTAAGTATTAGGTCGGGTTGCGGCGTGTTGCTTAGCCGAGGCCGGGCATGACCCAGTAAAGTGTGTCCGGCCGGAGTTAAGCGAGCGTGGTGGGTAAGTTGGTGCACCCCTGCAGGGAAGAACTAATCTATCGATAGCCTGTCCTACGGTAACGGACACTCGGAGTTGTATCCCGATCGGTACAACTAGAACTGATGACTTGGATTAAATGGATAATATGGCTCTGGGATTGCTTTCTCGCAGGGAGTCGAGGAAGAATCTCTGGCCGAGGTTGATGACACTACTATACTTTACATTATGTTATTATGTTCTCTTCTTATGCTGCAAGACTGATGAAGATGCTGAAGATGCTAGTCTTCGATAGGACTAGGCTTTCCTCTCTATTCTGGCATTTCTGCAGCCCAGTCCACATATACAACCCCCTTTTTGATAATGTTGCATATGTAGTGTAGATCCTTGCTTGCTGAGTACTTCGGATGAGTACTCACGTTTGCTTTACTTTCTTTTTCCCCCATATCCATATGTCGCCGCCAGATGACGGAGCCCTTGAGATAGCTGCCCCCGTCGATGACTACGGCTACTACTACTACCCTTCCGGCAAGTACTACTATGAGGAGCCGATCGATGACCAGGAGTAGGATTTGGAGGGTCTTAAGCAGGAGGCCTACGCCTTTCGATCGTAGTATTTTGCTTTGCCCCGCCTCTGTGAAGGCTTATCTCTGTTCTGTAATATATCTGTACCCAGATATCTAATGCTTCCGCTGACGCTTGTATGCCATCGAGCTATGTATTCGAGCCCTCGAGGCCCTGGCTTGTAATATAAAGCCTCTATGACTTTATTTATGTTTTAGAGTTGTGTTGTGATATCTTCAAGTGAGTCCTTAGGCTTGATCGTGTGCATTTGCGTATATGATTAGTGAACGATTAAGCCGGGGTCATCACAGGTTGGTATCAGAGCCGACTGCTTCTAGGAATCCCCCTTTCTAACTCCTTGGCCGAAGTGGAGTCTAGTGGTCGAAAACTATTTTACTAACTTGGTTGTGTGGCTTACGGGCCCACGTCGCCAACTGGGTGGTATTAGGATGTTTTATTCCTCGATCTTTACTCTGGGACTCTGATCTCTCTTCTATTCAGGTTTAATAAATTTACTAACACTGACACTTAGGATCTCGTTAATCCCATCCATCCGGAGAGCTGGATTCTGTGCAATTTCCCTGTCATTGATCTGATTAGTCTGATAATCATTTTCCTCCATTGTTTTGTTTAACCTTTCCATTCGAGATCTGTTATATTTCTCATCGTCATATGACAACCCTGAACTTCTTTGTTTCAGATGGACCGTCTGTTTCCCCCACACCCTACGACGCAGCTTGTGCTTCGCACCTGGGCTCGAGACGTCCCTGGGTTTCCAGCTGTTCTGATCGCCCTCTTGATCAGGCTGGGATACCGCTGGTGCCCCGAGTACATGGTCTACGAGGTTTATCGTGAGTTCAACCAGGAGCAGTACTATGCTGATGTTCGCATCTACGATGAGCAGGATGACTTAGACACTGAGCTACACCTTTTTCACGGTATCGGCGTGATGATTGAGATGACAGTCCATGATGCCGCCTACTCTGCTGTTGCACGTCTTCGAGGACAGTTCAGCGCTGACTTGGATGCCTCTGAGTATCGGTACATTCCGTATTCCCCTGCTAGAGATGCTACTGGATACTACACAGCTGTCTGTGCCCCGTACGAGCCTCGTCGCTACGATCAGCGAGTTCTGATTCAGTGTACTCAGGCTCTGGATCGCACCGTTCGCGCTCTTGCTGTCGAGTTGTTTGGCACTCGAGCACGACTCTACGAGGCTATGACGCAGTTGCTACCAGCTGTTCGTGCAGGGATACATCCGGAGCACATTCTTTACCCGAGCAGGACCGAGATGCCATCAGGGATCGATTGGCCTGCTGTGGGAGGTCACACGCCTGCACGTGGACCTCTTCTTTCAGCTCGAGACCGGATTCTGCATCAGAGTGCACATGGAGCGTAGGATCCTTCTGTGACGAACGTCCGTCGTCCGCACTTGCAGCTACCCTGTTTCAGTGGTTTTCTCCGACGTTGATGTAGCCTTTGCTATGTCTCGTTGTGTACTTCTTTACCGCGTGCCTGCGCGCCGCCTAGTATGTCTAGCTTTTGGATTTGCGTCATTATGCTGTCCGTATGTAACCGACTCTGTATGGATCTGTATGACTTAATGCCTATTATTAAGCATCTGCTGTACTACTTAAATTCCGTCGTCTTACATCATGTTTGTTTCTAAACACTCGCCGTGGCTACTGCTAAACTACCCCTGTTGATTTAGCAGGATGGGTGATAACAATCCACCTCCACCGCCACCGCCTGACTATATGGCTGCGATGATGCAACAGTTTGAACTCAACCGTCAGTTCATGACGGGGATTATGCAACAATTCCCCCGTCCCAATGCCGACCAGCCGCCACCTTCCATCACCTTGCCAGAATTTATGCGACTCAACCCGTTGTTCTTTTGCAACACAGTCAACCCGCTGGATGCTGATGACTGGCTGCGTGACATCTCCTATGAGATGGAGTCTGCTGATGTCGCCCTGGCCAATTATGTCACCTTTGCGACATACCTTCTGAAAGGTCCCGCAGCACAATGGTGGGCCACTCACCGACAGACCCTACCACCTGGTACCGTCGTCACTTGGGCAGAATTCAAGATTGCTTTCCGTGCCCGCTACATTCCTCAAGCTATCATAGCGCGGAAAAAGGCCGAGTTCCGTAGTCTCGTTCAAGGTAACAAGACTGTGGAAGTTTATCAGCGCGAGTTTCTTGACTTGTCTCGCTATGCTGAAGAAGACATCCCCACTGATGCCTGAAGGCAAGAGAAGTTTCGTGAAGGGCTGCATCATGATATTCAGTTAGCTCTGCTCGTTCAAGACTATCCTGATTTCGCCACCTTGGTGAATAAGGCTATCATGGTTGAAACTGGTCTGAAGAAACACAAGGAAGCAACTAGACGCACCCGTGAGGCGGGCTCATCTTCGGGCTCGTCTTCCCAGAAGCGCCGCATCTGGATACCTCAGAGCATGTACCATCCAGCAGCTCCAGCATACAGGCCTTCATATGCTGCACCTCGTCTGCCTCCTCCACCACCGAGGCAGCCTCTGCAAGCTCCTGCACCTCGAGCTCCTGCACCTCGTCCTGACAGTGGACTATGCTTCAAGTGTGGCCAGCCAGGTCACCGTGCTAGGGATTGTTCTCAGAAGCAGAATCAGTTGGCTCTTCCTCCTGCTGGCCGTGATAATGGCCGTGGGAATTCTCAGCCTCGCTACAGCAATGTCAGGCCTTCTTATGGTCGTGGGCAGGCCTTCCATGTCAACATGAATGAAGACCCCGAACAACCAGTAACTGTGATGGGTACACTTCTTGTTAATTCAGTACCTGCAACTGTTTTATTTGATTCAGGAGCATCGCATTCATTCATGTCAGAACACTTTGCACTCTTGCATGACGTTAAGTGTGAAACACTACACCATCCGTTAGTTGTAAACACTCCCGCCGGTCGGTGCCAAGCCACCATATTCAGCCCCGAAGTCACTGTTGTGATTGAGGAGAGAAAGTTTTAGGCCTTCCCCATAATTCTGAATAATTCCAACATTGACCTTATACTGGGAATGGATTGGTTGAAGGCTCACTACGCCTCAATCAATTGTGCCACTAAAGTTGTACACCTCCTTCATCCATCAGATGAGTTAGTGAACTACCGAGCTCACATCTCTCAGAACGCCGAGGCTCAGATTTATGCCTTGAATGCGTTGAATGCTTCTCCGCTTGAGGGGATCGAGAACATTCCAGTCGTGTGCAACTTCCAGGATGTCTTTCCAGAAGAACTTCCAGGAATACCCCCTGCTAGAGCTGTCGAGTTCGTCATCGACTTGAAGCCTGGCACCACTCCTATTGCGAAGCGTCCTTATAAGATGCCACCACACCACCTTATTGAGCTTAAGGAAGAAATCGATAATTCACTTAAGAAGGGCTTCATCCGTCCCAGTTCCTCTGCCTGGGGAGCACTGTCTCTCTTTGTCAAGAAGAAAGATGGTACGAATAGGTTGGCCCAAGATTACCGTCCTATCAACCAGGCCACCATTCAGAACAAATATCCGCTTCCCCGGATCAATGACTTATATGATCAACTTGCTGGATCTTCGGTGTTCTCTAAACTCGACTTGAGGTTGGGTTATCACCAGATCCGTGTCCATGAAGAGGATATTCCGAAGACCGCCTTCGTTACTCGTTATGGCTCCTATGAATACACCGTCATGTCATTTGGCCTGACGAATGCTCCAGCTACGTTCTCCCGCCTGATGAATTATATATTCATGGATTACCTCGACAAGTTCGTCGTGGTATATCTAGATGATATCCTAGTATATTTGAAGAATAAGGTAGAACATGCTGAACATCTTCGCCTTGTTCTGGAGAGGCTTCGAGAACACAAGTTGTATGCCAAGTACTCCAAATGTGAATTCTGGCTATCTGAAGTAACCTACCTTGGACATGTCATTTCCAAGGACGGTATTGCCGTTAACCCGGAGCGTGTTCAGGCTATCCTTGACTGGACTCCTCCGAAGAATGCTAAGCAAGTCAGAAGCTTTCTCGGTCTAGCCAGTTATTGTCGCCGATTCGTCGAGAACTTCTCCAAGATCGCCAAGCCCCTGACTAATCTGCTTCACAAAGGCGTTAAGTTTGAGTGGACAGACAAGTGTCAGGAAAGTTTCCAGACCCTCAAGGACAAGCTTACTTCTACTCCAGTACTTGCTCCTCCTGATTCTCGCAAGGACTTTGTCATATACTGCGACGCCTCTCGTCAGGGATTAGGCTGTGTCCTAATGCAAGAACGAAGAGTAATTGCGTATGCTTCATGTCAATTGCGTCCACATGAAGAAAATTATCCAGTGCATGATCTTGAACTTGCTGCAGTGATATATGCATTGAAGTTATGGCGACATTACCTTCTGGGTAATCGGTGTGAGATTTATACCGATCATCATAGTCTGAAATACTTGTTCACTCAACCGGATCTTAATCTCCGTCAGCAACGATGGTTGGAAATAATTACGGACTATGACTGTGGTATTTCATATACCCCTGGCAAGGCTAACATGATGGCTGATGCCTTGAGCCGCAAGTCATATTGCAACAACCTCATGGTTAGGCGAGCTCAACCTCATCTTTATGCAGAACTGACTCAGCTGAATCTGTGAATCGTTCCCCAGGGTTCTCTTAATAACCTTGTGGTGCAGCCAGACCTTCAAAAGGCTGTTAAGGAAGTGCAAGCCAAAGATGCTGAAATTGACTTGATGAAGAAAGAGCTTCACCTTGATAAGTACCGGGATTTCTCAGTTGCTGAAGATGGAACATTATATTTCAGAGACCGCATCATAGTACCTCGCTTCGAGCTTATGACTGACAAGGTCATGAAGGAGGCTCATGATACACCGCTGTCTATCCATCCGGGTAGCACCAAGATGTATCGTGATCTTCGACAAAGGTACTGGTGGTCTAAAATGAAACAGGACATTGCTCGATATGTTGATGAATGTGACGTATGTCGTCGCATGAAAGCAGAACATCAGAAGCCTGCTGGAATTCTTCAACCACTCCCTATTCCTTTGTGGAACTGGGATAAAGTGCAAATGGATTTCATTACTGGTCTTCTCAAGTCTCAGAAAGGTCATGATGATATTCTTGTCATCGTCGACCAACTTTCCAAGGTTGCTCATTTCCTACCTGTCAAGGAGACTATCACTGCTAGCCAGCTAGCAGAGCTGTATATCTCTAGAATCGTTTCACTCAACGGTATTCCGAAGGAGATCAGTTCGGACCGTGGCGGTCTTTTCACGTCCAAGTTCTGGGAAAGTTTCCAAGAAGCAATGGGGACTCACATTACATGGAGTTCAGCTTATCATCCGCAATCCCAAGGCCAAGTCGAGCGAGTTAATCAAGTGCTTGAAGTTATGCTTCGCGCTTGTGTTATATCATTCGGTAAGAAATGGGAGGAATCTCTCCCGTTTGCCGAATTCTCTTATAATAACAGCTATCAAGCCAGCTTGAAGATGGCTCCATTCGAAGTGTTATACAGACGTAAGTGTCGAACCCCTCTGAATTGGTCAGAAACTGGGGAACGACCACTTGTTGGACCGGACATTATTCAACATGCCGAAGAACAAGTCAGAATTGTTCGAGAAAATCTCAAGGCGGCTCAGGACCGCCAGAAGAGCAACTATGATCGCAAATGATGGGGTCTGACTTATCAACCAGGTGATCAAGCCTATCTTCGTGTCACTCCTATGAAGGGCACCCGTCGATTCGGAATCAAGGGCATGCCAGCTCCTCGCTATATTGGTCCCTTTCGCATAGTTGCCAGACGTGGACAGGTGGCATATAAATTGGAGTTGCCACCACAATTCTCTCATATCCACGATGTATTCCACGTGTCGCAGCTCCGTAAATGCTTCAAGGAATCTCCGCATCGCGCAGTGGATCACGAGATGCTTGAATTGCAAGATGACTTATCTTATAAGGAGCACCCGATCCGCATCCTTGATGAAGCTGAACGTCGAACTTGTCAGAAGACGACCAAGTTCCTGAAAGTGCAGTGGTCGAATCACACTAAAGATGAAGCCACGTGGGAACGCGAGGATCATCTTCGGGAAGAATATCCCGACCTCTTTCCTTCTACCTCCTAAATTCGCGGGTAGAGAATTTCTTTTAGAGGAGGAGAACTTGTAACACCCCTGTGTTTTAGTCACTGTGATCAGCTGCTAATAATGCCAAGTCATATCATTTGCAGTGCTTAAACATAGTGGTTAACCAAAGCAATTCAAACTCCGTTCTGAAAATCAACTCAAATTCAAAAGTGCAAAATAAATTTGCTCAAACACTGTTGCAAAAATGTTCACTAAATAGCAAATATTCCAGAAGCACTCATAAAAATATAAACAATGGTATTGGAGCTAGCTAAATGGTTCAAACCACATCAAACAGCACCAAATCATAATTATTTAATCTAATTAAATTCATTTCAAATTCAAATGAAATTCAAATTCACCCAAACCAATTGTTGGTGAAAGGTAATATTGCATTGCAATATTTGGGCCAAGTCCCACATTTTACAAGAGAGCTAAAGTGGCCTAACTATTTCAAAATAGAAAATAAATAAAAGAAAAATAGAAAAGAGAAACAGAAAAATAAAACGAGGCACTGTGCACTAGGCCTAAGTGCACAGTGCCCCGAAACGGCCCACCTGGCCCAACTCCTTCTCTCTCCCTCGCGTGTCACCTTCCCCATGGCCGAGCAGGCGCGCGACACAGCGACGGCGCCGACGCCACCGACACGCTGGGGGATAAGGACGAGGCCGAGCCGCCCCCCCTGGTCTATCCGCTCATTCTCCCCACTCCTCTCAGTCGCTCCACCCCTCCCTTCTCCTCTCAGATCCAACGCCGAGCGCCGTCGTCGCCACGTTTTCGTCGATGCCGCGGCCACCGTCGTCGCCTTGAGCCACCGAGATGCCGTAGAGGTTCGCCCACGTCTGCCTCGTCGACTGGTGGTCCGAGTAGGAGCGAGGAGGCCCTGTTGCTGCCGGACGCCGCCGCCCCTTTCTTCTCCAACTCCGGTGCCCACCGACGAATTCAAGCCTCTGCACTACTAAGCTGACCACGGGCTTTTCGTAGCCGCTAGGTGCGCTCCGCCTCTACCCCTGCTCCCTTCTCCGCTTGTTTGCACGCCTCCGACGAGCTGCCGCCGTGGCTGTGCTCTGACCACCGCCGCATGAGCCATTGAAACGTTCCCGAGCTCCGACAGCTCGAGCCAGTGGCGCCAACGCGCTCCTAGAGGTCCGTAGCTTCCCCCTAGCTAGTTAGCATGCGCGAGAGCGCCGCGCAGCCGCGATTCCGTTCGGTCCCGAACTCCGACGCCCGCCCCGCAACTCACCGCCATCATTTTAGTTCATCTCCGGCCGCGCTAGTGCCCCCGCTAGATGCGCCGTCTCGTGCGCGTTCGAATGCAGCCAGCCGCGTCCAAAATGATGGCCTGTGGCCATTTTCCGGTACGTCCGACATGTGCCGCCGCGATTTCTGGTCGCCGGCATCGCTCCATCGTCGTCGCCGATGTGGCATGGGTGGGCCCCATCCCTGAGCCACTGACCGTGGGCCCTGGGGCCCCAGTTGACTGGGTTGACCCAATCAACTGTGCTGACTGGGCAGCCCAGCCACTGACATGTGGACCCCACCGCATTATAATTAACTAAAAACGATTTTATAATTAAAAGATAATTAGTTTAGTTAATAAGTCACTGACAAGTGGGGTCCACCCCCTAATAATCCTGTTTAGCTAAAAAAACCCTATTAGTCCTCTGTCAATGACATGTGGGTCCCACTGGACCCACATGTCAGGTTTGACCCTGGTCAACCGACCATTGACTGCTGACATCACCGTTACCTCATGCTGACGTCATATATCATTTTCTGTTAAATAAAAATAATTCCAGAAAATATTTAAAACTTCGAAAATTCATAACTTTTAAACCGTAGCTCGGATTGAAAAACTTAAAACATGAAACTTGCTCAGAACAACGAGACGAATCTGATCGTGTCATCTGTTTCTTTGTCGGAACCCCCTACATAGAAGAACTCGTAACTCCAAACCCGGTTCCGATAGATGAATAGTGCATAATCACCGGTAAATAAATTCCACCTTAATCCTAAAATAACTAAAAATGACTTAGACATACTTCAGGTAACCCTGCACTGCATCATAGTCGTAGCATACCTTGTATTGCATCGTTGCTGTGTATTTACTTGTTCCTTCCCCCTCTTCTCTCTCGGTAGACCCCGACATTGACGTAGCTCCCGAGGTCGACACTGCTCAGGAGCCCGACGACTCAGTCGACGACCCTGCCCTTGCCGTCGAGCAGACAGGCAAGCACCCCCATTTTGAGCATTCCGATATCGCCCACTCTCTTCTCTCTTATGCTTGCATTAGAATCTGCGGCTGTTACTATATCCTATCTCTACTGCATAGCCTGTTTACTTGTAACCTGCTGTTGATACATACCTGTTATCCTAAACTGTCTAGTATAGGATGGATAGAGCCCTAACAGAGACCCACTTATCCTGACTGCCACGCTGGACTCTCAGAAGACCCGAGCAACGGGATCGAAGATCAGACCCTGGCACCGCATGTCACTTCCCCCTTAAATTGCTTGACACTACTAGGTTATTATCGAGTGCCGAGGGTGATACCTCGTCAGCACTTCTGATGATAACCTTGTAGGTTAGTTAACCGGTCATGGTAAGCGAGGGTGATTCCTCCTACACCACCCCCGATACCGACACCGTCGTGCAACACCTCAAGTGTGGACCTCGAGGGTGATTCCTCCTTTGTTCACCTTGACGATAACATCAAGTTGGATTCCATCGAGGGTGATTCCTCAGGGTTCCCCTTGGTGTCGGACACACGGATAACTTGGATACTATGACTGAACATTGAACCATGACACTAAAGACGGGTCGGCCCTGAGGGGTACCCGCGCGAGCATGAATGCGGAGTGATGTGGAGTCGGGTTGACCTGACAGGTGCCCGCGAGATAACTACGAGGCGTGGCCGGGCATTCTTAGCCCTTGCCGCAAGTCCTCGAGACGGGGCGACGGGGTCACATCGATCGTGAGTCTCTGCTCGTCACCGCGCACTCCTAAACCACTAAACGGTTTGGATATTTGATCCGAGGGGCCTCTGGCCTGATAGCACTAACCATCACGTGGGCATAGTATGGGCGTTCTGTGTCGTATACTTCAGCCGAAGCTTAATAGACGTCAGCATCTGAGCGGCACACACTGGGTTGGACTGGGAACGCAACCGCACCTGTATAAGGGGTTGCTAGGTCTGCTCACCGGCGGTGTACGCAGCGTGCAGGAGCGTCCGGGGCGATGGCCCAATACCCCTGGGGGCATAGGTTTAGTCTGGCGTGCTGACCTCTCTGTTAAGTATTTGGTCGGGTTGCGGCGTGTTGCTTAGCCGAGGCCGGGCATGACCCAGTAAAGTGTGTCCGGCCGGAGTTAAGCGAGCGTGGTGGGTAAGTTGGTGCACCCCTGCAGGGAAGAACTAATCTATCGATAGCCTGTCCTATGGTAACGAACACTCGGAGTTGTATCCCGATTGGTACAACTAGAACTGATGACTTGAGATTAAATGGATAGTATGGCTCTGGTATTGCTTTCTCGCAGGGAGTCGAGGAAGAATCTCTGGCCGAGGTTGATGGCACTACTATACTTTACATTATGTTATTTTGTTCTCTACTTATGCTGCAAGACTGATGAAGATGCTGAAGATGCTAGTCTTCGATAGGACTAGGCTTTCCTCTCTATTCTGGCATTTCTGCAGCCCAGTCCACATATACAGCCCCCTTTTTGATAATGTTGCATATGTAGTGTAGATCCTTGCTTGCTGAGTACTTCGGATGAGTACTCACGTTTGCTTTACTTTCTTTTTCCCCCATATCCATATGTCGCCGCCAGATGACAGAGCCCCTGAGATAGCTGCCCCCGTCGACGACTACGGCTACTACTACTACCCTTCCGGCGAGTACTACTACGAGGAGTCGACCGATGACCAGGAGTAGGATTCGGAGGGTCTTAGGCAGGAGGCCTACGCCTTTCGATCGTAGTATTTTGCTTTGCCCTGCCTCTGTGAAGGCTTATCTCTGTTCTGTAATATATCTGTACCCAGATATCTAATGCTTCCGCTGACGCTTGTATGCCATCGAGCTATGTATTCGAGCCCTCGAAGCCCTGGCTTGTAATATAAAGCTTGTATGACTTTATTTATGTTTTAGAGTTGTGTTGTGATATCTTCAAGTGAGTCCTTAGGCTTGATCATGCGCATTTGCGTGTGTGATTAGTGCACGATTAAGCCGGGGTCGTCACAGTGATTACGTATAATATCTGAGAAGTATGAAAACATAAATAGTAGTGAGATTATCTTTGTAATGCAGAGGATATTCTAATATAGGGGCTCCCTGTAAACCCTTGTGTGCTATCACTGGATTCTGATGAGAGAGCCCATGTGTGATGTAATATGGTGCGTGCATTAATATAATCTGGCACAAGTACACAAAAAAATAGGCTCCAGAAGTAAGGATAGTTGGCAGATGATAGGTTCATAATATATACTGTATAGAGAGTATATTGCCAAACCATGATAACAAGAGCACACAGCAACTAGGTAGGTCGTAGTGTACATAAAAGGGGTACACCATAACCAGCATATATAAATCGGGAAAGTGGAACTGGCTGGAAAATACGGTGTTGTATTGCCGCTACTAATTGAAAGCCTATCGATCACGTACAGGCCAGCTCTATCAGCTGTTGACTGCAGATGTCCCTGCTCCCATTCCTGACAAGAAACATACTGTACGTACTAAATACAGAATAACAAAAGAGGAACATGTTAAAGAACAGAAGAGGAAGCATATTCTTGAGGTTTCGCTTCTTTGCGTACAATGTTGGTTGCCCACTCATGATGAATCACAGCGCCCAAAGAAATGCAATTCCATGCTGTCTCTCTATATGTGGCGACATGCATTTGGAAAATCAAGTGGGAGCATTAGCTGACCAATTAAGTGTGTGTCTGTTAACTAATATGAGTATCATATCATAATTCGTATTTGAAGAAGTAAGCTTTGGACTTATGATTGGTGTGTTGTTTAGCTTCAAGAGTGGACTGCTGCTAGTGTGACACAAAGCAGCTACACAGATCATAGTGTAGATATAACAGGAAAACCGTAAGCATCACAAGTAAAATCAGGAAAGTGGAACTTGCTGGAAAATATGGGCTACTATTGCCGATACGGCTAGAAAGGCTTCGGACACCAGCTCTCTTCAACTGAAGGTGCGGTACTATTAATATCAGTGTAACTCTCAAAGGCGACACAGTTCCCCGCATTTCCTTGCTAATCTTATAGGATTCAAGTAGGCAGGCCACTACAATTCCTATTCCTATGTTTACAAAATCCTACGAATCAAAGAGGCCCGAAGAGTTGAAAGTGTCCATCACAACCAACTGAATAGACCTCTACACTGCAAATGTCCCTGCACCTCTTCACTACAAGGAACATACTGTACTACTATCATACTCCCTCCGTTCCAAAATATAAGCCTTTGTAGAGATTTCCACTATGGATCGCATACAGATGTATACAGATACATTTTAGAGTGTAGATTCACTCATTTTGCTCCATATGTAGTCCATGGTGGAATCTATACAAAGACTTGTATTTAGGAACGGAGAGAGTACTTATTAAAGAAGAACAAAAGAGGAACATGCTAAAGAAGAGCAAGCAGATTTTGGATAATAAAATGTTTGTTGCGTAGTGCCCACACATGATGAACCAGAGCGCGTTAAGAATGCAACTCCCTGCTGTCTCTCTATATGTGGTGCACGTGCTTTTCGAAAGTAAAGTAGGAACATTAGCTGACCAATTAAACGTTATCTGTTTTAGTAATATCAGCATCATATCAGATTCATATTTGAGCAACAAGTTTGGAATTATGAGTGGCACGTTGTTTAGCTTGATGGATTGAGGAGCAGTGCTAAGCAGCTACGATGATGGTACTAAATATAAAGGAATGTCTGCATGCAAGTCGCGTGACTTTCATCATTTGGGTCAGTCGACCATTTCAGGCGGTTGGATGAAGATCCTACGTCTCCTAACCCTTCTTCTTCCTCGTCTCTGATTCTTCCCCTACAGAACACCGCACGGGCCGCCGGCCGAACCCACGGCCCCGACCCCCCCCCCCCCCGCCCTACCCTGAACTACCCCCCACCGCCTGTGTTCCTCCGCCACCCCCACCCCCACCCCTGCCCCCACCCGCATCGAGTTTTCTTCATTCGGCGAGGCCCCACCACCACCAGGCCACCGCTCCCCACAACCACCGTCTCCACCCGAGCCCCTTCCTTCCCACCGGTGAACTCCGGCGAGCTCTCAAAAATCGACTGACACAATTTTGAAATTTAGTCTAGTGTCATTTAACTAGTGTGGAATATAAAAGGGGAAAACGATAAGCATTGTGAGTATAGTGTTGAGCATGCCATGGCGGATCTGAAGGTGCAAACCAGAGAAATGCAACTTCGCAACCAATGTTTGCTTTCAACTAACAAGTAAGTGATGGGGAAGAAATCACAGTAAAGCAGTGGCGATCTATTTTTTGCTGCGATAAATAAGTTGAGCAGATACGAAAGAGTACCGCCTCTAGTGCGGCGCCGTGTATGCATCTGCTGAGAATTTGACGGTGCTGCAGTAGCGATGGCTGTCGGCGGCGTGGAAGCAGATCTAGGAGGGTAGACGGTGGCGGCGGGGGAAATATCCCGGCGCGGTGGACGAGACGGTCGTACGAGCGGCGCCGGCAAGGTGGACGACGGCGGGGATGAAGCGAGAGGACGGGATGCAAGGATCCTGGTCCGAAGCCATGGATGAGAGAATTCGATCTCTTGTGATATACGACGGTGTCGGGGTATTAGCTCCGGCATGGTGGAGGAGGACGGCGGTGGATGGGGTGGCGGACGGAGGAGGCTGGGGTGGAGAGGGTGTTTTGGCGCCCACGGAGTACGAATGTGGAAATGGAGGGAGAGGGGAAGGGGGAACCATGTCTTCAGGGCGCGCTTGTCTCATATGCGAGGAAATTTACAAACTTAGCCCCCGTTTAAAATTTCCTACATCACAGCAATATTAGTCGGTTGGGGATAGGACGGTAATCTCGCATACACCGAATATTTGCCGACGGAGATTTCGGCCGACGAGAGTTTGTTTTGGCGCCCACCGTGTATGAATCGGGGAGGGAGGCGATTTCGGCCGAGGAGCCCCACTGTGTTTTGGCGCCCACCATGTATGAATCCGGGTGAGAGGCGGTTATGTCACGTTTGAGTGAAATTACAAGCCTACCCCTATCGAAACCTATAGAAATTGAGCCGATTGGCTTTGCGTGTCAGGGATAGACAGTAATTTCCATCTCACAGATTTTGGTTTCGGGCGGTTACTGCGACTTTCCCCGCTTCGTTCAAATTTTTGCAGAGAAAGAGTGCACGTTTACCGTGCCAACTCAATTCGAATCCAGTGTGTATTCTATTTTTGTTCGGGCACGATCCATTTTCGATTGGAATAAAATTCTATATACATCATTTTTTTATATATACTTTCAAAAGCACAACAAAGAATTCTGCTCCTTTATATATATAATATGATTTACAAATACAATGATCTCAAAATCATAAGGTTGAATTCAAAATTTTTAAACCAAATTATGTTCTACTAAAATGTATGGATCAGTAATATCTACATATTAAATAACATAGATGCGCGTGAATTCATATGACTATGCATGTTTGATAAATCAATTTTGGTTCGAGTATGAATTACATGTATCATCATCTCGAATTCAAATGTTTGAATCCCTTTTATGTTGACATTTTCTATACAAGCAACTAAATATTTGAATCTCCTCTCACGCCCATCTCTCTTGCATGCTCCTTCTTGTAGCTATTACTCTCTTTTCTCCAGCTCACCCGCACGCTCACTTCATGTTTCTCCTATTTTCGCAAACATGGTCTCTCGACGTCTCCCTTGAGAAGTGTCACACTCTCCCTATCATTATACATTACACGGTTTTCAATATCTCCCACGTCTCTATCGTTCTCTGGTATCACTAGGTACATAAGCTTTCTTTTTCACCGCCACACACACACTCTCACTCGTCTTTCACTTTGTCTTTCTCTCTAGGGTTCTCTCACGCACCCTATATCTCTAGATATGACTCCTACCACTAAAATTACTCTCCCCCGCACACAAAACATTTGTTGCGGTCTCCTTTTCGTCTTCATCTCAGTTATAAAACTGACATTATTCATTTGTTTACCAATCAGACAAACTCCCCCCTTTCTCTCTCTCTCTCTCTCTCACACACACACAACTCCTGCTTCCACTCCCCTTCCTGACTACCGTCTCTCTCTCACACACACACACAAAACTCTCGCTTTCGCACCCTCGACTCGTATTTCTCTCACAAACGTTGATCGACTAGCCTCCAGATAGGTTTATACACCCGCACACTCTGGCTTCCACTATCTCGTACATGTCTCTCTCGTGCTCCTTGTATCTATGTAGATTTTTTGTCCCTTCTTGAGACACGCCCTCTCGATCGTGCACAAACACACTATCGCCTCATTTTATGGTGATACCTCTCGCACACACACTCTTTGTGTCTTTGTCACACACGCACTCCGTCCTCCTCCTCTCTCTCTCTCTCTCACACACACACACCACACACACACACACATGGGCTTTTTGCAACAACTAGCAAGATGCCCATGTGTTGCACGGAACATCAAGATGTATTTGTATGAGTAGTTTATCTTGTGGGAGAAAAGGATGAACGAGGGAAGGCCTTATTGGCAAATGTGGAGAGGGGTGTGGGTATCTTTTTGCAAAATTGTCATAGTTTCCTTCCTATCCGTCAGATATAAATCGGACGGCCTATATTGCAGGATGCCAGGCACACCATCATCACCAACTCTGTTTTTTATAAGAGTACATAGAATAGAGATATACCACTTCTCGAATCTTGAAACCAACCACATTCCTCCCTTATCTCATCAAAACCGCCAAAGGAATATATTTTTAGTGAAACATAACATATTTTTAGTGATATACGTATTTTAAAACTAGACTCTTTTCTATCAAATCGGTGAATATGTATTAATCTACTTTGATCGTGTGGCAACGCATTGGCTCATTGCTAGTTATTACTACTGTATAAATTTTTGGACACCAGACAAACGGTGGAGTGCATATACGAAGAGAAGAGGCGCACGCACGCAGTCGGTCTCTCGTTGTCTCGCACACATAAGAGTTATGTAAAGGCACCGTAAACAAATAAACCCTAAAACCCTAGGTGCATGATTGCTGCATGCGCGGGTACCGGGTACGTGGTGTAGCGCACCTTTGTAGGAATAGTCAGCTCGCGTGATAATTTGATCCGTAGGAGTTGATGGTCGGGACCACAGGTGAACGACCTAGAGGCGGTGGCTCGCCAGTCGCCACTCATCGAGTAGCCACGTTTAAAATATCATTTTTTAGCGGGGTGAGAGTTCCGATTTTCAATGGCGCGTTATAAGTACTAGTAGTTTTTAGAACGATTGGTATGGAGCGAATGGAATTCATAACTACTACCTCCGTCCTGGTTTACTAATCCCCATCGTATTTTGGGTCAAAGTTTGTGCACGAATTTTACTTGTAAAATGTGAATGGAAAACGATATTTTGTTATATCCAAACAAAAAAGGACTAGAGGGAGTGATTGCTCTGACACGGACGCGACCTCTCATAGCGCAGGCATTGAACCGGGGCGCCAACCAAGAGGGCCCCACTCGCTACAGGCCAGGCTGAACACGCCTCCTCGCCGCATGCAACCGGCTTCAGACTGCCCCGCCTGCCTCCATTGTAGGAACTAGAGATTTTTCTAGTTATAAATGTAGGAACTAGAGATTTTTCTTTATTTATAACTCTCCTCACATTTTTTTTGGCTTTGAAGTGAATCATGGTTGTGGACATTATCTATGAATGTGCAGATATCTGTGAACATGAGTTTGATGTGGAAGTTCAACTTGGAATGTTGGGCTTGCGTGTGAACTATACCATGTCCAATGCTTCGTCTTTTATTGTTTGGAAAGTAATTGTTGTTATTACATGACCCAAAAAAAATTATTTTGTGCCACATCAGTAGATGCACGGACATCACAACAGGCATGCTGACTGGATAAACATTTGAACCTAGCTATTATGAAGGAAAATTTGTATTGACAACAGTTTTAGATAGCAGGAGACGCCTAGCCTGCTCTGCCTCTGCTAGCTTCTTTCTGGCTTCTTCCATCTCTTCTTTGGCTTGGGTGAAGAGAGCATCTGATTGCTCTTTTCGCTTCTTCAGGAACTCAGCTACATTCTCAAGGGCTGCTGCACGCTTTCTTTCAGCCTTTACTAGAGCCACGAGGACACGAACAGTTGACGAGTCCACCTGGGTTGTGTGTAATCCAGCATCATCTGGGAATTTGCACCTTGTGTCTAATCCGGCATCATTAGGGAACGGGCACCTTGTGTGTAATCCAGCCTCATTTTGGAAACATGATCTCGAGGTTGACCATACTTCCCTCCTCGCAGGAACTGCATCCTGACATGAAGTTACTTCTTTTTTAGATCAATACTCAGAGCAACCCAGATCCATTTAGTAGAAGCCAGATAAACAGGACTCGGAGAAGTGAATTCAAAAGGAGAAATATAAAAACAGACTCCAAGGTGAGAACACCCACTTCCAACATCAAGCTAAAAACGAAAGCATTAGGACGATTAAGACTCTTCTTATTACACATCGAAGAACACGAGGCTAAGAGAAACAGAAACTACAACATATACACATCGAAGAACATGAGGCTAAACGAAAGTAATTGAAATTGTGTTACTTACCAAAGCTCGTTTTACAGGTTCGGTGCAGCTCCTCTTTAACTTGCCACGCTCCTTGAAGATGTCCCCAATATCCCATGTTTGGTCTTCATTGCTCCTCTGCATGTTCGCACTCATGGTTTTAAAATCTCAACATGGCAAGAAAAATATAGTAATACTCACGCATCTTGTGGGCAACATTAAAGCACCCATGTTAGAGCATCTACAACAGAAGCGCAACGCGCGGCGCGTTAAAAAAGCGTTTACAGTGCCGGAATAGCCAGTTTTTGCAGGCCCCGGAGTGCTAGCTCTAGCGGCCGCTGCAAAAAATTGCGCGCGCGCGCCGCTCCAGCAGACGCGCTATATTTTTTTTCTCCTTTCTACCCTGACTCGATACACATTCGACTCCGAGTCGATACTGGCATAGCTAGATACAAGCAAGATGCCAGTGCGTTGCACGTAACATCAAGATGCATTTGTATGAGTAGTTTATCTTGTGAGAGAAAAGAATGAACGAGGGAAGGCCTTATTTGCAAATGTGGAGAGGGGTGTGGGTATCTTTTGCAAAATTACCATAGTTTCCTTCCTATCCGTCAGATATAAATCGGACGGCCTATATTGCAGGATGGCAGGCACACCATCATCACCAACTCTGTTTTTTATAAGAGTAGATAGTAGAGATAGAAATAGAGAGTATAGAGTAGAGACATAGATAGTTCTCAGCATAGATATAGCATAGATAGATAAAAAAATAGATAGTTCAACTACTCCTCGTCATCCGACTCCTCCTCGGTGATGTCCTCCTCCGACGTCTCAATGTAGGCGTCAAGACACCGATCGTCGTTGGAGTCCCAGGGCGACGCTGCTCCTAGCTTGATGTTGAATTGAGCGGCCACCTTCCGCGTACGCTTGTCCTCGCGATAGGTGGCTCGCTCCACCCTCCTCTTCTCCCTCTCCGCCCTCCTTTGCGCGTAGAACTCGCGCTCGTTGATGATGTCCTGCGGGAAGCGTTGGCGTCACAGCGCCAAGGCTTCCTCGTCCATCTTGGCGATGCCGAGACGGTGCTCCCGCCTCCGGTTGTCGCGACGATCCTCGTCGGTGATAAGCCACGGCGGAGGCGCGAGCTCCTACGCTCGCTCCCGCGTCGGCACGTTGGGGAAGTTCAATGCTCTATGAGGCCACCGGAGGCGCCACGCCGCCGCGTCGTACGCGCGGGCGGCCTCGTTTGTGGTGTCGAAAGTGCCGAGGCACATCCCGCGGAACCGGATCTCGGCGGAGAAGCCGCCGGAGGGGCACGCGCGGACGTCGCAGTATCCCCAAGTTTCCTGGCGACGCGGCGGCACCAAGGCGAGAAAGAGCAGGGAGAGAGCATTGGCGAGGCACAGAGCGGGGAGAGAGCGGTGGCAAGGCACAGAGCGGTGGGAGGGCGTTGGATTTTATAAAGCACGCCGGACGCCGCGCGCCAAAACTAATGGCAATTTTAGCATTGGTGATGATGGTGTGCCTGCCATCCTGCAATATAGGTCGTCCGATTTATATCCGATGGATAGGAAGGAAACTGTGACAATTTTGCAAAAATATACCCACACGCCTCTCCACATTTGCAAATAAGGCCTTCCCTCGTTCATCCTTTTCTCCCACAAGATAAACTACTCATACAAATGCATCTTGATGCTCCGTGCAACGCATGGGCATCTTGCTAGTTCTAAAAAAACTTTCCATCATTTGCCACACTACTGGTTGCAGATGAAGAAACTAACCAAGCACAGCGCGATACAGGAGCGATGCACAATTACAAGGTGATATTCTGTTGGACAATGCAAGCTATAACCAATTACTTTTATGGGAACAATAGCAACCAGGAAATTTGAAGGGTAGGTATGAACAAAATTGGAACTGCACATGTACTTCTAAGAGATTCAAAACACACATTACCAATCGAGGAGGAGTACGATGGTCGCGGCGGCCTCTGTGCATCATGGTCGGCAACGGGAGTCAGTTCATTGTCCACGACGGTGGTGCTTCTGCGCTTGGCGTCGGCTTCCGGGAAGCAGATCCGAGACCGTGGAAGACGGTGCCGGGGAAGAGGCTCCGTGTACGACGACGACGGTGGACCGGCTCCAGTGCGGCGTACGACGTCGTCGATGAGGCAGATGCACTGCGGTGGACGAGTGCGCCGATGTAGAAGGGGAGGAGCACGAAGGCTGCGGTGCCGTGGAGAAGTCTATTTTGCGGTGGGGATAGAAAATGGGGAGTATTCAGGTGTACTACTCTGGGTGCTGGGGTGGGGTTGGCTGGGTAGGGTGAACCTGAAGTTACCGAAACAGCCCCTACCAAGCATCATCCGTAGGCCTGTTCCGAAGGGTATGATGGTAACTTTGCACTGCTCGAATCAGGGTCGCGGGAGATTTTCCCGCCGACTTCAAAATTTTGTGACACTGAACTCCCCGTGTGGCGTGTTGGGTGATTGGGCTAAGCAACTAGCGAGTAGTACTAGTAGTTACTAGTACTAGTAACTACTAGAGTAACTACTAGTACTCCCTCCGTTTTTATTAACTCTGCATATTAGGTTTGACCGAAGTCAAACTTCCTAAAGTTTGACCAAGTTTATAGAAAAATATAAACATTTACCATAACAAATATGTATGATGTGAAAGTACATTCAATAATGAATCTAATGGTATTTATTTGTTATTGTATATGTTAATATTTTTTGTTATAAACTTTGTGAGAGTTTACAAAACTTGACTTTGACCAATGCTAATACGCGGACTTAAATAAAAACGGAGGGAGTACACATTTGTTTTCTTAGTTTGTAGTGAATTAATCATTTGTTGTAATCGTGAAATAAATATATTAGGCTACTGACTTCGAATGTAATGGTTTATACAATTCAATAGTTAGAATCATTGTTGAATTCCAAGATGTATACGAGATCTATAGTACTTCACAATATGCTCAAACTCACATAATCCCAGTCAAATGAAAATCTAAATGCATTTCATAGTTATTACTTTGTAGGATGCAACAAAACCAACCATAACTCTACATGATCCATTATAAAAGCAACATTTTGAACACATCCCAATGTGTGAATGAAACGTGTAGAGAGAGCTTGCGAAGATGGAGCAGATAGGGCGGGAAAGATTGTATGTATGTGGGCGAGAGAGTAGGAGACAAACCTAACGAGAGAGAGAGAGAGAGAGAGAGAGAGGAAGAAGTTAGGTCTGTGAGAAAGATGGAGACATGTAATATACGTGAGATGCGTGTGCATCCGGATTTTGTACACGTGGAAGGAGAAGAGACAACAAGTTTGTTAAGAGAGCTGGAAAAACATGGACGAGAGGGGAAGGGTCTCGTGGGTTGAGGGATTGATAATTTTGTGCGCGAGAGAGAGGGATTGGTAATTTTGTGCGGGAGAGAGGGGGGAGGAGTCAGTCAGCCGTCGGCACATCATCCTACTTCCAAATGGCCCCGCATTCTCTAGTGCAGTGTGGTCGCCGTCTTCGATCTCCTCGATGCCCTCTTTGAAGAATGAGGTGGTGTGCATGCTGGGGTGCAGAGAAGCACAAGCAAGAGTGGTCGCCATATAACCTTGGATGGGGATGAATTGTGTGCTCGGGGGAGGGGGGACTGTGTGTGTGTGTGTGTGTGTGTGTGTGTGTGTGTGTGTGTGTGTGTGTGTGTGTGTGTGTGTGTGTGTGTGTGTGTGTGTGTGTGTCAGATATTGAGAGAAATCAAACCTATGAAGAGAATGTGTGTGTATGTGACGGAAAGCTACATGCTAAATAGGGTTTTCACGAAGAGATTGTGCGTGAGAGATAGAGAGCGATGGGCTGGGTGAAGGTGTCAAAATGTGTGCGTTGATGCATGTGTTACATGCGGTCGTGCGAGGGACGGACGAATCGAGGGAGATGGTTGTTGTGTTACGGATGCTCCTCTCTCTCTCTCTCTCTCTCACACACACACACAAGTACAAATAGAAGACCGTTCTCTCATGTATACACAACGTATCGGCATCTCTCTATGTCTCACTCATGCATGATCATTTGCACATTCACACCTCTCTATGTCTCTATCACACGCACACCGTCTCCACATTACCCTTCCGCCACAACACACATATGCACACATACACACGTTCTCTCTCAGTCACACACACAAAATCAGTATTAAAAAAACTAGGGCGCACCTAAAACGTCCAAATCCAAATAAACACGAACTGAAGGTAAATTCAAATATATGGAAATATTGTAGCGTGAAGAACTTTTCCAGGAAAACAAAGTTGAGTAATATTCGGGGATTGTTTTCACACACACAAAAAGGTTCGGTGGATGTCCTTCGAGCACGACACGGTGACGCACCGTTCGATCGACCGCGCGGCCGCGGTGCACGCGCTTGCACAGGATTCCGTATCGTTGCTGTGCTAACTAATATGGTAGTATAAGCGCTGCCTCAGTCTAATGTTTACATGTACTAGTACGGTGTTCTTTTAAGTTTGAGCAACCCTATATAAAACTAAACTAAGCTCCCATACGCGCACTCATCAATATGCCGCCGCCGCCGTTGCGCATGCCGGCGCCCGCCTGCTCCGGCCGACCATTTCTCGCCCATCACCGCCGTGTCCCCGCCATCCCTGTGCCATGAAGCCGAAGGCTCGCCCGCTCACGTTGTCAGCAGTCCCTCCTCGCGATGCCGCCGCGCTGCCAAGCATGCGAGCTACTGGTGGAGCCGCGTCTATGCATGCAGCGTACGAAGAGGAGGACGAGCGCGTGATCTAGCACGCCGGCGAGGAGGAGCTAGCGTGTCATTGTCGTCTCCGCCCGCGCGGAGGAGGCGCGCATGGTGGCTGTCGCGGCGAAAGCCGGTCACACCCGCGCCGAGCCCGCAAACCGGGTGTGGACACGGAATCTACCTTCGAGACCTTGAATGCCACATGGATCCTGCAATCTGAAGGAGCAATTTGGGTCAGTCGACTCTTGTGAGCCATTGGATGCAACATGGACGGCCAGAAGGGCTTCTTCAACCTCCAAGATTGATGCACTGTTCATCTTCTCTCTCAGGCATCGAGCCGCCAGCCCGCCACACGCCTAACCGCCTGCCGCCGCGGCCCCGTCCTCCCCTGAACCGCCTGCCACCGCCATGCTCCCCCCCACCCCCGCCATCCGTTTAACCCCGGGCACGATCCATTTTTTCCGGCGAACTGCATTCCACACCCAACACTCATAAGATAGATCATGGGCACCCTACCACCCTAATATAGATACTGGGGTAGCTTCTCTGCCGTCTTATTCCTTCGCTCCGTCGAACTTCTTTCACAAATCGACTGACCCAAATTATACTACTAGTACGTATTAAGTACAGTAGGAACGCGAAGATACGAGCAGTAGTACCAACTACAAGAAGAACAGTAGTAAGACATACTAGTACTGTTGTACGTACTAAAGAGTTCAAATAACGAGAAAGAACATAAACATAGTTCTGCTGGGGGCTCAGCATAACACACCCCTGAAATAAAACTAATCAACTAGTCCACTTGACACTACAGTAGAACCAGCATGAGTGACGGCACTGCCACCTTACTCAGAGTCCGAGTCCACGTCCTTGACTTCGTCCTCGTCACTCTTCCTCTTCCTCTTCGCCGATGCTTGTTTGCTTGAACCGGACACTCGGCTCTGCTTCTTCATCCAACCCTTGTAGATATTTAAACAAAGGTAGGAATCCGTTGCTGCGTACAGGATGTGATCTTTATCTATTGTCTTCGACTCCCATGCATGATGAAACTCGTGGTGAGGTTTCTTCAGTTGAGCGTATGAAGGATCAATCATGGCTGCTGCCAGGGTCAGCATTGAAGGCTGAGAGGAGGACACCAGGCTTGCCTTCTGGAGATCGAAGGGCTGGCCTACAACGAGGCCTATCCGACCCAGGACTATCTTGTCGTTCGTGAAGTCTACAGTAACGAATTTCACTCTTTTGTCCTTGAGGAAGTTCTTAAAATCCTCGCACTCAACGTCGGCATGGCATATATGGTAGACCAAGCACACGTTATGTACGCAAACCTGGATCACGGCGGGCTTCTTCTTCTCTGCCTCCTTTAGAAGCTTCTCGCTTTCCAGGACTGTGGTGTACTCAACATCTAGCCCAGCGACCCACTCATCCTTTGAACTTTGGAACATGCGTAGAAAGCGAGCAAGGCATGCTTCCACTGTCGCGGATCTACGGGTGTAGATGACGATGAACTCATTGCCGGTGATGGTTCTAACCTGGTACTCAACGGCGATCATGGAGATTTGGGAGGCCATGGATTTTGGAGGCGGGTTAGGAGAAGTTGAACTGGTGTAATGTGAAAGGACGGGACGACTGGGAGCGAACTGTTGTAAGGTAGAAGACAGGGACGAGTAGGGCGTGCGAACGGCGCGGGGTGGTTGGCTTGCCCGGTGGATAAACGGCTGCATGCCCCCAAAGAGTTCTCGAGTACTATGCGGGACCCACTAGATGTCATGTCTACTAGACCCATATCGTAGGCTTGACGGTATAGCTTCTGCGTGTTCGCACGCCATGCCGGCGCGTGGATGTAACTTCACTTAATTCCGTCAACCGTCGCGCCTCCCACGACCTTCGCCTCCCTCGCGCGGTCGCGCCATTTGAGACTTTGGACGGCTATAAATGAGCAATCTTTTTGCCTACTCCGCATGCATGATACTCCCTCTGGTCCTTTTTACTCCGTGTAAGATTTGTGTCAAGTCAAAGTTTGCAAAGTTTTTGACCAAATTTATACTAAAAATATCAATATCTACAATACCAAATATATATTATATGAAACTACGTTTCATAATGAGTATAAAAATATTGATTTGGCATTGTGAATGTTGATACATTTTTCTATAAGTTTGGTCAAAGTAGAGGTACATTGACTTCAGACAAAACTTATATGCACAATGCAGACTAGTTCCTCCGTCCAGGTGCGTGCCATGTCCTATCTAGTCATCACAACAAGGTTAGCTATTAGAGTACTACTACCTCCCTTCTAGTTTAAATGGCTCGATTCAAAAATTTCACCTACTCTTACCAAGATAGAGGCGGTGGAATAGTTTTTGTAGTCTGCAAAAGTACTCAATTAATGCTCTCGTTCTTCACAAAAAAATGTGTTTACCAATGCATTATCGCATTGCATGCATGCATGAACACTAGTAAATGACAAAGATTTTTACATGCACTAGCAAGATGCTCGTGCGTTGCACGTAACATCAAGATGCATTTGTATGAGTAGTTTATCTTGTGGGAGAAAAGGATGAACGAGGGAAGGCCTTATCTGCAAATGTGGAGAGGAGTGCGGGTAAATTGTCATAGTTTCCTTCCTATCCGTTAGATATAGATCGGATGGCCTATATTGCAGGATGGCAGGCACACCATCATCACCAACTCTGCTTTTTATAAGAGTAGAGAGTAGAGATTAGTTAATATTCTCTTTAGGCTACTCATAGTGGAAACTATCATATACTAGTATCATGTGCATGATACTAGTGTATGATACGGGACTACCTTTATAGTGCCATGCATGACACAAAGTAGCATAGTATTTAACATGATACGGTATCTACCTATGTTACTCTAACCCCCCTCTCTTCTTTAATTCTTTGCCACATCAGCATGTTTGCTATTCCCGTGTGCATGATACCAGCTAGTAAGATACCACATTACCACCACTATGGCCAGCCTTAATCATCGCATGCAATAATTTAAAGCACCTTGAAATCTAAACACCTGCTTGACTCTCCTTCTCCCTCCGGCAGTCCCACCACTCCACCCCGTGTGGAAAAAATCTGCATGCATGACTCTCCTCCCCCCGCGCTCGTCCAATCCGTTGTGACCAGCAATATTTCCACCCCTTCCCTCCCCCGTAATTTACTCCAACAAATATGCCCACGTAGCTGTTATGTTAATCACGCAACATATCTTACGGGACGCTGCTTCAGTTACTTAACTGCAGGTGCATTGGGTCACTGACATGTGGGCCCAACAGGCATCTGGCCCGCATGTCAGTGACGCAACTGCACCTGCAGTTAAGTCATTGAAGCTCAGTCCATATCTGACGTAGGTGTGCCATTGCTCGCTATAAATACTGCGCCTCCCACGGCATTCGGAAGAACGCTCACGTTCATCGCTATCTCCTCCCCTCCCTCTCACGTTGACCACCATGGCATCGCCCCTCCCAAGCCCTAGGCGCCCCTCGCTGCACCGCGCGGATGGTCACGCCTCGCCGTTCCGTTCCTCGCCGCCACTAGTCGAGGAGGACGCGTCGGCATTCCCAGTCTCGCCAGCACGCACGTCGGAGGACGCGTCGGCTCCCCGCTACGAGGAGAACGTCGCGCCGCCCGCCGAGCCCCCCCCAGCCTTGTGGAGCTTTGGAAAGAAATGGATGTCGCCTTGTGGGAGGCTTTGCCTCCGGCAGAGCGCGCCAAAATAGAGGCGGAGAAGAAGGCCGAGGAAGAGAAGCGCGCCGCGAGGCATGCTGCCTGGCAGGCCTATGTCGCGTCCGAGAGAGTCAGGCAATTGGCTCTTTGGCAGAAGGCTCGTGCGAGGGTCGTGAGGGTGGTGGAGGATGCCCGTGCCAAAGCCCTGAGTGCAGTAGGGCCCAAGCGCCTCATCTACGCTTGGCAGTACGTGGACCGGGTGCACGGTTCCAGCGAGGAGGAGTACCTGTTGGCGCCGGATCACCACACCGGTGAGATCGCGCTCGCCCGCAGGCAAGCCGCCAATCAGCACCTCACGAGTAGCGAGGCTGAGGAAGAGGTGTTGTGTCGGCGTGCTGGGAAACGGCCGCGCACCAGGGCACTCGTGGCGCACCGCAAGCGCTCCTGCGAGCGCCGTGGCTTTTATTAGGAATAATTTAGTTTCGTAAGGCGATCTCATTAGTTTTGGGATGCAAATGATAAATCCCGAACTTCGGGAATTATTAGCGTCCTTAATTAAGTATGTAAAAGAAAAAGTTTGGAAACCTTGTGTATCCGTACGCATTTTGTAAGTACGTGCATATAGCACAAACTTTACTATATATCGCACTACACGTCTCTCTCTATATATGCTTGCAGACTGTGCTACTACTATTACTTATGTACTTGCAAATGCACGTTTTACCATTACGATGCGGTTTTTGTAAAAGTAGAAAAACAGTACTAGTCAAGCTTGTGAAACGATTTAATGCAAAAGAAATGTAAAAATGCTCATTTGATTGTTTACTTTTAGCTTCCTTCTCTGTGGTTATTTCTCTATCGTACTTTGTACGAAGTATCTCACTGGTCGGGAAGAGACGGCTTATTTTTTAAAATAAGCCGTCAAAAGAACTTGCCGTAGGAGTAGTAGCTAGGGATACTAGGAGTAGTAACTAGGGATCGAGTGTGCGAGATGAACCGGACAAAGTAAATGCAGAGAGATAAAATGCAAAAAAGACGGAGGGATGTGATGGTTGCTTGTACGTTTATTTTACGACGCCACTTATTACTGGGAGTGGTGGGGTTTTGTGATATGACGGCTTTACTGCCGTGCCACGAGCGGGGTGAGACTCCCGTGCAGCGCTGCCCTCTACACTAGTACTACCTCGGTCGTGGTTTATTAGTCCCCCATTGAATTTGACTGAAGATTTAACTGACAAAATGTTAGTGCATGTCAACAAAAACTATATCGTTGGATTCGTATTTGAACATAGTTTTTAATGATATAATTTTTGGTGACATGCATGAGCATTTATCATACTATATATAATGTTAGTTAAATTTACGGTCGTACTAATATATAGTAAGGCGCCCGTGCGTTGCACGGAACAGTGAAATGCATTGATCGGGGAGTTGTTTATTTTGAAAAGTATGTGGGGGTCATCTCATGTGTAACGAGTATCGATAGGTTTCTTCGGATATTATTTCTTCTCTAGAGCTCACAAACATCCGGGTGAAATAGATAAAAAAGTATCTTTTGCAAACAAAAGCGTTCAACTGTTCAACCTGCATCCAAAACTTGTGAAGAAATAACACTTATTTTGCTTTGCAAGAAATGATCTTTAAGAATTAGTTTTTGAGTATCGATTTTGTATATTTTTTCTATACCACTGTTGTGTCTTCGCCGGCTCCGGGTCGTTCCATTCCTAGGCCTTACAGTCGTCCACCGCATTGGTGCTCTAGGCGCGGCATGCTCAACATTCAACAAACGACAGCCATCGGAATAGGGATGTACGTGGAGAGGCTGACAGTAGGGACCCCCATGGTCCATGGCCGCACGCAATCAACTGCCTCCTTATTACGCGAAAGAAATGATTCCTCCCACTGACATCTGGGGCGCACCGGTTCGGAGGCTGACATGTGGGCCTACTAAGTTGACGCGTACGTAGGGCTTTGTCAACTTAGTCAACAAACGATTCTAGCAGCAGTGACCGTTGGATTTTAATCGAACGGTCCTGCTGCTTCTTCAATCGCTGCTCTTCTTGCACTAGCCGCCCAAACTAGTGCCGGCGAGACCGCCTGCTCCTGCCTCCAGTGGTCGGCTGTGTTGCCGCGCAGGCCTCACCGCCCCACCCTACTCCCACCGCTGGCCAGGCCATCCCTCTACTGTCTACTCATCCACAACCCGTGTTATTCTGCGGCGACGGCAGCCTCACACCGCAGCCGAACCAGTCAACCCTCGTACTCTCCACCGCGTGGGCAACCACTGCCGAGTCTTCCCCGGCTCCATGTCGTTCCCTTCCTAGGCCTCGCCGTCGTCCACCGCCCTGGTGCTCTCGGGGCGGCGTGGTCAACGTGGTCAACGAACGACATCCATCGGAAGTGGACTGTACGTGGAGAGGCTGACAGCTGGGTCCATGGCCGCACACAAGGAAATGCCTCCTTATTACACGCAAAATAATGATTCCTCCACCTGATAGCTAGGACCCACCGAAAGGGCCTCTGTATTTCGCGAAAAAAACGTTCCCCCCGCTGACAGCTCGGACCCACCAGCTATATCTTCGCACGCAAGGAAGTGCCTCCTTATTACGCACAAAAAAAATGAATACTCCCCCTGCTAGCTGGGACCTACCATAGTGGGAGGCTGACTTGTGGGCCTACTAAGTTGACACGGACGGAGGGCTTTGTCAACTTAATCAATATGAACGATTCAAGCTCCAGTGACCGTACGATGTCCATCCAACGGCCGCAGTGCTTCTTCAACCTCTGGTTTTCTTGCTCCAGCCGCCCAAACCAGCGCCGGTCGTGCCGCCTGCTCCTGCCTCCCGTGGTCGGCTGTGCTGCCGCGGAGGCCTCACCGCCCCCTACTACTCCCACCGCTGGCCAGGCCATCCCTCTACTCACTCACACCCCCTGTTATTCTGCGGCGACGGCAGCCTCACACCGCAGCCGAACCAGTGAACCCTCGTACTTCTCTCCGCGTGGGCATCCACTGCCGCGTCTTCCCCGGCTCCGCGTCGTCCCCTTCCTAGGCCTCGCCGTCGTCCATCGTCTTGGTGCTCTCGGCGCGGCGTGGTCAATGTGGTCAAGGAACGACTTCCATCAGAAGAGTACTGTACGTGGAGAGGCTGACAGCTGGGTCCACAGCCGCAGCAAGGAAGTGCAACCTTATTACACGCAAAATAATGATTCCTCCACCAGAGAGCAGGGACCCACCGAACAGGCCACCGTATTTCATGAAAAAAAACGTTTCCCCCCTGATTGCTGGGACCCACCAGCTATATCTTCGCACGCAAGGAAGTGCCTCCTTATCCTCCCTGACAGTCAGGACCCACCTGGTCGAAGCGTATGTAGCGTTGTCATTCTGGTCGCGAACGTGTACGTACATACGATCGGTCTGTCTGCAGGCTGCAGCGATGAACCATGGCCGAGTAAGGAAGGGCACGTGTCGTAGTAGAGGCGCGGACGTAGCATGTCACGCAGTCCGGTCAATATCGTGTACACGTACGTACAGCCAGGGTGTAAGAAAGTAAATATGGCCACGTACGTACATATGGGCGGGGTCTCGAACGCCTACTCGCGCATACGTACGGCCAGGGCTCATGTACATGGCTGGGTCGGAACGGAGAAACTGCGTCGTCGTGTTCATCGGGAGGCAACGGAATGCATCGTGTTCGTCGGGAGCCAACCGGCTTGGACGGAACAGCCGAAACGAGGCCTGGCGTACCGCAGAACAGAGGAAATGGCCTTGTGTTCAACTGCCTACGGTCGAAACGGGATCCTGTTCACCGGGAGGGGTGTGGCGTATTGCAAAATGGAGGAAATGGACTTCTCTTGGCCTGCTACTGTTCATCCACCGTCGACATCCTCCAGCCTCCACCGGCTACTTTTCAACCATCCCTCTCCACGGGGTCCTGTTCAACCACCCCTCCACGGGCTACTGTTCATCCAGCCCTCCACCGACTACTGTTCAACCAGCCCTCCACGGGGTCCTGTTCATCCAGCCCTCCACGGGGTCCTGTTCATCCACCCCCAACCGGCTCGATCGGGGTCCTGTTCATCCAGTGGCAATGGCCTCTACTACCACGGGGTCCTGTTCATCCAACCTCCACCAGGAACTATTCATCCAACCCCCCAACAACGCTCACTGTTCATCAAGAGGCAGCAGGTTCGATCGGCTTCAGTTAGCAGCAGTAGCGAAGGAATCGTTCGATCGGATTCAGTTAACAGCCAGATCGATCGATCGCTCGGGTTCAGTAACGCGTAGCCTGTAGTGCAATCTCTCGGGTTCAGTCAGCGAACGCCTCGCTCGGGTTCAGTTAGAGCCCAACGCCTCGCACCCACGCACGTACGTGTATGAGAGAAACGCGCATCGCTCGGCCCCGACTACCCACCGTAACCAGGAACTCCCCGATATTTTCCTCGCCCTCGCTTCTATCACGGTTTTTTCCGTCATGGACGCCCCAAAGAATGTCATGCAGCTGCGTCTCCGGCCCGCCCAGGACGAAAAGCCCATTTTCTGTCATGATTTTTTGTCATAGAAGTAGGAGCCCACCACATCTATGATGATACCGGGTTTTGTCACAATTATCGTCATAGAAGTGTCATAAGCATGACAGAAAAAAAATTCGTTCGGCCCAAAATGTCATGGATGTGTCTTTTTTTTTGTAGTGGTAGTCATTGAATCCGAAAGACTGGATGTCATTTTCGGAATGGATTGGCTGACAAAGCATCAGGTCTGCATAAATTGTGCAACAAGGGAAATTACATTAACAAATCCGACAGGACAGACAGCGAAGTTTGTGGCTCGTAGGACCATGCCTAAGAAGGAAATGGTTTTTACAGCAATATCCTCAGATGTGGAATTAATACCAGTGGTCAGCGAGTTTCCAGATGTATTCCTTGAAGAATTACCAGGAATGCCACCAGACCGGGAACTCGAGTTTGCAATTGATCTCGTGCTAGGAACGGCACCCATACACAAGAAATATTACTGGATGCCTTCATCCGAATTGGTTGAGCTAAAGAAACAACTCGATGAGATGCTCAAGAAAGGATACATCCGCCCCAGTTCTTCGCCCTGGGGATCACCTGCCATATTCGTGAACAAAAAGGGTGGTAGTCTTCGGATGTGTATAGACTATCGTCAGCTCAACGATGTCACTATCAAGAATAAATACCCGCTCCCCAAAATTGATGATTTGTTTGATCAACTGCACGGAGCTCAAATCTTTTCCAAGATTGATTTAAGGACCGGATATCATCAGCTCAGGATCAGGAAAGAAGATATTCCTAAGACTGCATTCACCACTCGATACGGTCTATATGAATACACAGTTATGTCATTTGGGCTGACCAATGCTCCTGCATTCTTCTTGCATATGATGAACAAAGTGTTCATGGATTTATTAGACAAATTTGTGGTGGTCTTTATCGACGATATTCTCATATACTCAAAGGGAGAAGAAGAGCATAAACAACATCTTTGAGCAGTATTACAAAGGCTTTGTGACCATCGGTGATAACCCACAAGTATAGGGGATCGTTTGTAGCCTTCTTCGATAAATAAGAGTGTCGAACCCAACGAGGAGCTACAGGTAGAACAAATATTCCCTCAAGTTCTATCGACCACCGATACAACTCTACGCACACTTAACGTTTGCTTTACCTAGAACAAGTATGAAACTATTTTGCAAGAATAAAACTACGAGTACTTTGCCAGAATAAAACTATGAGTAAATTGCAAGGTAATAAAAGTAGATAGCTTTTGTCAACAAGAAAGTCATTTGTCCCTAGGCAATCGATAACAAGTACCGGTAATCATTCTTGCAATTCTATATGAGGGAGAGACATGAGCTAACATACTTTCTCTACTTGGATCATATGCACTTATGATTGGACCCCTGGCAAGCATCCGCAACTACTAAAGATCATTAAGATAGTGAAACCCAACCATAGCATTAAGTATAAAGTCCTCTTTATCCCATACGCCATAACGCACTTACTCGGGTTTAAACTTCTGTCACTCTCGCAACCCACCATAAACGAACCATGAACATATTGCAACACCCTACAGCGGGGGCCCCTCACATTTGCGTGAGACGGAGGGCACCGTAGGACAGCACCATAAATAAAATATACAATCATACCAACCAAGATCATGATTAACCCATAGGACAAAACGGATCTACTCAAACATCATAGGATAACCATAGATCATTGGGAAATAATATATGGATTTGAGCACCATGTTTAAGTAGAGATTACAGCGGGGAGAAGAGGTGTTACACCACTGCATAGAGGGGGAGAGAGTTGGTGTTGACGGTAGCAAGATTGTTGATGTAGATCGCCGTCATGATCCTAGCCCCGGCGGCGTTCCGGCGCCATCAGAGAGAGGGGGAGAGAGCCCCCCTCCTTCTTCTTCTTCCTTGGCCTCCCCCCTAGATGGGAGGAGAGTTCCCCCTCTGGTCCATGGCCTCCATGGCGGCGGAGGGGCGGGAGCCCCTCCGAGATTGGATCTCCCTCTCTGTTCCCTTCTGTTTCGCGTTCCCCAGATCTGCCCTTCACGGTTTCTTAAATTCCCGGAGATCCGTAACTCCGATTGCGCTGAAATTTTTACATGATTTTTTCCATAAATTCTCTTTCTTGCGCCAGAAGAAGGGCCCCAACCGCCTTACGAGGAGGGCATAAGACACCTGGGCGCGCCTGGCACCCCCTGGCGCGCCCTGGTGTATCTTGGGGCCTGTGGGCCCCCGTTTATGTTGATTCCACCTCCCAAAATTCACAAATATTCCAAAACAATTCTCCGTAAATTTTTATTGCATTTGGACTTCGTTTGATATGGATTTTCTACGAAACAAAAACATGCAACAAACAGGAACTGGCACTGGGCACTGGATCAATAGGTTAGTCCAAATAAATCATATAGAATGTTGCCAAAAGTATGTGAAAGTTGTATAATATTGGCATGAAACAATCAAAAATTATAGATACAACGGAGACGTATCAGCATCCCCAAGCTTAGTTCCTGCTCGTCCTCGAGTAGGTAAATGATAAAAAAAGATAATTTTTGATGTAGAATGCTACCTAGCATAAACTTGATCATATATCTAATCATGGCATGAATATTAAGACATAAGTGATTCAAAGCAATAGTCTATAGTTTGACATAAAGACATCAATACTCAGGCATCCCAACAAACAATCGTGTCTTTCAAAATATCGACGCTAAAGAAAGCTATCCCTACAAAATCATATAATCTTGTCATGCTCTGTCTTCTTAACACAAAGTATTTATCATGCACAACCCCGATGACAAGCCGAGCAATTGGTTCATACTTTTTAACGCGCTTCAGCTTTTTCAACCCTCACGCAATACATGAGCGCGAGCCATGGATATAGCACTACGGGTGGAATAGAGTATGATGATAGGGGTAAATATAGAGAAGACAAAAAAGTAAGAAAGTCTCACATCGACGCGGCTAACCAACGGGCTATGGAGATGCCCATCAATTGATATCAACATGAGGAGTAGGGATTGCCATGCAACGAATGCACTAAGAGATATAAGTGTATGAAAGCTCCATATGAAAACTAAGTGGGTGTGCATCTAATCCTATAATGAAAAATTCCCACTAGTATATGAAAGTGACAACATAGGAGACTCTCCATATGAAAAACATGGTGCTACTTTGAAGCACAAGTGTGGAACTAGCATGCCCCTTCTCTCTTTATTTATTTATTTTTCTTCTTTTTCTTCTTTTTTTCTTCTTTTTTTTTTCTTTTTTTTTTCTTTTATATATTTTTTCTCTCATTGTCCGGAGTCTCATCCCGACTTGTGGGGGAATCATAGTCTCCATCATCCTTTCCTCACTGGGGCAATGCTCTAATAATGAAAATTGATGATCATCACACTTCTATTTACTTACAACTCAATATTACAACTCGATACCTTTAACTCGATATTACTCTATATGAATGCGTCTGGCAGTGTACCAGGATGTGCAATGATCTAGCGTAACATGTATGAAAAATGATGAACGGTGGCTGAGCCACAAACACTATGTCAACTATATGATCATGCAAAGCAATATGACAATGAATGCTCAAGTCATCAAAACGGAAGCGGTGGAAGTTGCATGGCAATATATCTCGGAATGGCTATGGAAAGGCCATAATAGGTAGGTATGGTGGCAGTTTTGAGGAAGATATAATAAGGCTTATGTGTGATAGAGCGTATCATATCACGGGGTTTGGATGCACCTGCGAAGTTTGCACCGACTCTCGAGGTGAGAAAGGGCAATGCATGGTACCGTAGAGGCTAGCAAATTGTGGAAAGGTAAGAGCGCGTATAATCCATGGACTCACATTAGTCATAAAGAACTCATATACTTATTGCAAAAGTTTATTAGCCCTCGAAGCAAAGTACTACTATGCATGCCCCTAGGGGGATAGATTGGTAGGAAAAGACCATCGCTCGTCCCTGACCGCCACTCATAAGGAAGACAATCAATAATAAATCATGCTCCAACTTCATAGCATAACGAGAGACTATACGTGCATGCTTCGGGAATCACAAACCTTAACAGCAATATTCTTACTAACCACAACCGTTTACTAGTACCTCCCACATATTCCATCTCTATATCGCAAAATTATTGCAAGGAATCAAACATATCATATTCAGTGATCCACAAGTTTTATGTAGGATTTTATGACTAACCATGCAATTGACCAATTCCTGTTGACTCTCTAAATAGATATAAGTGAAGCATGAGAGTTTAATTCTTTCTACAAAAGACCATGCTCTAATAAATATAAGTGAAGCAAAAGAGCATTCTACAAACAACGGTTTTCCATGTGAAGAGAAACAGGCAATCCAAACTTCAAATGATATAAGTGAAGCACATGAAGCATTCTATAAAGCCACACTCAAAAGATATAAGTGAAGTGCAATGAGCATTCTATAAATCAACCATGGACTATCTCATACCAGCATGGTGCATAAAAGAAAAGTAAAAATTAAGCGCAAAAGACGCTCCAAGATTTACGCATATCACGTGAACGAAACGAAGACGAAAACATACCGATACTTGTTGAAGAAAGATGGGATGCCTTCCGGGGCATCCCCAAGCTTAAAAGCTTGAGTCTCCTTGAATATTTACTTGGGGTGCCTTGGGAATCCCCAAGCTTGAGCTCTTGCCTCTCCTCCTTCTCCTCATATCGAGACCTCCTCGATCTTTGATCACTTCATCCACACAAAACTCAACAGAAAGCTCGGTAAGATCCGTTAGTATAATAAAGCAAATCACTACTCTAAGTACTATTGCAAACCAATTCATATTTTATTTTTGCATTGTAGCTACTGTAATATAACTTTTCCATGGCTTATACCACCGATAGAATCGATAGTTTCATCAAAACAAGCAAAACATTGCATCAAAAACAGAATCTGTCTTAAACAGGACAGTCTATAGTAATCTGAACATTCATCATACTTCTGGTACTCCAAAAATTCTGAAAAATTAGGAAAAAATAAACAATTTGTATCGAAAGTTTCAGAAACTTTCGACGTTCCAGTAAAAAAGGTAAAATCACGCACTACAGCCAAAGTTTCTGTTTTTGCACCGCACATACCAACAAGCAATCTACTCATCCTAAAGGCAAATCTTGGCACATTATTTTTATAATATAATGGAATTGTACAAGGGGATAATTATTTTTGTGAGAATCTTCATGAAAAATTCTACATTGTTTCCATGAGCATGAACACAAGTGTTCAAGGTCGACCCTCACTTCTCCAATGCATAACTTCCAATCGCTTCTCTTTTGTGAAAAAGTTTTTAAGTTCCCCTCTATATTTTTTGTTTTAAAACTTTATAAAAGCACTCGATAGAAAGAAAAGACTCTCTAAAACTTCTGGGTTGTCTCCCTGGCAGCGCTTTCTTTAAAGCCATTAAGCTAGGCATAAAGTGCTCAAGTAATGAATCCACCCGGATCCCAAGGTATATCAAAGCCAATTTTAATTAGCAATGATTTGGCATTTAGTAGTGAGCACAAAGAAACATATATCATGCAATGACGAAGTCTAACTCTCTTCCTATGCATCGGCATGTCATACAAGAACAATTCGTGCACATCAAGTAAAGGCCAATACATAGCATAAGAAGTTTCTTGCAATTCTTTCGTGTTGGAAACATAGAGAGGCGGAGATGTAGTTCCTCTCTCATAATAATTGCAAGTAGGAGCAGCAAGCACATGCATATTATATTCATCAAAATCATCATGTGCAAGGGTAAAAGGCAACCCATCAATGTAATCCATAATAAGTGCAAATTTCTCCGATATAGTGTGGTTTGGAGAATTCAAAAAGATAATAGGACTATCATGTGTGGGTGCAATAGCAACAATTTCATTCTTAACATAAGGAACTATAGCAAGTTCATCTCCATAAGCATAATTCAAATTGGCATAATGGCCACAAGCATAGCAAGCATCAAGTTCATCAAAATGGGATATTTCAAAAGAATCAACGGGATCATACCAATTATCATAGCATTCATCCTTCGGTAAGCATGAAGGGAAATTAAATAATGTATGAGTTGAAGAGTTACTCTCATTAGAAGGTGGGCACGGGTAGCTAATCCGCTCTTCCTCCTTTTGTTCTTCGCTCTCCTCCTCATCTTTTTCATCCAATGAGATTGTAGTTTCATCAATTTCTTCTTCCATAGACTCCTGCAAAATATTAGTCTCTTCTTGGACAGCGGAGACTTTCTCAAAAAATACATCAATATCGTAATTAAATTTATAATTATCATAGCAATATTTAAGGATGGCAAAATTTTCAGTTCTATAAACATCATCATCAAAAGCTTCATACTTTAAAAACAAAGATTCAATTTCATAAGCACCCTTAAAAGCAACAAATTCTTCTATTCGGTCCACATCATAATAATCATATCTACCATTGGCATAAGAAGCCAAGGTTTCATTATCATTAAATTTGCATGAAAAGGGAAGGTGTGGAGCGTTCATCCTAGAGCAACAAGTATAATCATATCTCTGGCATAAATTCCAAGCATACCAATGCAACATATCAATTTGATCCCATAATAGTTTCCCTTTTTGTGTCAAGCGATAATCCCTAAAGTATTCACGTTGATCCAACGTTACTCCCATTATCAAGTTGAATGGGGTTTTCTCAGGATTATCGAAGTAGTGCATAATATTTTTCACATAACGAGCATCGAGGGTTTTAGGAGGTTCCCCATCTCCATGAGTAGCAAGTACAGCTAATTTTTTTCGGTGTTTCGTGTTCCATATCCATAACTAAAGATAGAGAACAACTTAGAACAGGAAATAAAAACTACTTAGTGATAAAGCAAACAAGCACACACGAGAATATTCACCCCACGCTATTGCTCCCCGGCAACGGTGCCAGAAAAAGGTCTTGATAACCCAAAAGTATAGGGGATCATTTTTAGCCTTCTTCGATAAATAAGAGTGTCGAACCCAACGAGGAGCTAAAGGTAGAACAAATATTCCCTCAAGTTCTATCGACCACCAATACAACTCTACGCACACTTAACGTTTGCTTTACCTAGAGCAAGTATGAAACTATTTTGCAAGAATAAAACTACGAGTACTTTGTGAGAATAAAACTACGAGTAAATTGTAAGGTAATAAAAGTAGATAGCTTTTGTCAACAAGAAAGTCATTTGTCCCTAGGCAATCGATAACAAGTACCGGTAATCATTCTTGCAATTCTATATGAGGGAGAGGCATGAGCTAACATACTTTCTCTACTTGGATCATATGCACTTATGATTGGACCCCTAGCAAGCATCCGCAACTACTAAAGATCATTAAGGTCATGAAACCCAACCATAGCATTAAGTATCAAGTCCTCTTTATCCTATACGCCATAACGCACTTACTCGGGTTTAAGCTTCTGTCACTCTCACAATCCACCATAAACGAACCATGAACATATTGCAACACCCTACAGCGGGGGCCCCTCACGTTTGCGCGAGACAGAGGGAACCGTAGGACAGCACCATAAATAAAATATACAATCATACCAACCAAGATCACGATTAACCCATAGGACAAAACGGATCTACTCAAACATCATAGGATAACCATAGATCATTGGGAAATAATATATGGAGTTGAGCACCATGTTTAAGTAGAGATTACAGCAGGGAGAAGAGGTGTTACACCGCTGCATAGAGGGGGAGAGAGTTGGTGTTGACGGTAGCAAGATTGTTGATGTAGATCGCCGTCACGATCCTAGCCCCGGCGGCGTTCCAGCGCCACCGGGAGAGAGGGGGAGAGAGCCCCCCTCCTTCTTCTTCTTCCTTGGCCTCCCCCCTAGATGGGAGGAGAGTTCCCCCTCTGGTCCATGGCCTCCATGGCGGCGGAGGGGTGGGAGCCCCTCCGAAATTGGATCTCCCTCTCTGTTCCCTTCTGTTTCGCGTTCCCCAGATCTGGCCCTTCACGGTTTCTTAAATTCCCGGAGATTCGTAACTCCGATTGCGCTGAAATTTTTACATGATTTTTTCCCATAAATTATCTTTCTTGCGCCAGAAGAAGGGCCACAACCGCCTTACGAGGAGGGCATAAGACACCTGGGCGCGCCTGGTACCCCATGGCACGCCCTGGTGTATCTTTGGGCCTGTGGGCCCCCGTTTACATTGATTCCACCTCCCAAAATTCACAAATATTCCAAAATAATTCTCCGTAAATTTTTATTGCATTGGGACTTCATTTGATATGGATTTTCTGCGAAACAAAAACATGCAACAAACAGGAACTGGCACTGGGCACTGGATCAATAGGTTAGTCCAAATAAATCATATAGAATGTTGCCAAAAGTATGTGAAAGTTGTATAATATTGGCATGAAACAATCAAAAATTATAGATACGATGGAGATGTATCAACCGGATATGCAAAATTCAGTAAGTGTGAATTCTGGCTTAAGCAAGTCGGATTTTGGGGACACATACTCTCTGCTGAAGGAATAGCTGTGGATCCAAGCAAAATTAAGGATGTGCTAAAATGGCCAGCACCCACGTCAGTGACGGAAATCAGAAGTTTTCTCGGGCTTGCTGGTTATTACCGCCGATTTATTGAAGGCTTCTCCAAGATTGCTAAGCCTATGATAGAACTGCTCAAGAAGGACCAAAAGTTCATATGGTTAGAGGATTGTGAGAAGAGCTTTAATGAATTAAAGACTCGGTTGACCTCAGCACCCATGTTGACACTCCCAGACATCTATCAAAGCTTTGATGTGTACTGCGATGCATCTCGAAAGGGCCTAGGATGCGTACTCATGCAAGATGACAAGGTTGTGGCTTATGCATCCAGACAGCTACGACCACACGAAGGAAATTATCCTACTCATGACTTGGAGCTAGCAGCCGTTGTGCATGCCTTAAAAATTTGGAGGCATTACCTTATTGGCAAGCGGTGTCAAATATTCACCAACCACAAAAGTCTCAAGTACATATTTACTCAACCTGATTTAAATCTCCGACAAAGAAGATGGCTTGAGTTGGTCAAGGATTATGACCTTGGGATAAACTATCACCCGGGTAAAGCTAACATGTTGCAGATGCTCTCAGCCGCAAGCCAGCCACAGTCAATGCATTAATGACATCTTTGCCTCCTGAACTACAAGAAGAAATGGCCCAACTAAATTTGATCATTGTAGAGGCTGACTGCACCAATGTGATGGTAGTCACTCCCACTCTAGAAGAAGAAATTCGCAAAGCTCAATCGGGAGATACGTTCTTGCAACACCAAGTCACCCGGATAAAAGAAGGCAAGACTCAAGATTTCCTGATGGATGAGCAGGGTACCCTATGATTTCGAGGACGAATATGTGTACCCAAAGAAGAAGAGTTGAGGAAGAAGATATTGACAGAAGCACACGAGTCCTCATACTCTATCCATCCCAGAGGTACCAAAATGTACGAGGACCTCAGGCAAACATTTTGGTGGGACGGAATGAAGAAGGATATTGCATACTTCATCGCCTGCTGTGATATATGCAATAGGGTTAAGGCAGAACGTCAAAAACCCGTCGGACTACTTCAACCTTTGCCCGTTCCATAATGGAAATGGGACGATGTCTGCATGGACTTTATCACCGGTCTTCCAACCACCCCACATGGAAACAACGCTATATGGGTCGTGGTGGATATGTTAACCAAAGTGGCCCATTTCATTCCCATCCAGACCACATACCGTGCAAATCAACTGGCTCAACTCTATGTGTCACGAATCGTCAGTTTGCATGGCGTACCTAGAACTATCACCTCAGATCGAGGATCCCTTTTTACCTCGGCATTCTGGGCACGTCTTCACCAAGCCTTGGGGACATGATTGAAATATAGTACAGCGTATCACCCTCAGACAGATGGCTAGATAGAGCGAGTAAATCAAATAGTCGAGGACATGCTCAGGGAATGTGCTCTCGCTCAAGGATCCAAGTGGGAAGATAGCTTACCCTACACTGAGTTTTCCTACAACAATAGCTATCAAGCCAGCCTCAAGATGTCACCATATGAAGCCTTGTATGGACGCAAGTGCCGTACCCCCTTAAACTGGTCCCAGACCGGAGACAGTCGTATTTTCGGGACTGACTTGATGATGGAAGCCGAGAAGCAAGTCAGGGAAATTCGAGACAGATTGCAACTAGCCAAGTCTCGACAGAAGAGCTACTATGATGCTAAGCACCGACAGATCAGTTTTGAACCTGGTGAATATGTCTACCTCCGAGTCACACCTATGAAAGGAGTCAAGAGATTTCAGACTGGGGGAAAGCTTGCACCAAGGTATATTGGCCCATTTCCAGTCATGCCCAAGGTTGGCACAGTGGCATATCAATTGGAACTTCCCCCGGAACTGTTAGAGATACATAATGTCTTCCACGTATCACAGTTGCGAAGGTGTATCTCGCCACCTGAGAAATGGACTGATATGGCAGAGATAGAGCTTGCTAAGGATCTGACATATGAAGAGAAACCTTTCTGAATATTGGATGAGATGGAAAGAGTCACCCGCAGCAAGTCAGTTAAGTTTTACAAGGTGCAGTGGGAACACCACACCGAAAGTGAAGCTACCTGGGAAAGAGAGGACTTTTTGAGGACAACATATCCTGAATTGTTTCCTGAGCAACCGAATCTCGAGGACGAGATTCATCCTAAGGGGGGGAGGTTTGTGACACCCTGGTTTTTGCCCTCTTTCTTTTTCTGGATTTATTTGCATTTTTTGATTTGAATTTGAGTTTGAATCAACTCATTTGGACTTAATCACTTGGGCATTTCTTTGACTTTCACCCAAGTGACTCATCTAACTCTCAAACTCATCTCTTTCTCTCTGATATATCATAAAATGGCCAAGGGAATATTTTTTTTAAATGAAAAATATTCATTTTCCCTCTGAAAGCGCACTAAACTATTAAGTAGTCATCATATCGAGCTTGCCAAACATTCATAACGTCTGCATCTGCTCCAGCAATAGGTCTGTCACCTAGCGGTGCATCAAGGACATAATTCTTCTGTGCAGCAATGAGGATAATCCTCAGATCACGGACCCAGTCCGCATTATTGCTACTATCATCTTTCAACTTAGTTTTCTCTAGGAACATATCAAAAATATAGGGGAGCTATATCGCGAGTTATTGATCTACAACATAGATATGCAAAAACTATTAAGACTAAGTTCATGATAAATTAAGTTCAATTAATCAAATTACTAAAGAACTCCCACTTAAATAGACATTCCTCAAGTCATCTAAGTGATACGTGATCCAAATCAACTAACCCATGTCCGATCATCACGTGAGATGGGGTAGTCCTCAATGGTGAATATCTCTATGTTGATCATATCTACTATATGATTCACGTTCGACCTTTCGGTCTTCAGTGTTCCGAGGCCATGTCTGTACATGCTAGGCTCGTCAAGTTTAACCCAAGTATTCTGCATGTGTAAAACTGTCTTACACCCGCTGTATGTGAACGTAGAGTCTATCACACCCGATCATCACATGGTGTCTCGAAACGACGAACTTTCGCAATGGTGCATACTCAGGGAGAACACTTTTACCTTGAAATTTAGTGAAGGGATCATATTATAATGCTACCGTCGTACTAAGCAAAATAAGATGCATAAAAGATAAACATCACATGCAATCAAAATATGTGACATGATATGGCCATCATCATCTCGTGCTTTTGATCTCCATCTCCAAAGCATCGTCATGATCTCCATCGTCACCGGCTTGACACTTTGATCTCCATCGTTGTGTCGTGGTCGTCTCGCCAACTATTGCTTCTACAACTATCGCTAACGCATAGTGATAAAGTAAAGCAATTACATGGCGTATGCATTTCATACAATAAAGAGACAACCATAAGGCTCCTGCCGGTTGCCAGATATCTTACAAAACATGATTATCTCATACAATAACGTATATCACATCATGTCTTGACCATATCACATCATAACATACCCTGCAAAAACAAGTTAGACGTCCTCTACTTTGTTGTTGCAAGTTTTACGTGGCTGCTACGGGTCTCTAGCAAGAACCGTTCTTACCTACGGCAAAAACCACAACGGTGTTTCGTCAAGTTTGCTGTTTTAACCTTCTTCAAGGACTGGCCGCAGTTAAATTCGATTCAACTAAAGTAGGAGAAACAGACACCCGCCAGCGACCTTTATGCAAAACTAGTTGCATGTCAGTCGGTGGAACCGGTCTCATGTGCGTGGACATGTAAGGTTGGTCCGGGCCGCTTCATCCCACAATACCGCCAAATCAAAATAAGACGTCGGTGGTAAGCAGTATGACTATCACCGCCCACAACTCTTTGTGTTCTACTCATGCATATCATCTACGCATAGACCTGGCTCATGATGCCACTATTGGGAAACGTTGCATGGAAAACAAAAAAAATTCTACGCACACGCAATGATCTATCCATGGAGATGCATAGCAACGAGGGGGAGAGTGTGTCTGCGTACCCTTGTAGACCGTAAGCGGAAGCGTTTCTCAACACGCTTGATGTAGTCGAACTTCTTTGCGCTTCAACCGATCAAGTACCGAACGCAGGACACCTCCGCGTTCTACACACGTTCAGCTCGGTGACGTCCCTCGCCTTCTTGATCCAGTAAGACGTCAAGGTAGTAGATGAGTTTCGTCAGCACGACGGTGTGGTGACGGTGATGGTGAAGTGATCCTCGCTGGGCTTCGCCTAAGCACTACGAAAATATGACCGAGGGTGTAAACGGTGGAGGGGGGCGCCGCACACGGCTAGGCAATTGTCTGGTTTGTGCTAGGTGCCCCCCTCCCACTGTCCCACATATATATAGGTGGGTGGGAGGGAGGAGCAGCCAAAGGAGGTGCCCAAGTAGGAGGAATCCTACTTGGGGTCCCTTCCAAGCCGCGCCCCCTTCTTTCCTTATTTGGAGTGCGGGGCAAGGCAGGGGAGGGTGTCGCCCCTCCCTTTCCTTTCTCCCATGAGAGGGAAAGGCAGGAGGGGCTAGCCCTCCCCCTTTTCCTTCCCTAGGGCTGTCCAAACAAGTGGAGGGGCGCACCAGCCCCCTAGTGGGCTGGTATGTCCCTCCCTTTGGCCCATTAAGCCCATAACTTGCCGGGGGGGGGGGGGTGCCCGGAACCCCTTCTGGTGACCCGATTCCTTCCCGGTACGTCCCGAAACACTTCCGGTATCCAAATACCATCGTCCTATATATCAATCTTTACCTCTCGACCATTTCGAGACTCCTCGTCATGTTCGTGATCTCATCCGGGACTCCGAACAACATTCGGTCACCAAATCATATAACTCATATAACACTATATCGTCAACGAATGTTAAGCGTGCGGACCCTACGGGTTCAAGAACTATGTAGACATGACCGAGACACCTCTCCGGTCAATAACCAATAGCGGAACCTGGATGCCCATATTGGCTCCTACATATTCTACGAAGATCTTTATCGGTTGAACCGTTATGACAACATACGTAATTCCCTTTGTCTATCGGTATGTTACTTGCCCGAGATTCGATCGTCGGTATCTTCATACCTAGTTCAATCTCGTTACTGGCAAGTCTCTTTACTCGTTCCGTAATACATCACCTCGCGACTAACTCCTTAGTCATTTGCTTGCAAACTTATGATGTGTATTACCGAGAGGGCCCAGAGATACCTCTCCGATACTCGGAGTGACAAATCCTAATCTCGATCTATGCCAACTCAACAAACACCTTCGAAGATACCTGTAGAGCATCTTTATGATCACCCAGTTACGTTGTGACGTTTGATAGCACACAAGGTATTCCTCCGGTATCCGGGAGTTGCATAATCTCATAGTCGAAGGAATATGTATTTGACATGAAGAAAGCAATAGCAACAAACTGAACAATCATTATGCTAAGCTAACAGATGGGTCTTGTCCATCACATCATTCTCCTAATGATGTGATCCCGTTATCAAATGACAACTCATGTCCATGGTTAGGAAACCTTAACCATCTTTGATCAACGAGCTAGTCTAGTAGAGGCTCACTAGGGACACGATGTTTGTTTATGTATTCACACATGTATTTAAGTTTCCGATCAATACAATTCTAGCATGAATAATAAACCTTTATCATGATTTAGGAAATATAATAATAACCATTTTATTATTGCCTCTAGGGCATATTTCCATCAGACGAAAACCGAAGATTCCCCTCTCCGGAGCCCCAAACGGACTACAGATCTGGCCTCCCGATGAAGAATAGGTGGTGGCGGCGGCTCCGTCTCGTGAAACGCTATAATTCTTCCTCTCTGATTTTTTTCTCCGAAAATAGGTATTTAAGGAGTTGGAATTAGGTTCTGCGGGGCCACCAGGTGGGCACAACCCACCTGGGCGCGCCTGGAGGGGGTGGCGCGTCCTGGTGGGTTGTGCTCAACCAAGGGCCCCCTCCGGTGGTTCTTGGATTCAGTATTTTTCTTTTATTGCACAATAATTCTTCAAAAAGTTTCGTTTCATTCCGAGACTTTTATTTCTGCACAAAAAACAACACCATGGTAGTTCTGTTGAAAACAACGTCAGTCCGGGTTAGTTTCATTCAAATTATGCAAATTAGAGCCCAAAATAAGAGCAAAAGCATTAGGGAAAGTAGATACGACGGAGACGTATCACACCCCTAAATTGCATTATGAACTGTATGAGTATAGATTATTTACCCCTGAATACTACCAAAAGTGGCAGAAGCTATCTAGTTGGACATTTTTTAGAACAGACCAGCATAGACCCAGCTTGTTGCAAATAGAATAGGATAGTAATTTTCTTATGTATAATTGTACTACTATCACTACAACATCACAAACCGAACCAAAGCATTTAGTAGTATAGCAATTAGATCGAACGATAGGGGCTTTGCCCCTGATATCCATGTAAAATAGCATCAGTAGTACAGACATGTATGCACAATAACGTTTTTGTTTGTGTTTGTAATACATGGTGTGTTATCAATAGCTTCTCTAACCAATAGGGTAACAACCATCTCGAGCTGAAATTCCATCACATATCATGATGTGCATTGAAAATCCGGCACGTATATCCTATGAGAACACCTACAGATTATGTGCAGATACAAAGCACCACGATGGCAGCCCCAAGAAAAGGTACGTGCAGGAGGAGGGGAGAGGAGAAGATCTCCAACCTCGAGTCGACACACGAGCTGGGATGGTATGGGTGTGGAGGCTGAATGCTGACCGAGATCTCCTCTTCATCCCGCAATCTCCCTCTCTGCCTCCTCCTCGTCCTGCCTGGTCTCAACAACGGGAGCACACCACAATCAGCACCACGTAGCCCATGAAAATGCACGAAAAGGAGGAGGGGCCTCACCTTTGCTAGATGTAGGCCGATGGGGTGGCAGCGGCTGAGCAGCGCAGACACGACGACCGGGTGGCGAAGAGGAGCACGCGGTGGGGGTGTAGCGCACGCGCATCTGCACCTGCCACTCCTGGGTGGAGCAGGCAGGTTCAACACACCTCCCCGCTGCCAACGACAATCGCCGGAGTAACTGGTCGACTCGATGGCGTGGTCCTCTCTACGGAGCAGCGACGCGAGCGTCCGCCTGCACTTTCCTCCAGGCGATAGCAAGAGGCGAGCTCGCCGAGGCGGGCAGCGATGGCGGCGAGCTCGACGACTAGAGAGGAACGGGGAGGAGAGGAGGACGGTAGCGCGGCGGCGGCTGCAGCGCCCGCTGGGTAGCAATGGCTAGGGTTGGGAAGGGATCGGGGAAGAGGAGAGTGGGCAGGTGGGGGAGAAGAACGGCCTGGTGCTCAACCCTGCCGAATTGGATATTTTTTCAAACAGGTGAAATGTCAGAAATGCCCTCGACGGGACTGTAATTACACGCGATGGCACAGACGTTTCTGCACTATTCATTGCAACAGTGTCGTTGTTTGATCCGGTGGCCCAGATCATCCGGGAGCGAGATCGACGACCCATATCGCATCAGAAAACGATCCGACGACGGAAATGCCTTGAGCTCTGAGAGAGCCCGGTGGCTGTCTCGATTCTTATTTCTGAATTCTGGATGAGCACCCACCCCTGATTCCCCACTCGCCCAGGCCGACACGTGCAACGGGAAATTACTAGAGGCGGCCACGCCTTGCTGCGAAGCGGGCCGAGGGCAGATATCAGTTGCTACCAGCCTTAGGTGATACCGTGATACGGGCTTCTGGTGCTCTCGAACATTTTGCAAAAAGTCATCTGAGAGTCATAAAATTACGTGCGGGTACAACAGCTTCTCATCTGATATTTTTCCCGCGGCCGAACAAAAAAAAAAGGACTAATCTAATCCCCAATCCCACGCCGCCGCCGCCCCCTCTCCTCCCACCCACCTTCAAGGAAGCGACGGCGGCCGCTGCGGAGAAGCACGACGAGCCTCCTCTTCTCTTCTTTCTTTCTCTCTCCCTCCCTCTTTTCCCGATCCGATCCTCCCCTCCCTCTGCCCCCATCGCCGCCGCTCCACCACCCAGGGCACGGCCCTTTCACCCACCGACGCCGCCCGCCACTCACCATCTCTCACTCTCCAGCCGGGACGCTCCAGATCGTTTCGGAGCAGGCCAGGCGGCACCATGGCCGCGTCTGGACTTCCGGACGCGCGCCGTCGTCGAGCTGGGCTCCGCCGGGAGAGGAGGACCGAGGGGGCGGCCGCTGGGTGCTTCTTCTCTCGGGACGCCGCTCTTCGGCTGCTCTTACCGACCCTGCTGGTGCCGCGAAATGGAGCTTCCACTGCTACTCTTCTCCCTGCCTCCCTGTCTCTCTGTTCGATTCAACCGCGGTTCGCTGATGGGGGACTCTTCTTCAACTCCCGCCCTGCCCCTCAGGTGGAGCTGCAGAGGTCCATCAGGCAGGAGGTCTCTGTCTCCGTTCAAGGTATGTCACATCACTCATTTCCCTCATCTTAGTCCTCATCCATCTCCTAAAGAACCATCTGTTTTCTGTATTTGTACCAGGGGCAGCTAGTAGATGGATGATGTATGATGTATGATGTATGATGATGGGTTGGAATGGGAGCTGGTGACGAAAGGAACCTGCTGCAACAACCACATCGACTCCCTTCTCTACAGGTTGGTTCCGCTCCCTTCCATTGCAGCAGATCGAGCCATATATGCAAAAGACTCGAGAGGCGAGCGGGGCTGGATTGCTTTGTCATACAGAAATCGCACAATAATTGTTGTATGTGATCGGTTTGCGATTTGTTTGATTCCAAGCAGCAGACGCACCACATTGACGACGCCGAGGAGGACTGTGTGATGGAGGTCATTTCAGTTCACTAGCACTTGCACAAGCTGTATGATGGATCTAGTTTGGTTCCAATCCGACACTATCCATGTAGCTTGGATTTGGTTTCAGTTCATTAGTTGTACCTGCTTGCTTGAACTAGTAATACAACTATGTTGGATCAAATCCTTGATGGAACGTAGGGAAAAAACAGAGCAATTCCGTTTCAGAGATAGACTTGAGTGCCACTGCAGCAACATATGCTTCATTTCAATGGCAAGGAGATCTTGTGACGATGGTTGAGTCCAGTAGTAGGTTTAGTTGTTGTCTTTCTACATCTCTAGCCATTCTCCAAGGGAAGTTCTTGAGGGATTTGCATTCCTGCCGTTCATTATGCGTGATATGGTGCTTCTGGTCTTACATGTGACGTCTTGTTTTCTCTTATTGGTACGCCGAGATGATTTTCTTCTTGTAGACGTCACTTCTAATTTTGGTATATCGCAATGACAAATCAGAACTGGCATAATGTTGAAAGAGATGCACTACATTTTCTAGATTAACTAATACACACAGTTTTGATTGCATCGTGAATAAAAACAACATATTTCCATGCTTGCGTGAAATCTTTACGCTCCATGAATTAATTTACACTATCAAGATAGCATCATGTTCATATCAAGAAATGGAGTGAAAATTTCAATCAGAAATGGAGTGGTTTTTTATTTGAACCTGGACACTATGGGTCGTTAGAGTTTTCGTAGTTTTGTTGCAATTTTTTGACTTTTTCTTTGGGATTAACTGAAGCCTCCAATTCGATATCACATATTCTTCCGTAGTACCATGAATTTGTCGCCAGGATGCAAGCAGGATCGCCACCCCCTCCCTAGCCGCCAGTACTGTGAGATGCAGCAGCTGGTCATGTAGGTTTGGCTCGGTCTCATCTCCGTCTAGCTCTCCACCGTCAATGTGCTGTCAACATTAAAGGTGAGTGTTCCTGAGTTCCTCTTCTCCCCCTTGCTCTGAGCATGTGGTCTTCGAGCCATGGCTATTCTGTATAGCTCTGGGTCATGGACTTTGTGCCATAGCTACTTAGGTTTTTGGTTTGGCCTCAATTGGGCTTTGCAAATGATGCTCTGGTAGTTGCTAAAGTTGTTGTTAGCTAGTTGTAAACGAGTCATTTCCCCTCTCTCTACGAGATGGATATGTTGTACATTGATGAGATAAATACCTGATGTTTTCCCTTTACCAAGCGATCCATGAGATTTGCTATGCATGTGCTTTTGGGTGTATGCTCATGAGATAAACTGATGTCTTGGATACTTCTTCAGCTCCCGCCCTGCCCCTCAGGTGGAGCTGCAGAGGTCTCTGTCTCCGTTCAAATGGAAACTGGAATTTTTTAGAACCTGGGCAGTAGGGGTCGATAGAGTTTCTGTAGTTTTGTTGCATTGATTCATTTTCATTGGGATTAACTGAAGCCTTCAATTCGATCTCACAGATTCTTGCCATAGTTCCGCGAGTTTGTCGTGAGGATGCAAGCAGGATCACCACCCACCCTAGCCGCCAGTACTACGAGATGCAGCAGTTGGCCGTGTAGGTTCGGCTCGGTCTCATCTTTGTCCAGCTCTCCACCGTCACTGTGCTGGCAACGACATGGTTTGGCTTCGGCTTGAAACATTAAAGGTCAGTGCTCCTGAGTTCCTCTTCTTCCCCTTGCTCTGAGCACGTGGTCATCGAGCCATGGCTATTCTGTATAGCTCTGGGTCATGTACTTTGTGCCTTGGCTACTTAGTTTTTCTGTTTGGCCATAATTGAGCTTTGCGAATGATGCTTTGGTAGTTGCTAAAGTTGTTGTTAGCTAGTTATAAACGAGTCAATTTCCCTCTGGCTACGAGATGGATATGCTGTGCATTCATGAGATAAATACCTGTTGTTTTCCCTTTACCAAGCGATCCATGGGATTTGCTATGCATGTACTTTTGGGTGTATGCTAATTGAGATAAACTGTCATCTTGGATACCTTTTCACTTCTCCGTCAGTTGTATGCCATGACTTGGTGTAAGACAGATTTTTTTCTCTTGATGTACCAATCGTCACGTTTTTTATTTCTCGAGTTCCGAGTATGCTGCTAATTAGATGTATCCATCTGTGCAAATATTTGCATTTGATTTCCAAACTCGCAAATGTTTTGCAAGTTCGTATTTGATGTTGTTTTTGAGGAGTTCTTTTGCTGTAGGACTTGTTGTATGTCTTTGAATTCTGATTGATGTGTGTTTGAACTGCAAAAACATCTTATATTAGTGTACAGAGGTACTCCCTACGTCCGGAAATACTTGTAGGAGAAATGGATAAAAATGGATGTATTTGGAACTAAAATACATTTAGATACATCCATTTCTCAGACAAGTATTTTCGGACGGAGGGAGTAGTAATTAGGATTTGTGTGTTTCAGAGTTCTAAAGAAAGGAGGAAGGATCTTGTGCTTGTAATTGAGTCATGTGGATGTTCCAATCTTTTGTGATTCCAGCTGTGGGAGAGCTAGTGGTTGGTGATAGGCAGTTGTACCAATACTTGGTTGGAAGCATCCGTCGGTTTCCAAAACAGGTGGCATTTCTCAGTATTTCCTGTTACTAAGCTGCCATATTTTGTATAAACTTGAATGTACATCTATTCAGCGCTATTTTTGTTTCTGTTTTGCATTTTTGCTGATCAAGCTACTTTAACTTTCCAGGAAAAGTTTGCTAGATGATTTGGAAACGCTGCCATATTATTTTATTGGGTCGGTGGCCAAGGTCCATGGTGCGTCAGCGGTTGTAGGTTCTGCCGCATCTCATCACCGTCAACGGCGTGGTTCGGCCTCGGCTACATACATTGAAGGTGAGTCCTCCAAGCTTCTCTTGTTCCTCCTGCATTCTTCCCCTTGCTCTGGGCCTGTGGTCATCGAGCCACGGCTGTGCCGTATAGCTCTGGGTCATGGCATTAGTTGCATGGCTACTTAGGTTTTGGCCTTGGTTGCCTCAATTGGCTAGGCAATGATACGCTACTGGTTGCCAAAGTTCATGTATCTAGCAAATGCTGCTATTGCTGAAAGAAATACTTGTGTTCTCCCTACCATTTGTGTGGCTCAGAATGTGACCTTGTATCCAGGACTAGCAATCTAGCATCTCAATGCTTCATCTGTCTTGTGCTCGGTTATTTGTCAACGACCAAGCATATGTGTGTGTGCGCGTTAAGAGCTTTAAGTTTTGTCAAGTGAAGCAGCAAGGATGTGTATCGTGATGTCGATTATTTGTATTCTTTTTCCAGTCACAACCACCGGTATATTTCCATATTGGCATCCTTGGGTCTCACCCTAGCTATGCGTTTATTCATGCCCAACACTTCAAGCTTCAAATTGAAACTCTCTATTGACTGTCATTTCATTATTTGGACGGCATTAGAATTGATTAGTTATGGTTGTGATAGATAAATATGTTGCGCCCTTTAATGCTCTTCGCGACTAGTGGGTCTGGTCCGCTGTAGGTATCTATCTTTCATAGAGGTGGTATGTTTAACTTGATGGCCACAGTTGATGCAAGGAACTAATGGCTGCATCCCTAATTTCTGCTGGCAGTTGTAATTGTGTGCTTTACTGTTGCATGCCTGTATAATGTTTTTGTCCTGTCTAACTGTAATTGGTTGAGACATAACCAAATGTTATGCAGATATATGGAATTGTATGGCTAGAGCTTGGATGTACTGTTTCTCATAGACATGATATATACTTTGCATGTCCAGTCACTAGTGAGCGTGTGTTAATGAACAACAGTTTCTGTTGACCCTATAAGAGCGTTTAATATTTCTACAGTTTCTCTCGACTGACGTTATTGCAGTCATAATCATCCACCTCTATAGCACGGTTCCGCCCATTTGCAGTTTGATTGTGAAGTTATAAAGTAGCTGATGCTTGAAAACAAACAAAAAATGTTCAGAATTGTTGTGAAAGAAGCTCCATAGAAATTATACATTGCTAACGGTAACTCTCAGACTGTTGCTCTAGTAACAATGCTTCGTGCCGGTATTCTCAGACTGTTGTTCTTCAGTTTCGTGTAGTCATCTATAATTCTTGTTTATTCAGAATGCGGCTGAGTCCAAGGACATGGTGGTAAACTGTGTGGCGTGTACAGGGGGAGTACATCACTAGCGAGTCACGCGCGTCCCGCCTTGCCCCTCCGGTGGTCGATTCTTCCGCCACTCCGGCATAGGTGGTAAGCCACTGCCCCCCCCCCCCCCCCCCCCCCCCCCCCCCCCCCCCCAATATATTTATTGCTCCCCTCCATAAATGGGATCATTTATGATTGTGTATTTTCTTCTAGTGGGTGGATTCAAATTTTATTTTCTGACGATGCGTTCTTTTTTCTAGTGGGTGAAATGGATCCCTATTGAATTGTCTTTGACTTGAACTTAATTTTTTATCACATTCCAGCAAGCTCACAAGCACGGTAATGGCATATTTCCGCCTCCTTGGGTGATTGTTGCTATCGCAGTTCTTGGTTTTGATAAGATCATGATGCTTCTGAGTTACGTAGCTCACTAGCTGCAGTATAGCTACAGTATGTGCAGGGTTTTCGAGCCTGAATGGTTTGACGCCAACATCTGGCATGCCAATTCTTGGCAAATCTAAAAAACTGGCTAGCTACCAATTGGTTCTTGCTCATCTCTAAAAAAGTTGCCAATTTTTGGCAACTTCCAGTTTTGCCTAATGTTGGCTTGCCAAATACTATTGGCAATGCCAAATATTGGTATCAAACCAATCACTCTTCTTACACAAACTAAAAACTATGAACATGGTGTTGTCATTCTTGTTCTGTTGTGCGGGAATCCTATATACATGTTCTTTCTATTTGTGGGTTTTTTACTTGCCAAAGCTTTGGCAGTGCATCTAGATACTAACAGAGAATTCCAAAATGAAATGGTAAGTTGTTGAACATTTGTTATTAAGTTGAGCTTAAGAATTAAAAAATACGTTGGCTAAAAGGGGAAGAGCCCCTCCTTTAACTGCCTGTTAGTTAGATAGAAATGCGTCTTCCATGTAGATCGAACGTGGGTGGGTGTGAGCTTCAAGCCAACCGAGCTAGCACTCGGTTCTTGAGCTTAAGAAATATACTGTTTTTCTTGTCCGACAATGTTATCGTGAAATCATCTGTACATAATGTGTGATGATTTTTTTACACATGTCAACTAAGTTTGTACTTACCATACATCTCTTGATTACTGGTTATGTTGCATCAGAAATCAACATATAGCGGTGGAAGCACGAGTTTAGAGACCTGAAAACTGCGTTGTCTATTGAGCTACTTTCAGAATAAATAGGAGGACATTAGTTGGATTAGGAGGCATGGGTTTCTATGCTCCTAAAATCAGTTGTTCCTAACATTGAATAGCCCTTTTTAGGAAGACAAAAGAGACCTATTAGCTAGCGTTAACTCTGTTTAGTCTGAAATAAGCTTGTGAAATCAAACTGAACCCTCCTTATCTTCAAGGACACAAAAATTAAACTGATGTTACTCTGTAGGTTCCTGGGATTATATCTGTTTCAGCAAAACAACTACCTAGTATGCAGAATCTTCTAAATAAAGTCACAACTGATCAGGAGATGCAACAACCTTAGGCTGGAGAAGCTCCGGAGCCACAGCAACCACCGTCCTCTTCTTGGTTCAGGTCCCGTGGGCGAATGTGGTGCCGGCCATTGAGCCGTTGATTTAGTGTTTGGATCTATGTGGTGGTGTTCTTCCGACCACCACAATCATGTGACCATGATGATCTTTCTTTTGTATGAAATTGGTCTCTTGTACTCCCTCCGTTTCTAAATATAAGACCTTTTAGAGATTTCAATACGAACTACATTCGGATGTATATAGACGCATTTTAGAGTGTAGATTCACTCATTTTGCTCTGTATGTAGTCTGTATTGGAATCTCTAAAAAGCCTTATATTTTGGAACGGGGGGAGTAATTCATTACTGGTTAGGCGGTTAGACCTTTTTTTCTATTCCATGCTATTGTTGCTAAAGGGTTAGGGTCAAATATGCTGTTGTCAATCTCCAAAGAAAAGAATGAAATTGGTCTCTTGTAATTCATTGCTGGCTAGGCGGTTTGGCCCTTTTTCTACTCCATGCTATTGTTGCTAAAGGGGTAGGCTCAAATGTTCAGTTGTCAGTGTCCAAAACAATTTGTGAACTGGAGAGAATAATTTTACTGAGGTTCGTTCTTTTTTTATCTTTGCTTTGTAGGACAACATCACTATAGAGGGTGTATTTTTTGTTATGGACTGTTGATTGTTGGTAGTGAGATCATATGCCATGTTCTAGATTAGCAAACGATCATCGGCTTGGAACATTTTCTCATGCCCATGGGTGGGTGGGGTAAACAGAGACCGCAATAGTAAGCACACAGTTATGTGTACATGCCCATTGGTGTATGCGCTAACAAGGGGTTAGTACTGGCTACTGGGTATGGAATGATATGCATTTTTCTTCCGGTTGGAAAGTGTTCCCTTTTTTGTTTGTACATCTCCTAGTAGTAGTAGGCCTTTAATCACCTCCGAGTAGTATGTCTTTAATCATCTCCTACTAGTATGCCTTTTATCTCTCTGAAAAAATGTATTTTGGTTTGCTGGTCTGTGGCTGGGATCATGTCGCTGTTTTGCTGTGGAGTTGACTGTCATTTTGTTCTGTACATGCAATGCGATCATATGCCATGTTCTCTAGATTAGCAAATGGTCAATGACTTGGGAGCAGTTTCCCATTCCCATGGGTGGGGTAAACAGAGAAAGCACTGCACAGTTTTGTACTTGCCTTTGGTGTCTGGTACGTACTGGAGTGACCTGTGTGCCGTGATCCTGCGTAGATTTCGTCGGAGGGTGGGTGTTGGATTTTGTACGTGTACGGCACCCTCCATGTAGCAGCATGTATCTGGGTTGATGAAATGGTTTAGTTTTGTGCCGCTAGAGGTTTTGCCTTCCGTGGTTCCTGATCTGACCCAGGCTTACATTTTGACGTCTCATCGATCGCCTAGTAGTATGTGTCTTTTACCTCCCTAAAAAAGGCATTTCCTTTACATTAGTGGCCAGGATTACTATGTTTCTGTATTCCCGATTGGTAAAATAACTGAAGTTCCAAAATTTCTAGAGTTCAAGTTTTAGATTTTTGATCTTTTGTAAGTTCAAATTTATGAAAAGCACCAAAAATTTCAAAAAAATATGAACGTTCATTTCTTGGACATTTCAGGATTTTGAAAACCTCAATTTTTTTTTTTTAAAGTTTGGACGGAAGTTTACGTTAGAAGTTCCAAGTTTTAGTTTTTTCAACTTTCTGTAAGTTTGAATTTATGAAAAGCACCAAAAGTTTCAAAAAAAGTATCAACTTCAATTTCGTGGACCTTTCAGGAATTCGAAAGCCCTGAAAGTTTAAATTTTTGCAAGTTCCGGCACTAAATAAGTGAAACACCCGCGGCGGATTTTTTGAAATCTGACCCAACGCGAGTACAGGCGTACAGTTCAATGTCTCATCAAACGCCTAGTAGTATTTGTCCTTTATCTCCCTAAAAAGGCATGCCCTTTACATTAGTGGCCAGGATTACTGTGTTTCTGTATTCCTCATGTGATGTAGGCGAGTATGGACTGTCATTCTTCCGTTCTGATATCATACGCCGCGCTTTAGATTAATAAAGATCAGTGGCTTGGTACAATTTTTCATGCCCATGGGTGGGGTAAACAGAGAACACAGTAGCGAGCGCACTGCTCTGTTTCTGAGCATTAGCTATGATTAGCATATTCCGCAATTGATTAGCATTAGCTATGGCTGTGCCTTCTGATGTCATGCATGGCTTCCCCGTAGCATTACTGATTCATCCTTCCATAATATTACCTCCGTCCCAAAATTCTTGTCTTAGATTTGTTTAGATACGGTTGTATCTAACACTAGGCGGGACTAGATACATCCGTATGTAGACAAATTTAAGACAAGAATTTTGGGATGGAATAAGTAGAACATTAAGTTTTTCCATTCTAGGAGTACAATAGAAGAACTTTACGATTTGTTCCATTGATCTGTATTAGCTTGCTTGCCATGTCCATATTGTTTTGGCAGCATACTAAACTATGTATGTTCTCAACTGCAGGTGTTCCCAACTGCTGCTGACAACAAGACGCAAGTGGGTATCCGTGTGTTGTAAGGTGAGTGTGAGATGGCAACGGACAGCAAGCTCCTGGGCGAGTTCAACCAAGTTGGCATACTGCCCGCACAAAGGTGTCCACTACAGATCAAGATGGCCGCCGCCGCCTAAGACCAAGAGGTGCGACCGCTTCCTCCTCCACCGTCTTCGCATCACCCCCACCAAAATCGGGCTGCTTGCTGTACAGGCGAAAACATTTTCCCTCTCAGTTGATCCAAACAATGTTTGTAGTAGGATTCATCCTTTTGAGAAAATCATGGTGTCAATCTGATGCATCTAACTGCTATCATACTATTTTGCTCGATCTTGTATGTGATTTTATGATGTATTTTATTCTGCTTTGATTATGTTCTCATTGTGCTCTGATTTTGTCATGTATCGTATAATGACAAATGAAGTAATAAGTAATGCAATCCTAGTTATGTGATGTAAAAGAATATTTATAATTGGTCTTTTGCTATTTAACAATATCCCATGCTAGATGCATTCATTACCCTCACCAAAGCTCTTGCCTTTCTTGTTGTATAGCCACATCTTCTTTTGTTGTGTTCAGTGTTTTTACTCCACTTATGTGTTCTTTTTTCTCATTTTGCACCTTCTCAGTTTGTCATGCTACTGAGTTTGGTTTCTTTCTTGGCTTATAATTTCAGTTTATTATCTATGGAAGAAGCCTCCAGATCGCTGGCTAAATTGTAAACGTTTTTGTTTTTGCTCCTTCCATGGATGAAGTCAAGCTCTTCAAAATCTCTGTTTCCCATGACTCCTGCCTTTTTGCAGAAGTCTTTGTGTTCGGAATTACTATGCATCTTTCTTAATGTTTTTGATGTATTCCTTATTTTATCTTTCTCATTATCCAGGATTTTTGGCAGGAACTAATCTTGATTTATGAGCAGGTTGGTCCTAGTGTCACATGAGCTGTTGAATGCTCGGTTTCGGTGCAGCCGTGCGACGGGCCGACGTTGTCAGCGGTGTTGTACAGCCTTGGCTACAACTGTTCTGGTAAGTTCATGGTTTTCCTTGGTGTCCCCTTTGCGCACTTGCTCTTGGACCTAGCCTTTGAGCTATGGCTGCTCTGCGGGCCGGCCATCGAGCCGTGGTTGATTATGTGATGGTCCAACTGTTATGATTTTGGTGTGATGATAGACTTCCAGTTATGACTTTCCTACTGTTTACTTGGGTTAATTGATTATTAGGACGAAATGTTTTGATTTTATGCTGACAATCCTAGGATCATCCTGGAGTCATGAGAGGGTGCTCCTGGATTCGATATTATGTACAAGCTACTATGATTCTTAGTTGATAGGGTTTAGCGTATCTATCTCTAGCCATATTATCGATAACAGATTTTAGAGCTATGTGCATGTTAGCTAATGAAGTAAGACCGAGTCCAAGCAAAGTTAGTACAACAACCAATGCATGCTCGAAAGACTAGTCCAAGCAAAGTCAGCACGACAACAAATCCAACCAACACATGCATACAGTAGTGCTATGCTGCCAAGAATTTTGATTCAGTTACGTACTAAAAATTAGCATCCAGTAAATTGATTGCATTATGAATTATAAGCACCATAACAAGATGGAAACCTCTTAATTACAGTACATGGTAGCAAGGACCAAAACTGGAGAATCTGACTCAAGAAAAAATCCAGTGCAAACACGTTGTAATGTAGGCTGATTAGGACATGCAGTACTAGTTTTCTGTCGGAAAAACTGTACATTACAAATAACCTGGCTACCTTAGATTAATGAATATCAGATATTGTGGGAAAAAACGTACTCCCTCCGTCCCATAATGTAAGACTTTTTTGACACTATACTAGTATGAAAAAGCGTCTTACATTATGGGACAGAGGGAGTAATACTTACTAATAACCTCCGCTGTACTCTTCGGCAATAGACGGGGACAACAGGGAAGGTATTTTGTGATCTAGGGTAAGAACCGGTTCGAACAAGGCCGTAAGAGCAACTCCAACCAGGCGACCCAAACAGGGAAGGTATTTAGGGCGGCCGCGCGGACACCAGTGTCCGTTTTTCCATTTAGCTCGGCGCGTGCACCCAACGCTGGCCCGAACCATATTTTTTAAACGCCGAGTTAAAAAAAAGCTTTCACATTTTAACTTAAACATAAATAAGCATTAAAACCGGTAAACCGCTTGCCAAAATCCACATTTACATTAAAACATTAATTAAACATAAAATAAAAAGTCCGTGCCGCCGTGCATGGTGCCCTAGGCGTCCTCGTCGTCTGAACCAACGCTGGTGAGGTCGACCAACTCCAGCGACGAGCCAGCCCATGGGAATGCCGCCTCCTAGGCTCGGGCCACGTCGCCCTGCTGTACCGCCTGCTGGGCTGCTTCGGTGTGGCATGACGCTCCTCCTCGTGCTCCCTCTGCATTAGCCACTCGCCGTCGGTGGGCTCCTCCGCCAGCGCGCTGCCTCCAATGCTCGAGGTACGCGGCCTCCTGCGTCGGCGTCACGCCAAGCTAGATTGGGGGGGTGGGAGCACTCGCACAGCTCGCCGGTCCAGACGTGCCGCTCGGTCGGCTCTGTCGGCGACGGTTCGCCCTTAGGTGTCGGGGGAGGGGGTGAGCCTCGGCGGCTGTGACGGCACCTCGCAGTCGCCGGCCGCAGAGAGTGCGAGGGCCTTCGCCAGCCTCGCCTGCTAGTACGCATCCTCCGCCTCCGCCTTGCGACGCTCCTCGATGGAGGTCTGCATGGCCGCCGCCTGGTATGCAGCCTCCTCCTCTGGCTTGACCACTGGCGTCGGTGGAGAGTTGGTGTGGTGCTCCTGGACGCCACCGCGGCGTTGCTCCTCATGCTCGAGGGCAAACCACACCTCCCAATTGGGAGAGTCCGGCGCGTATGCTCACATCCGGCGCTTCTCCGGCATGAGGATCTCCTACCGCCTGTGCACCTTCTCGGTGTGCGCTTGCTGCTACCGCGGTACCGGGATTTGCTGCGGATCCAGATGCCAATTGTGCGGCAGCGTGACGTCCGGGTACGACAACGGCTGCCTGTACAGCCAGTGCTACCACGCCTGGTGCACTGGTATGTGCAGGCGCTGCCTGGCAGGGCGGGCAGGCGCCGATGGCGGCGGAGGAGGATGCGCCGGGGGTGAACTTCCCCTTGCTCTTGCCGGAGCCGCTGAAGTAACTCATGGCTAGGGTTTGGTTGTCGCCGACGAGGGAGCACGCGAGGGGGAGGGGGTAGATGTGGACGGCAGTGGAAGTGGATGAGGCCAGCCCCCCACTCCCCGCACGCGTGGATTAAAAAGGACAGCCTCCCGACGCTTCCACCGGTTGACGCGTGGGCCGCGGTAGGTGGACGCCGTAAATTTGACCGCTTCGGTGGTTGGATGGCCGACATGTGGGGCCGCTGCGGATACCGAAAGGACGCGCAGTGCGTTCACTTCGTGTCCGCGCCGACACATTTCAGGCCCAAATTACACGAAGCGGACGCATTTTGGGTTTGGGTCAGCGCGTTGGGCCGACGTTTTTGTCCGCGACGACCCAAACAGACATGGCCGGGCCACATAGAGTTCCTCTAACAGTCGACAAGAGGGGACTTCGTGGACCAGTAGTGCTAATTTTTAGGAGTAGCTGAGTTAGTGCTATGCTGCCAAAAGCTTATATTCAGCAACACCGGGCAAAAAGGTGAAAAAATCATGTTTGTTTCGGCACTACTATGCGTTTACTACTGTCGTGGAAAGCAGCACGTTGATAGGATCAAACGTATAGTAGACAGAGTAAGTTCATACAAGAACCGACGAGAGGCTACTTTGAGAGGACGATTAGCTATGATTATTACTATTACCTACCAAATACTAGTAAGTCAGAATAACATGTTTTTTTTTTGAAACGCGGTTCCTTAGGGCCCGATTCATTAAAAGGTCGAAGAGAATTGCCCGGTTAATTAACGGAAACCCGGGCGAAAACCGTCACATCACGCCCGCAAAAGCAAGGCACTGGGCGACTTAGCAACCGACACAAACACACGCCACCGAGGAGAAAAACATCGATGAGGTTGCAACCCAGTGTCATCGTCGTCACGCCTTCGCGAGGCGACTCCGACTCCACAACCGACGACCATCGAAGAAGCCCTCGCCGCAAACAAGCGTCGAGGCCTGTGCCGACCGATGCAAAACAGTCAGCCGCACGCGCCGGCGGCCAGGCAGCTCCGACTCTATTGACGAGCATAGCAGGAGAAAAGCGTTGGGCTTGCGCCGAGCCAGCGCCAGAGCCGACCACCCGTCTCGTGTCATCGTCACCGCAAGGGCCCCTCCTCAACAGCTCCGACTTCAGGAAGACAAAGCGAGACACGGCGACCCCTTGAACACACCGGAAGAGACCGACTACCAAGACCCGTTAGCAAACCAGTTCAGCTCGAAGCCGCCATCGTTGCCAGACAAGAAGCCGCGCAAACATCCACATCGCTGGATGGACACCAGCCGACCGCAATGTCGTGACCGTCCAGCCCATGAAGCGCGCAAACATCCACACCGCCGGACGGACACCAGCCGACCGCAATGTCGTGAGCGTCCAGCCCATGGAGTGCGCAAACGGGATCCAGTGCTCTTTAAGGTGACGCCTCCAAGGGGGAAGCAATGATGACGACGCCGTCGCCCGACCTGGCCTTAGGCTTTCACTCGAAGAGCAAGATCCGAGGGTGGCGGACACGGGGATCCACGATGGCGTCTCCAAGGAGGTGAAACGACGCCCATGGCCGCCGATGCCGCCGGTCAGCAAGAACCCGACAAACTTTTGCCCGGAGCACCCGGCACCACCGGCACCCCCACGCACAACACCTTCACTAGCCCACCCACCTCCACAAAGATACCACGCCGACAACATTGGAGAGCCACCACAATCCACTCCTCACCGGCAGCCAGAGCAACATCAGCAAGTCAAATCTAGCCGTCAGCCAGCTTCGCATCCCCCCACCTCAGGCAGCCAAAGGGACCGCACACAGCAGGCAACCACCACTTAGGTGGGAACACCACCCACGAGCAGGGGCAGAAGGGCCGCCACCCCTAAACACCCGCGTCTGCCGAATTTGGATGCGCGAAATCCACGCCAGGGGTCGCCGCTGCCTCACACAGGGAGCTGCTGCCGCAGCACAAGGGGCGTCCGCGGAGAAGCCAATCACCAGGTTGCCACCACCATCGGGCCACAGGAGTCGCCACGCCGTCCACGAGCAAGGGGAAGGAGGGCCGCCACCCCTCCTAACCCGCGCCGGCCAGATCCATGAAGGGAGCCGCCGTCGCCGCACACAGGGGAGCCGTCGCGGTGGGCCGCCGAGCCGGGGAAACGAGAGCCTCCCGCCACCGAGGAACCACGCCGCTGCGCAGCGAACGCCCCGCCGCTGCCGTCCGCTGCGCGGGCTTAGTAAGATTTATAACATGCTTAAACTTCCTTCTGATTCTTTTCCTCTCGGGTTTCTAGCATTTTCTTGTGAGGTTCCGGTGCTTTTGTAGTTTCGTTTGGATGTGCCAAAGCCTTATGGTAGGGAAAAGATTCTGGTTTTTCATATGGTTATCAAGTTTTTTCGTGTCGCAAATAACTTCCAAACCGTGGGATGATTTTTGTAGTTTACTCCTCATCTGTGTTCCTGGGCACAGGAGCCCTTTGTTTTCTAGCTTTTGTCACCTACTATCACACTGCAAATCATTGTCAGGACCTGTAGGTATCCTTAGGCCCCAGCTAGACGAGGCAAAATTTAGGACACAAATAACCTAGAGGCGAAAGATATTTAAATAAGAAACTCCTGATGAAAAAAATTCACAGATCTAACCCTTTTGTGTAACACCTGTCTGAAAGGCAGGCGTTATTCTCTATAGTGTAGCGTCTTGGTGTGGGGCGTTACCCTATGTAGGCTAGTGCCGGAGGGCAAGGCGTTATGCTACATATAGGCTGTCGTCGGCACTTCCGTCATGTTTCCATTGCTCAGGCCCCGCTTCTGCATAGTTTAGATACCCACGAACCCGCAGTCTATCGAAATTGATCTAGTCTCTGAATTGGTTGTCTACATCCTTCTCATGCAAGAGATCCTGGGGTCGAATCCCCTCTCTACCACCGCATATCCTCATCCTAGTGTGTAAAAAAACTGGAATTTTCCCAAATAGTAAATTCATGGAGAAGTTTATAATGCTTGCTGTCACATAGTTTTCTTCCCAATGTCTGTTTAGTTCTGAAGTTACATTTACCATCTTTCAAAACACGCTTATCTGACACCTTTTATATGACAATGCAGGTTTCCAAAAATACATTTTCTGGGGAGATTGTGAAAGCCAAAATTCTGAAGATATGTGATGTTCGTGCAAACCATTACCCTTTTCGTGAAGACCTTGCTAAACAAATGCATCCTATTGAGGAGGTCAGCATTTGGAAATATGCCATTTGCCGTCGTTCTATGTTGAAATTCTTTCTCGTTGCTTAGTATTGCATATTTCTACTTTGGCTTAAATAGTAAAACCCAAGAACCTTACGAGGTAGCACTTGTAAGGAGGAGGTTAGCAGTTGAGAAATAGTTCTGTGCAGGATATACCATAACTTGTATAACCTCCTGTGCTAGATTTCCAGCATATATGTTACCTTTTCTCCATCCCAAGGCATCATACCTCTGTTACTTTTTCATGTGGCCATTAACTACAGTGGTATGAAAATGTCTTACATAACTTGTGAGAAGAGCTGGTGATGATCATAACCAAAATGCTTTAGCTGCTTCTGAATCCTATATTTGGTCGAACTTTGCCTGCCCTATGTTAGCATTAATCTTGATATATTGTAGTTGCATGTAAGTATTTAGGTGTGTTATATGGACATCTGTGCTGTGCTCAGTCCAAGTCGTGGGAGTAGCCGGTCTGCATGTGTGCATGGCTGAGCAGAAGTTTGAGTAAGAGGTCCTGGTGTAAATTGTAGTCAAGTTAGTTAGCTATATGCATGCAACCGTGCGAGTCCTAGAGTGATTCTAGGAATGAGAAGTGGTCATGTCTAGTTAGTGCGTGAGTTAGTGGATTAATGGTGGCAGGTAGGGATGCAGGGCGGCGCCCAATCCGCTTCCAGTTCAAAACGTGAAAAATCTGTTTTAGCTGGATCAGAGTGCGTTAGAGTAATTTGTACTAGCTGGCGCTTTTGTGGGACTTCGCGGGATGCCGCTTTGCACCCCTAGTGGTAGGTATCGTGAGTCTAGTTGTTGGCCCACGCATGTAATCTCCTCGGGTTGCTGCCCTCACGGCTTGAGGGCAGCACCAATATGTAGTCTCTCTGTTCACAAGGAAGATAAGAGTTTTGGGGCAAAGCCATTTGGTGTTCTTCCTTGGTTGTGTGCGTGCGTGTGTTCAAGAAAGCTAAGAGAGATTGAGCGAAGGAGAGAGAGAGAGAGAGAGAGAGAGAGAGAGAGAGAGAGAGAGAGAGAGAGAGAGAGAGAGCTGAGCAATTTAGCTCCAACACCCTAGCCTACCAGTCTTTATTTTTGTTTTATGCAGATTATTGTACGGTGCAACTGTAAGAGAATATACAATTATTGCAAGAATAATGAACTTTTGATCCCAAAATAGCCACAAACATTCTCAATTCTTGCTTCACAGCAGTGTCAAAATGAACCAAGATTACTTAAACATTACTCAACAGTTAAGGACATTGATTTGCTAAACCATTAAATGGATACATCGATAGAATACATGTTCGATACAAATGGTAATAGAAGTTCGATGCATGGATACAACGATAGTAGAAGTTCAATAGAGTACAAATATTAGAGAAATAAAAAACAATACTAATACAAGCGCATACACCCGAGCGGATGGAAGACGGTGTAGTAGGGTCTAGTAGCCGACATGGAACCCAATCACTATCGATCTGGTCGGCCCATATATAGAAATCTCCGCCTCCGCCTTCCTGAGAGGAACTTCCATGAGCTTGGCTCCCCCATGAACCCCTTGCTCCTGGGCAAACACGGGGTCCCCGTCTACCATCACGGTTCAAAGGCCATGTGTCCAATGAGTGCCTAGGGATCATGGCTGGATTGCCAGGGTAGTTAAACACCCCCGATCCTATCAAAAGGACACAATGATTAGTAGGAACTTTGCCCCCATCGTAGATCTCGTCTGCACTCGCGAACTTGAATGTTCTCCCACTAGGCACGCCACAGATAAGAGGGTATCCACTGGCTATTAATCTGACGATGAGCTCCGTGCCGTTTGAAGGTACATGAAAGAAAGGGCCCATCATCACTCTGTCATTTGGTTCCTGTTGCCACTCGAACGAGGTGGTAAGGGACGGGGCACTCAGCCTCACACCAAACTGTTGTGCTATATAGATGACACAAAGCGCTCTGCCAATCTCCAAGGCACGGTCTCTCTCGTACCCAAAGGATACCCTGAAGAAGCGTGAAAACTTGCTGAAGAAATCTTGCATACTAAAGGGACGGCCATAAAAAGCTTGCGACTGATATGCTGTGTGGATCTTGTTCATGAGATCCATGCCGGAAAGAATTGCATGGGCCACGCACGTATCTAGGAAAATAAAAGAGCACGGCAGGCATTAAGCAAGGAAAAGATACATTTATGAGCACTAGTAGTGGAAAAAAAATAGATTAATAGGCCAGTACACGGGGGAGCAAGGGATCTTTTTGGATAAGCTACCGAGGACGCTAGGAAGATTAGGCTACACTAGGGATAAACCTACTACAGTGGAGGTCCTGCTGTACGCTACAGTAATGCTAAAGTTTTTTTAATGCCGAGAATCAGGGATAAACCAACTAATCATCTTTATTCTACAACCAAATACTGCTTTAAATTCGGCAACTAGTTTTTTTTTTGCGGGGGAATTTTGGCAACTAGTTTGCATGTAATCTGCGAACTATCATTCTAGGCAACTAAGTACGTAGTTCGTATTCTGACAACAAAGTAGTATGTAATCTGACAACTATCATTTTAAACTACGAATTATTAAACTTGGCAACCAAGTATTACTAGTACTTATCAGTTTAGGGTCAAAGAAAAAAAAATTGACCGATGGGTGTATTGGATAGGATTCGAGTACCCTATTCTGTGTACGGCAGCACTAGTTTTAATTTACTGTAGGGTCCCATGGCCTTTTGGAATATGCATGTCTTTTTTTTTTGATAGAGAATTGGAACATGCATGTCTATGCTGCGCCTCTGGGGTACTCTGCCACCGCATGCATCCCAACGAAAATGGAAAGGGCTGTATCACATCGAGATGTCGATTCGTTTTCCGCCCCAGGACGCCACTACACAGCGGCGCCGCATGCGTGCGTTCCCGTGCGGCGCATCGGCGATATAAAACGGTCGCTGCGGCACAGGCATGTGGCGCGTGATATAAAAGAGTCACTCTTTCTTTTTGACGTGAAAACAATCGCTCCTCTAGTCCCTAGGCACATTAACTGTGGCAGAGGCCTGTGCCGCATGTATTCTAATTTTCAAAGGAAAAAAATCTCAGTTTGGACTGGCAGCATATGCTTACATGCAAAGCATCACAAAAAAGAGAGCATGCAGTGGCAGCGCTAGCAGTAGAAAAAGGCAGCCATTCACATCATGCCTAGCTCTAATTAAATGTGTGGTTGCCAAATTTAGAATACAGATGATTAGTTGTCAAATTACAAAGTTGTAGAATACTCCCCCCGTCCGCCAAAGAGTGTGCGTTTGGCTATTCTAAGACAAATTAGCAATTTTTGCAAAAAAAACCCTCCCCCCTCATTTAAGCAACTGGCAGCAGTGGTGGTGCTTCGATTCCTGTACACAGTTAATACACATGTCGATATGAAAAGAATGACTAGTACTTTGCTACGGAAGGGCTCACGCCGATATGAAAAAAAAATCTCAGTTTACTGACAAAAATGCTAGCAACCTTGACTCGAAACTGGCGACCTAGGGGCTAGCTAGTACTAGTATCATGACAGGCCACCAGATCAATGATCGCTAGATGATTTAGAAAAGAGGCGGCTTTCTATAATGTTTGAACGCCCTTAATGCTCAGCCGTGTTGTAGTGCAACTAGTAAAAACTAGTGAATAAAAAAAATTGCATTTAGTACTTACTGTGCAGGCCTTGATTGCGAATCAGGAAATCAAGCCCGATTCATCCCAGGGTGCACTGCGTAATTTTCCACCGATAGCCTACTGGGTTCTGCATAGGAGTAATTTTTTTGTCAAGAACTAATTATGGGTTAGGTAATACTAGTAAGAGGAACAACAGTTGTATGAGGAAGAAATCTAACCAGCTTTCTGCATCCGGTGCAATACAAAGCAGGCAACTTTAGCAGGAAGTTGTCGATCGGGGGATTTGTCACATTGCGCCCACCGTTATGCCCGGCGGTGTTGGTGCACACCCAGTCCACTGCAGCTCCATCGACAGGACCGGTCCCTTCGGTAAGCCGAGCCCTCGCGGCAAGCGCAGCCAGACTTGGATGATGGCGCTGGGCGGGATCGGGAACAGGAACACCAGCACCAGCCATCTGAGAAAGAAGAGGAAGAAGTTAAAAAAAGTAACCCAAATGATTACCTATTGTTCTATCTAAAAGAACGTGAAACGACTACTCGCATGAGAATGCAAGGCACAATGTTCTAGCGCTACGCCAATTGATTACCTATGCTCCCTAACTTATGCTGCCTTGCCTTTTTTGTAGCTAATTTTTGTTCATGAGGCAAAATACTTTCAACACATTTCCAGGTAGAGCAAAACACTAGTAAAAAAAACAAAGACGGCAGATAATGCGGGAGGAAAGTGAGAATAGCATCAAAGGTTCCCCTAGACGGATGCATCATTCGCAACCCCCGATCTGAGTCGGGAGCGCTGCAGAGACCATGTCTTGCTTGTCATCATGTGCTAACCTTGCTCGTGCGGCGAAATAGCAGCTAGTAAGACCCTTGCACGCTGTGAAAACTGGAAAAAAATGAACATATACTCATAGAGATTGCAAAAGCTAAATATATGCCCATATTCAAGTCCGAACATTACTTTGTTTCAATTGAAGAACTGAACATTTATCATATTCAGAGCAAAAACAGAATGTATGATATGTTCATGTGCACAAAGTGAAGATTGGCTTTTTTAAGTGCAAAAACTGAATATACATGCACTTGAAGAACATGTCTCGACGGGCCCATTTCTTCAGAGAGAGAGAGAGCAGAGAGAGAGAGAGAGAGAGTAGAGAAGAGAGAGAGAGAGAGTATGAGAGAAGAGGAGATAGAGAGAGAGAGAGAGAGAGAGAGAGAGAGAGAATATGAAGAGAGCTAGAGAGCATAGAGATATATGAGATATATAATATATATATAGATAGATATATATATATATAGATATAGATATTATGATAGGATATATATAGATATATGAGTATATATAGATAGCGCTCTCTCTCAGTCTCTCATACGAGATGCCTATCTATATCATCTCATCTGCTCTGCTATCTCTATCATCCTCGATCTCTCTCTCTCCTCGTCTACTACTGCTCTACTCATCCTCTCTCTCTGCTTCCCTCTCTCTCTCTCTCAAATAACTAGCTTCTCTCTCTCTCTCTCTCCTCTCTCTCTCTCTCTCTCTCTCTCTCTCGCTTCTCTCTCTCTCTCTCTCTCTCTTCTCTCTCTCTCTCTCTCTCTCTCTCTCTCTCTCTCTCTCTCTCTCTCTCTCTCTCGTCTCTCCCTCTCTCCTCTCTTCTCTCTCCTCTCTCTCTCTCCTCTCTCTCTCTCTCTCTCTCCTCTCTCTCTCTCTCTCTCTCTCTCTCCCCCCCCTCCTTTCCTCTTTACTTCCCTTCTTATTCTTCCTTGTGCAGCTCTTCGCCCTCACGGATGCAGCGCTTCTCCCTTGTGCCTCGCAGCTCCTCGCCCTCAGCGCTTCTCCTTTGTGCCTCGCAGCTCCTCGCCCTCCTCTCTTCTTTATATCACAAAGCCGCCGTGCCAGACTACTACTGTTCACGTGGGAGACGATGCGGGTCTCTACCTGGTATTTACAAACGCTACAGGAGATCAAATGGGGACAAACGCTACCGGAGATCGGATGGGGACCACCGACCGGCAGAAAGATAATCCTTTTTTTTTTGCGGGAGACTCGTGACCATTACAATCAGCAAGGGCTAGCTCTAAGGTAACTGAAGGACCTGATCCAATCCATGTCATAATCTTATAATCAGCAATCCACGCCACAGGAGGGAGGTGGACAAATGAATCCCAAGATACATGTAGCCCTTTTATTTTTTTATAAATTATTTTAAAAAAATATCATATTTTAAGGAATTAAAAATCTGAAAAAAAATACATGCAGTCAGTGATGTTTTTTTTAAAATGAACTTTTGTACATTCTATGCTGCAGATTTCTCCCGCCGATAATTAACAAAAAGAGAGCTCAAAAAATTGGGCAGACTTTTTTTTATCCTGGTTCAATTCTTCTTTACCACCGTCACCAAGCATTTCTTTACCATGGTTAGAGCATCTACAGGCGGCAGCTCCGGGTCCGGTGTGACGCCATTTGTCGCCCGTCGCCGCAGCGCCGATGCAGGCGCCGGCCCGTCCCGCCCCGCGCGCGGATCTGCGAGGCCTGCCCGGTCTGCTCCTCCCGCCCGACGGCCTCATCCACCTCCGACCGCTGCTCCTCGCGGGCAGCGGAGGGTTCTAGTGCCCGCTGCGCCGACGCCGCGGATGCGGACTCCGGAGTCGGAGGCATGCACCGCTCGCCGCGAGAGGCAGAGGGCAAGGGACATGGGGGGCGGGTCCGGTGCGGCCGCAGTTCGCCCGCCGCCGGTGCGTGATGCCGGTACTGGACGATGACGAGCGTCTCCTCCAGTTGGCGATTATTCAGTCACTCACTAAGGCAGAGATGAAGGCTCGACGGCTCCGGAGGATCAACGCCAAGTAGCTCCGGCTCGGCATTGAGCAATCCGAGCGGGAGGCGGCGGAGGCGGTGAGGGTGGCCAATCTCAAGCACAAGCAAGACCCCATCGTCCGGCGCTTGCAAGGCTACATCATCATCTCCTCCTCCTCCGACGACGATGGGTCCGACTCCGACGGCTCCGACGTCGACCCACCTCCTGCCACGGACACCTACAGCAGCGCCGGCGACCGGAACGACAAAGGGCCGGTGAGGAAGTGGTAAAGATCCGTCTTAATTTCAAGTTTTTAGATGTATATTGAACATGTCCGTCGTATTATGTGTATTATGTGAACTTTGGCTATATTTTGAAGATCCGGTTGTGATCTTTTGATGAACCGATTGTGCATTTCTATGTCCGTTTTTATGTCCGCTCATGATCTACGTAGTTTTTATCAACGTTGCATGGTTTAGTATGGATATAGGGGACGGAATATGAGATACGCAGGTGTGGAGGCGTGGATATAGGGAGTGTCTGGTCAGTGTCCGCGGCGTGCCCGGGCGCGTCCGCGGACGTATAGGGTGTCGGATTTGCCAAGTCCGGTTGTAGATGCTCTTACGAGCGGGCAGGTCAAGACGCTCCGAGCCTACGCACTACAACACGGAAGTTAATAGCAGGCATTTTGTTGAAAATATGCCCTAGAGGCAATAATAAATTGGCTATTATCATATTTCCTTGTTCATGATAAAGGTTTATTATTCATGCTAGAATTGTATTGACCGGAAACTTAAATACATGTGTGAATACATAAACAAATACTATGTCCCTAGTGAGTCTCTACTAGACTAGCTCATTGATCAAATATGGGTAAGGTTTCCTAACCGTAGACATGAGTTGTCATTTGATAACGGGATCACATCATTAGGAGAATGATGTGATGGACAAGACCCATCCGTTAGCTTAGCCCATGATCGTTCAGTTTTTGCTACTGCTTTCTTAATGTCAAATACATGTTCCTTAGACCTTGAGATCATGCAACTCCCGGATACCGGAGGAATACCTTGTGTGCTATCAAACGTCACTTCGTAACTGGGTGATCATAAAGGTGCTCTACAGGTATCTCCAAAGGTGTCTGTTGAGTTGGCGTGAATCGAAATTGGGATTTGTCACTTCGTATGACGGAGAGGTATCTCTGGGCCCTCTCGGTAATATAGCATCATAAGAAGCTTGCAAGTAAAGTGACTAAGGAGTTAGTTACAAGATGATGTATCACAGAACGACTAAAGAGACTTGCCTGTAACGAGATTGAACTAGGTATGGAGATACCGACGATCGAATCTCGGGCAAGTAACATACCGACGGACAAAAGGAACTACGTATGTTGTCTTAAAGGTTCGACAGATAAAGATCTTCATAGAATATGTAGGAACCAATATGGTCATCCAGGTCCCGCTATTGGTTATTGACCGGAGAAGCGTCTCGGTCATGTCTACATCATTCTCGAACCCGTAGGATTCGCACGCTTAACGTTCGTTGACGATATAGTACTATATGAGTTATGTATGTTGGTGACTGAATGTTGTTCGGAGTCCCGTATGAGATCACGAACATGACAAGGAGCTCCGGAATGGTCCGGAGGTAAAGATTGATATATAGGATGATAGTATTCGGTCTCCGTAAGGGTTCCGGGGTGCACCGGATAATTGTCGGATGACCGGAAGGGGTTCCGAGAGGCCACGGGGGCTTATTGGGCCAATGAGGGAAGCACACCAGCCCACAAGGGGCTGGTGCGCCCCACCTCTAGGCCGCTGACCCCTAGGGAAGGAAAGAGCAGAGCTGGCCCCTCCTGCTTTTTCTCTCCACGCGCCAGGAAGGAAGAAGGAGGGCCAGCCTCTCCTGCCTTTCCCTCCACGTGCAAAGAAGGAAGGGGGGAGCGCCTAGGGCAGGCGCCCTAGGGCAGCCGCCGGCCCCTTTGGGGGCGCCTAGGGCTGCCTCTCCTCCCCGCTCCACCTATATATATATGAGAGGAGGGGAGGGGGCACCACACACCATGATTCCCAAGCCGTGTGCGGCACCCCCTCTCCCTTTAGTTCCTCCTCCATCCATATCCGTTGTGCTTGGAGAAGCCCTGCGGAATAGTTTCACCTCCACCGTCACCACGCCGTCGTGCTGCCGGAACTCATCTACTACTTCGCCTATCTTGCTGGATCGAGAAGGCGAGGACGTCATCGAGCTGAACGTGTACTGAACACGGAGGTGCCGTACGTTCGATGCTTGATCGGGACGGATCGTGAAGGTGTACGACTACATCAACCGCGTTGATAATCGCTTCCGCTTAGCGATCTACAAGGGTATGTAGATGCTCTCCCCCTCTCATAGCTATGCATCTCCATGGATAGATCTTGCGTGTGCGTAGAATTTTTTTTGTTTTCCATGCAATGTTCCCCATCAGTGGCATCATGAGCCAGGTCTATGCGTAGATGATATGCACGAGTAGAACACAAAGGAGTTATGGGCGGTGATGTTCATAATGCTTCCCTCCAATGTCTTATTTTGATTCTGCGGTATTGTGGGATGAAGTGGTTCGGACCAACCTTACATGTCCACGCACATGAGACCGGTTCTACCGACTAACATGCAACTTGTTTTGCATAAAGGTGGCTGGCAGGTGTCTGTTTCTCCTACTTTAGTTGAATACGATTTGACTACGACGGTCCTTGCATAAGGTTAAATAGCAACTTGATAATCACCGTTGTGGTTATGCATAGGTAAGAACGGTTCTTGCTAGTTTCCCGTAGCAGCCACGTAAAACTTGCAACAACAAAGTATAGGACGTCTAACTTGTTTTTGCAGGGCATGTTGTGATGTGATATGGTCAAGATGTGATGTGATATATATTGATGTATGAGATGATCATGTTTTGTAATAAGTTCACGACTTGCATGTCGATGAGTAGGACTACCGACAGGAGCCTTAGGGTTGTCTTTAATTATTGTCTAACCTGCGTGTCAATCACTAAGCGCCATGTAATTGCTTTACTTTATCGCTATGCGTTAGCAATAGTTGTAGAAGCAATAGTTGGCGAGACGACCCCGACGCAACGATGGAGATCAAGGTGTCATGCCGATGACAATGGAGATCATGCCGTTGATTTGGAGATGGAGATCAAAACCATAAGATGATGATGGTCATATCATGTCACATATTTTGATTGCATGTGTTTTTATCCTTTATGCATCTTATTTTGCTTAGAACGACGGTAGCATTATAAGATGATCCCTTCACTTAATTTCAAGATAAAAATGTTCTCCCCGAGTATGCACCGTTGCCAAAGTTTGTCGTTTCGAAGCACCTCATGATGATCATGTGTGATAGATTCTATGTTCACATACAATGGGTGTAAGCCAGTTTTGCACATGCAGAATACTTGGGTTAAACTTGATGAGCCTAGTATGTACAGACATGGTCTTGGAACACTGGAGACCGAAAGGTCGAACGTGAGTCATATAGTAGATATGATCAACATGGAGATGTTCACTATTGAAAACTACCCCATCTCAAGTGATGATTGGACATGGGTTAGTTGATTTGGATCATGTATCACTTAGACAACTTGAGGGATGTTGATTTAAGTGGGAGTTCATTAGTAATTCGATTAATTGAACTAAAATTTATCATGAACTTAGTCCTTATAGTTTTTGCAAATCTATGTTGTAGATCAATGGCCCGTGCTACCGTTCCCTTGAATTTTAATGTGTTCCTAGAGAAAGCTAAGTTGAAAGATGATGGTAGCAACTACACGGACTGGGTCCGTAACTTGAGGATTATCCTCATTACTGCACAGAAGAATTATGCCCTTGATGCACCGTTAGGTGACAGACCTGCTGCAGGAGCTGAAGCAGATGTTATGAATGTCTGGCAGGCTCGATCTGATGACTACTCAATAGTTCAGTGTGCCATGCTTTACGGCTTGGAACCGAGACTTCAAAAGCGTTTTGAACGCCACAGAGCATAGGAGTTGCTCCAAGAGCTGAAGTTGATATTTCAAGCTAATGCCCGGGTTGAGAGATATGAAGTCTCCAACAAGTTCTTTAGTTGTAAGATGGAGGAGAACAGTTCTGTCAGTGAACACATACTCAAAATGTGTGGGTATCATAACCACTTGACTCAGCTGGGAGTTGATATTCCAGTTGAGAGTGTTATTGACAGAGTTCTTCAGTCACTGCCACCAAGCTACAAAGGCTTCATGATGAACTATAATAGCATCTTTGCGATGCTGAAATCGGCGGAGGTAGAAATCAAGAAAGAGCATCAAGTGTTGATGGTTAACAAGACCACCAGTTTTAAGAAAAAGGGTAAGGGAATGAAAGGGAACTTCAAGAAGAATGGCAAGCAAGTTGCCGCTCCCGTGAAGAAGCCCAAAGCTGGACCCAAGCCTGAAACCGAGTGCTTCTACTGCAAAGGAAATGGTCACTAGAAGTGGAACTGCCCCAAGTATTTGGCAGATAAGAAGGATGGCAAAGTGAACAAATGTATATTTGATACACTACAAAAAAAGACACATCCGTGACATTTTGGGCCGAACGAATTTTTTTCTGTCATGCTTATGACACTTCTATGACGATAATTGTGACAAAACCCGGTATCATCATAGATGTGGTGGGCTCCTACTTCTATGACAAAAAATCATGACAGAAAATGGGCTTTTCGTCCTGGATGGGCCGGGACGCAGCTGCATGACATTCTTTGGGCCGTCCATGACAGAAAAAACCATGGTAGAAGCGAGGGCGAGGAAAATATCGGGGAGTTCCCGGTTACGGTGGGTGGTCGGGGCCGAGCGATGCACGGAGGGATTGCGTGTTTCTCTCGTACACGTATGCGTGTGGGCGCGAGGCGTTGGGCTCTAACTGAACCCGAGCGAGGTGTTCGCCTACTGAACCCGAACGATTGCACTGGCTACGCATTACTGAACCCGAGCGATCGATCGATCCCTGGCTGTTAACTGAACCCGATCGAGCGATTCCTTCGCTACTGCTGCTAACTGAAGCCGATCGAACCTGCTGCCTCTTGATGAATAGTCAACGTTGTTGGGGTTTGGATGAATAGTCCCCGGTGGGGGTTGGATGAACAGGACCCCGTGGTAGTAGAGGCCGTTGCCGCTGGATGAACAGGACCCCGATCGAGCCGGTTGGGGGTGGATGAACAGGACCCCGTGGAGGGCTGGTTGAATAGTAGCCGGTGGAGGCCTGGATGAATAGTAGCCCGTGGAGGGCTGGTTGAACAGTAGCCGGTGGAGGCTGGATGAACAAGAGCCCGTGGATGAACAGTAGCCCGTGGAGGCTGGAGCGAGGCAGTAGACGGTGGATGAACAATAGCCCATGGAGTCCCGTTTTGCGGTACACCACACCCCTTCCGATGAACAGGAACCCCGTTTCGACCGTAGGAGGTCGAAGAGAAGTCTGTTTACTCCGTTTTGCGGTATGCCACACCCCTCCTGATCAACAGGACCCCGTTTCGACCGTAGGAGGTCGACGAGAAGTTCGTTTCCTCGGTTTTGCGGTACGCCAGACCCCTCCCGGTGAACAGGATCCCGTTTCGACCGTAGGCGGTCGAACAGAAGGCCTTTTCCTCCGTTCTGCAATACCCCAGGCCTCGTTTCAGCTGTTCCGTCCAAGCCGGTTGGCTCCCGATGAACAGGACGCATTCCGTTGCCTCCCGATGAACACGACGCAGTTTCTCCGTTCCGACCCAGCCTGTTGGCTGCCGATGAACAGGACGCCATCGCTGTACGCGTTCGAGACCCCGCCCATATGTACGTACGTAGCCGTATTTACTTTCTTGCAGCGTGGCTGTACGTACATGTATGTGATATAGAAGGGACTGCGTGACATGCTACGTCCGCGCCTCTACTACGACACGTGCCGCTCCTTACTCGGTCACGGTTCATCGCTGCAGAGAGACCGATCGACCAGTATGTACGTACACGTTCGTGACCAGACAGACAACCCTACGTACGGTTCAACCGGGTGGGTCCCAGCTGTCAGGGAGGATAAGGAGGCACTTTCTTGCGTGCGAAGATATAGCTGGTGGGTCCCAGCTGTCAGGGGAAAGAATCATTTTTTTCGTAATATGGACACACTTCCTTGCGTGCGAAGATGTAGCTGATGGGTCGCAGCTATCAGTGGCAGGAATAAGGAGGCACTTTCTTCCATGCGAAGATATACATGGTGGGTCCTAGATTTCAGGGGAAGGAATAATTTTATTTTCGCGTAATAAGGAGGCGGTTGCATGCGTGCGTCCATGGACCTGGTGCGTCCCCACTGTTAGCCTCTCCACGTACAGTCCTCCTCCGACGACTCTCGTTTGTTGACCACGTTGACCACGCCGCGCCGAGCGCATCCAAAGTGGTGGACGACGGCGAGGCCCCGGACAGCAACGAGCCGGAGATGGGAAGACGCGGGAGTGGAGTCGCAGACGGAGATGTGTACGAGGGTTAACTGGTTCTGATGCGGCGTGGTTCGGCAGTCGGTGGAGAAGAACATGAGGTGTGGAGGGGTGGAGGGATAGCCTGGCCGGTGGTGGGGTAGCGCTTCACAGCGAAGCGTGCTAAGCAGAGCTGCTAGCAGCAGGAGGCGGGAGCAGGTGGTCCCGGCGGCGCTGGATGAAGAAGACGAGAGATTGAAGATGGATGCCGGTCGTTGGATGTAAATCCAACGGCTATCGATGTCTGAATCATTTGTTGACTAAGTTGACAACGACTTGTGTTGGCTCTGACCTACTGGCCCACATTTCAGCCTCAAAAAATGTGGCACACATTCAACCCATTTTTTCAGAATTTACAGTCCATTTGATCTTTTTTTTGGAGAATTATAGTCCATTTGCTGGGCTGGATGAACAAATAATGTAGCGTCCATGCGTCCCATTTTTTTAAAACTACAGCCCATTTTCACTTTCTCGAAATACATGAATTTGCTGGGTTGGCTGAACAAATAATGTAGTGTCCATGCGGCCCATTTATTTTTTTTCCTAAAAAATTATAGCCCATTTGCACATTCAGGAAATACACGATTTTTGCTGAGCTAGTTCTAATTATAATGTTGGGTTGGGCGTAGCAATGTTATCAAAAAATAAACAGGAGCTGAATATTTTGTTATAAATATATTTACATAATAAGTGCTTTATTATTACATTGGTCTTTAAATCTTACCAAGTTTTTGTACACAATCACCAGGATTTTCGTTGCCTTAATATAAAAAAAATTCAGGATTTTATTGTTAAAAAATTATTTTTATAAGTTAATAAGACGTGGGATATTGTTTTCTTATATATGTAAGTATCTGTTAAATATATGATGACAATAACAATAATATATAATAACATATAAAATAATATAAAATAATATAATATAGTTAGAAGGGAAACATAAGTTGGACCTGCCGTTCCTATTCTTATATAGAAAAATAGAACAGACCTTTGCGTTTTCTTCAAAAAAATACATAAGTTGGGATGCGGATGTTTCAGGAAAAATAAAACCTAGGATGGGAGGTCCATAGGCCGATCGATACATGACGACCCTCAAAAAAATACAAACCGGCATGTCGTGGGCTGCGCATGTTAAAAAAGAAAGTCTAGACGGGGCAGCCCACAACCCAGCTGATACTTGCTGGCCCACTGATAATAAATGATACCTGCCAGCTCCCTGGCTTCGTTGTAAATTTATCTGCTTTAGTAACTACGTTGAAGCACCTAAAAAAATGTAACTGTTGACAAACCCGTGGGCCCCAACGTCAGTATAGCACTAGGAGGAAGTATTTTTTCAACGAGGCACTTGCTTGCGTACGGCCATAGACCTGGTGGGTCCCGACTGTCCGCCTCTCCACGTACAGTCCTCTTCGGATTCCTCTCGTTTGTTCAGCATGTTCACAATGGCAGACAGCGGCGTCGCGGCAAGCGCACAAAGGCGGAGGACGAGAACGAACCGGAGCCGGGGAAGGTATGCTACAGTAATGGTAGATGCTGCGCCTTATTTCTAGCGAAACTACTAAACTAGCCCAGTGGCCAAGTGACACTACCCGACCGCTGTTCTGCCCGGGTTCGATTCCACCTGATGCAGTGAAAATATCTCCAATTTTTTTGCCTCTGCCATTATTGACATGTGGGTCCCCATTGTCATCTACGCACACCACGTCCAACACTTGCCAAAACTTCGTTCCTCGTTTTTCTCTGTTTTTTGCACACTCGACATTGTGTGGGCATTTTGAAAATAGCATATCTTTTTGACTGTGCATCATGTGAAGATGTGCTATGCATGAATGTTGATCAGCATGATGTTAACTGGCTGGTAGTTCCTTTTTCGACCATGAATAAAACTTTCTACATGATGTTATCCCTGTTTGAAAAGGGCGTGTTAATATAAATGCTCTGCCTCTGAAACTTGCAGTTTCTTCTCTGAGAATCACATTGTCTGCACTTTTATATGAAACTACATTTTTTAAGTGCTAAAAATAGATCTCTAGAATTCATAAAATACTTCATATGCTCAATACTGCAAATCTGAAATTCAAAAGACATTCATATCTGAAAGTACTCTCAAAATACACAACACAAAACACAATTCACAACCTGCAAATACTGACAACCCTAAGCTCCTCCTGACAATTCACAACCTACCCGACTATTGGGTTGGGGGGGGGGGCAGTCCCCTCCTATTCCTCGGCGGCAGACAACCGCCCCGTGAGACGATGTGAACGGCGAGGGAGAGGATGTCGGGGAAGCGTCGTCGGGCCAACTGCTTTTCTCCTCTTACAGTTGGGTTCGGTCGACGAAGACACCACCGGCTCGCTCTGGCACAGCACCCTCACAAACGGCACCCTGTAGATGCTCGATCCTTCAATCTCTGGTGGATGCTCCATCTTGGATCGATACTCCCACCACCGCTGCCTCACGATCGGATTCGGTGAATCTGTTTGCTCCATGGCCCAGAGGAGCAGCTCTATGTACTCCCGCGCAACTCCCTTCGGGAGTATCACCGCCTTTTCGCTCTGTTGTAGATATTTGGCCATGGATGTCACCGTCGCTGCTAGTTGGTCCTTGTTGTCAAACCAAGACTGTATCTCCAACATCCTAGCTAGCTTCACAGGGTCGCCATCTGCGATCCTCACGTATTGGTTGTACTCCTCCATCGATCTACTTCTCCACAGCACCTTCACTTGCCAGCGGTGGTTTTTGAATGGAACAGGAGAGGAGCGGCGCTGGTTTTCGATTAGAACGGGAGAGGGGTGGCGCTGGTTTTGGATTGAAACAGGAGAGGAGGGGCGGTGGTTTTGAAATGGAAGAGGAGAGGAGCGGTGCTGGATTTGGATTGGAACAGGAGAGGAGCGGCGGTGGTTTAAGTGGAGAGGAGCGGCGCTGGCCTTGGAAGTATTTTTTTTTTTTGCGTATTTTGGGTCAAAGTTTGACCACGTACTGTATTTGACAAGCAAAATGTGAATGCATGTCACCAAAAATTGTATCGTTTGGTTTGTATCTGAATGTACTTTCAAATTATATTATTTTTGCTACGTATAACATATATTTTTTTTGTGAAAATCATGGTCAATTATGACCCAGAATAAAAGGGAGACTAGTTAATATGGGGTCGCTTTCTTAATTAAAGGGTAAATTGATTTTGATTTTGATCCAGTCACAGGGCGCCGGCCCTCTCGTCCAATCCTAAATCGCTGCCGCACACTCCTCTCCCTCTTCTCCATTGCAAAACCACCTCCGCTCCTCTCCATCATCTCCATTCCAAAACCACCGTCTCGCCTCTCCCTCTTCTCCATTGCAAAACCACCCCCTCTCCTCTCCATCTTCTCCATTGCAAAACCACCGTCTTGCCTCTCCCTCTTCTCCATTGCAAGACCACTGTCTCGCCTCTCCCTCTTCTCCATTGCAAAACCACCGCCCCTCCTCTCCATCTTCTCCATTGCAAAACCACCGTCTCGACTCTCCCTCTTCTCCATTGCAAGACCACTGTCTCTCCTCCCATCTTCCAAAGCTAGCACCGGACCTCTCAGAAGGACATCTATGGAGAGGATGCAGCAGCGAATCGGGCAGATCACCGGCGGCGACCAAGTGAAGTTAGCCAGGTTGAAGGAGATCCTTACTTGGTTTGACAACGAGTGGGAGATTTCGAGGACAGTGAGGGCCATGTGGCAATGTATGTGAAAGAGCGAGACGGCGGCGATGAGGGCGGCGATGTACTCCTCGGCGGCAGTCATGCCGCAGTCCTTCGAGTTTATCGAGTATCTCCTCTGGGCGATGGAGCAGATAGTTTCGACCGAGGCGAAAGTCAGGCGGAGATGGTGGGCGTACAGGTCGAAGGTTGAGCATCCAGAGGATAACGAATCGATCGAGTACGGTGTGCCGTTCGTGAGGGTGCAGAGCCAGCCGGAGCCACATGAGTATTCGTTCTCCCACCGCAAGAGGAGGCCGGATGGCGCGATGTCGATTCCCCGCCGTTCTCCACGGTTCCCTCGCCGCTTGCCTCGTTTCAATGGCGGCGGTAGGGTTTAAGGTAAGCTTCGCACTAACCTAATCTTTCATCTGCTCATGCTTACAATCAGTGTGACGGCTAATGAAAATCATGCTTACAATCAGTCTCTGAGTACTACGCCAATCACCCTAAAATAGCTCTGGACCAAAAACAAAGTTGTGACACTGTGTACAAATAAAGAAAAATAGATTCGTGCTTCTTTCAGAAAAGAGTACTCCCTACAAAAGTGCCAATATAAGCTACTAGTATTTGGTTAGAGGATTTGCTGCCGAGAAAGATCCATCCACAGAGAGCGCCACACATCCCATTGGTGGTGGTGGATGCCAATGCTTAGATGGAGCATGGTTGGTGTCGGTAATTTTTACTTGGCACACCTCGCACTCTGCATATATGCCGATTCCATCCGTACATTTGTGTAGTTCCACCAAAATGCAGCTGAATAACCCTGTTTGCACAGATAATGAAAAAGCGTGATTACATTATAGTGGCACTAGTTGATGAAACATACACTAATAAATAGAACAAAATATTGCGATAGTATCATAGTATGCCATGCTGCGAGGGCGAGATGGGCCCTGCGACGCCTCATACGGTAGGCCTCATACTAGAAATCGACCCAATTCTCCCCGATACACCTTCTGCCAGTGATGAACATCAGTGTACAGCGGTAGTAAAAGGATGGGCCTTGAGACATTCCAATCTCTATTTTTGTGCAGATCAACTAAAATTAAGCACCCCAGTTTGCAGAAACACTTAAACATTAACAATGGGACTAGTTGATGAAACATATACTAACAAAGAGAAGCACTTTCTTTATCTACATTGGAAATGAAATGATAGAGAGGACACTCGCTCTATTTTAACTGTATTATTAATTCATTTTATCAGTGGCACTAGGGTCGAGCAGGTGCCAAGCGAGGTGTACCGTGTGTCGCAAGGATGGAGGCCGGGGGTGCTTAGACTGGGATGCTGAAGCTGGCTCTTTCAGTCCCTATCTTCCCCCCTGATGTTTCTGTGGTAGCATTTGGGTTGTAACTCAAACTTGGTCGAGCTGGTGCTGCGTCCCCCTACTTGCCTAGCTTATGTGGTGAACTTGTCTCCTGCTAGTACTCAGTCCGTTCTAGTAGTAGTTGCATAACTGCCCGTTTACACTGAGATGTTGTCGGATAATGGTTCTCTATGGTTGGGTTTCTTTAATGAAATCGGAGGAAACCCCCTATTTCGATATATATAAAAAATCAGTGGCACTAGCGGTGCCAAAACATTGCCTCAAATTAATAGTGCCACTAGATTAAGGTGCAAAATAATAACATTACTGCTTTATCATGGCAGTGCCAAAACAGTAGCACAAGAGCAGACTCAACATGCAGGATCTTTGGCTAACGATCGGACCAAAAAGGAACATACCTTGTGATGGGAACCATATCTGCAGTCAACGCCATCGTAGAAGGGATGACACCAGTCGCCAACATGGATGATTCAATTCATGGGACCTTTTTATGCAGTTCACCTAAAATGAAGCAATGTCCCATGCGCTAGCAGCTTCTTCTTCATTAGTTGCAATAAAATTGAGCAACATCAAGGTTGGTTGTGAAGCTCGTGGAATGTTCAACTATAATTTGTATATCATTTGTGCAGTTCAACTAAGATCAAGCATGAAATGTATATCTCTGTTTGCACAAAAAGGTGGAAAGGAGGGTGACTAACAAGTGATGAAACATACATCAAATGAAAAGAAGCATGTCCCTTATCTGAATGGCGATCCTACAAGGACAGTAGCAATTTCTAAAGCAGCAGCATTGCTACATATTAGTGTGGGCATTAGGATTAACTATGACAACCATTAAATACGACATTACTTTAATGGTGCCATTGCTTCATTTTACTAGCAACATTACATTAACAGCTGCTAAAGAGTTGGTATTTGGGCACGGGAGAGTAGGCGGACCAGGAAAGTTGCATTTCTAACGAAAAGAAGCAACTTATCTTAATGGGAAATTTAGCATGACATCAAAAACAGTGCCATTGATTCATATTACTGGAGGCATTACATTGAAAACAACATTGGTTTAACGTGTCCTTACTTTTAACAGTGCGACTGCTACATTTTACCAGTGGCATTACATAAAAGGGGCTCGGGGCAACAAACATCAGAACAGGATATCTAAGTTGGTCCCATTTTTGTTCGGTATAGCCACCTTATACTGTGTGAGGCTAGCAAATCTAGTGGTGGACATACTCTGTTGACTTGTCCCCCAGCCCCACTTTCTTTCCTTTTTCAACCAATAGATCGGTTTATATTGAGTTTGTACTGCGTTTCCCTTTATTTCCCTATTAGACCAAGAGACCAGTTGGATAGCCAGTCTCTGCTACTTTTCGTCCCCATTATTTCCTCTTTCAATCAAGTCCTAGATTCAGGTAACAAATCTTCCCCCACCCCCACCCCCTTTCTTCCCTGTTTGAACCAAGTAGTACTAGATTCAACTGCATGAACTAGTTTTACCTCTTAACAATAAAAATTTAGGTGGCTCTCGAATAGCCGATCGATCCTATCTACGAGGGGGCCTGAGAAATAGTAAAAGATACAAATGCAGCGACGTCAGGAGCTGGGGAAGTAGAGCAAGGCCGGTTTCGAAGGAAGTTATACCTGAGGGTCGCCGGGATGTCGCTAGGTGGGCGGCGGGAGGCCAGATCTGCCCACACTACGGCAGCGAGGAAGAGGGGGTCGGAGGCCCTCCATAGCCGGTGCTGCGTGGGAGAGAACGGCAAGGCACGCTGATCGGGACGCGCTGGCAGTGGGTAAGAGCTGTCGCCGAGGACGACCGCGTGAACATTGCACCTTCTCACCTTCCCCGGCGAAGGGGATCCGGCTGGATCTATGACCAGCGGTGAGCAGAGAGAGAGTTTGGCCACCGTTGTCGTGTTTAGATCTGGTTAGGACGAGACAGTGTGAAGAGAGCAACACTAGCAAGCAAGCGTGGACGCTCCTGCCTATATAGTGGAGTAGTTTTCTTTTATCTACCGGAGCTGGCTTGACCTCGTCAATGACTGTCGAGAAGTCTTCATGCACGTGCCCCGGAGGCGCAGTTGTCGTCATTTTGATCTGAAGCACCGGATTAACATATAACACGAAAAAATGCCACATGACAAGAAACCATAACCTCACTGCCCCAAGGAGACAACATGAATCCCGACGGACAAACTAGACGAGGATCAAAGCTCAAATTAAAGATAAACTCGTAAAAAGGGGTCCATTGATAGATGTCCTAATTAACATAGCCGGCTTGACCTAGATGGCAGCCGAGTAGTCTTCGTGCATGTGCCCCCAATGACCAGCGCCTTGGAGGAACTCAGTTGTCGCTGTTTAACCCTCGCAGTGATCCGAAGCACATGACACCTAATATTGCGAGATGACAAGAAACCTTTTTTTAGATTTCTCATCAGAACTACAGCCCTGTACAACACAGCCTGCATGATATGTAGATGATAGCTAATCCAGTCGTCTGCTGGAGTCTGGTCACATGCATGGACGAACTGATCTTCCATGTCATGCAGGGATCATCCAGGCACCGATGTCTATACAACACTGCTCCAGTACTATCGCTCGTCTCTCTCTTCTATTAACTCAGCTGACTTACGGGGCCAAGGAGTGTGCCTATGGTCGGTTCTCAATTGCGGTCCCACATGTGTGTGCAAACGCAATATGACGCACGTTCATTCGGAGAGCGGCGTGCCAGACCGACCGACCATCTGGGGTGCAACGCGAATGCGATGGGTGTGCTGTATACATGTGTACCGCCGTTTTCTTGAGGCTTTGCTCCATGGCGCAATCCATGGATACAAAATTATATTTAAAATTCGAGGGCGGCGCTTTTCCCGCGCGGTAGGCGGGGTAGTTCCGCCTAGTCGGTTCGACAGAGAGGCGAGAAGATGAGGGAGTAGGCTGCTGCAAACGTAGGGCTGTGTGATTTGACGGCGAGTTACTGCTGGACAGGTGGGGCCCCATGATTTGACTTGCCATTATCATTTTAACTGCGGCGCTACGACCGGTGTGAGTCTCCCGATTCCTGACCACCTCCATGGTATACAGGTGCCAAGTACTGTACTCCTTACTCCTTTTGGCAAATGCAATAAATACTACAAAGAAAGAGATAGAGAGAAGTAAAAAAAATACTCTTATAGCCAACCTTACAGCTAACCTTGTTGTATGAGTGACTAAGTGATGACTATGTATGACATGCCAACATCAGATAGCCTAATGCACCTGGACGGAGGAAGTAGTTTCATGCATGCGAAGTAGGCAAAAAAAATGCTCATTATAGCCGTCTGAAATCTCCAAGGGCGCGACCGCGCGAGCGAGGCGACGGTCGTGGTAGGCACGACCATGATACGGGCTGCTGATAGCCCTTGGATCTGAGATCGAACGGTCACATGCTAAGTTGCTAAAAATTTGCAGAATAATCCTCCAGGATAGGATATTCACCCATAGTTCTAGAATCACGGCATGCAACCATTTGATCTCAGATCCAAGGGCTCTCGGAAGCCCATATCATGGGAGCCTGGAAAGCTTCGTATCACCTGTAATTTTCCCGACGCTTGACGTGCGAACACGCAGATGCATGAAGCCATTTAATTGGGCGTCTCGTAGACATGACATCTAATTAGGCCCCATAGTACTGTGCATGAATCCATTTATCCACCGGGCAAGCCACTACCCTGCCGTTCACACGCCCCACTCAGCATTTTTACAATCTGAAAACCGCTAGCAGTTCGCTCCTACTCGTCCCCGACCGTCCTTTAACATTACGGAAGTTCGCTCCTAGTCGTCCCGTCCTTTCACATTACAGCAATTCCACTAATCCTAACCCTCCTACCAAATCCATGGCGTCCCAAATCTCCATGATCGGCGGTGAGTACAAGGTTAGAACCATCACCGGCGATGAGTTCGACGTCATCTACACCCGTTCTTCCGCGACGGTGAAAGGATGCCTTGCTCGCTTCAGATGCATGTTCGAAAAGTCAAAGGGTGATGAGTGGGTCGCTGGGCTAGATGTTGAGTACACCACAGTCCTGGGAAAAGAGAAGAGTCTAAAGGAGGAGGAGAAGAAGAAGCCCGCCGTGATCCATGTTTGCGTGCATAACTTGTGCTTGGTCTACCACATATGCCATGCCGACGTTGAGTGCGAGGATTTTAAGAACTTCCTCGGGGGCGGCAAAGTCAAATTCATTTCTGTAAACTTTACGAATGACAAAGAAGTTCTGGGTCGGATAGGCCTCATTGTAGGCCAGCCCTTCGACCTCCAGAGGAATGTGCTGGCGTCCTCCCGTCAGCCTTCAATGCTGACCCTGGCAGCAGCCATGGTTGATCCTTCGTACGGTAAACTGATGAAACCTCCGCCCAAGTTTCATCTTGCATGGCAGTGGAATGTACTAGATAGAGACCACATCCATTACGCTGCAATGGATACCTACCTTTGTTTCAATATCTACAAGGGTTGGATGAAGAGCGAGAGCCAAGTGTGCGGTTCAAGCAAAGAAGTATCGGCCAAGAGGAAGAGGGACAAGGACGAAGTGGAGCACGTGGACGAGGAGTCTGAGTAAGGTGGCAGTGTCATTGGTCATGGTGGTTGTAATGCAGTGTCTACCGGATTAGTTGCTTAGTTTAATTTCAGGGTGCTTAGTTTTATTTGAGGGGTGTGTTGTGCTGAGCCCCCAGCAGAACTATGTTATGTTCCTTCTCGTTACTTTAACTCTTCAGTACGTACATACTAGTATTTCTTATAGTTCATCTTGTAGTTGGTAGTACTACCACTCGTTTCTTCACATTATATACGTACAATATATATGGCCAACATCATATAGCCAGCAGTTTAGTTGTCAAAGAATTAAGGGTTTTTATCATTTGTGCCACCGGTTGTGTCCCACTATTTAGTTTTGCCACTAGGAATTTCAACCGCTCAAAAATGCCATCGCTTCGTTAGACACATGCTCAAAAATGCCACTGGACACCATTATTGTGACTCAAAATTATTCGCTTGGTTACTCCTGACAAGCGGGGCCACACTTATCATTGTGAGATAGAGAGAATCGACATGTGGGTCTAGGCTTATTTTTTTCATATAACATGGTCAACGGGTTTGACGTGAAAATAACAATGTCTAATGGCATTTTTGAGCAAACATCTAATGGAACGATGGCATTTTTTAAATATCTAATGGCATTTTTGAGCAAGCATCTTATGGATCGATGGCATTATTGAGTAGTTGTAACTTCTAATGGCAAAACTGAGTAGTGAGACACAACTAGTGGCATAAATAATAAAAACCCAAGAATTAAATAGGTATGCTAATTTTTTTAATAGAATTTAGCACCCCATCTAAGCACGTACTAGCTTTTTTAATAGTATTATATGCATAATTTGGCGACGAGTGCTCTCTATATGTACCACCTTTTTTCTTTAATTTCATCTTGTTAGTTTTGCTCCATGGCGCAATCCATCGATACTACTACTGTACAAAAGTATACATTTAAAAGGCTAGAGGGCGGGGCAGTCTCACTTGGTCGGTTTCACGAGAGGCGAGGGCCTTTGTGATTTGACGGCTCATTACTGCTGGAAGGTGGGGCCTTGTGATTTGACTGCTCATATAAATGTTGCCGACGACCTGAGGAGGAGCAAAGAACCGTGCGGTATACTCAAGTTTTTCACTGGAGTGCTAGTACGACGGAGGAGCACGAAACACGGCAGCCCAGTGCGATATGGCGATAAAAAATGATCTAATTTGCTAGTCATCGATCCCACAGCGCCGCTCATCGTTAGCATTGTTCTATTCATGCCTCGCAGAGAACGTGACACGTGCGGTGAAACATCCGAAGCAAAAGAAGAAACACAGGAGCAAAAGAAGAAGGAAGATTAACGCCCCAAAAAACGAAGGAAGACGCACACACAAGTCTGGGGCGCTGCTCTCTACTACATGAAGGGTTGCTGGCCGCGGAGTCGTAACTGCTTCTTCATCGCCTCCACGGCCTCCATCTGCTCACGCATCTCCTCCGTCATCTTCTTCATTCTGTCCATGACGCGGGATTTCTCGACGCGAGCCTTCATCATCTCTTCCACGGCCGCATTACGTACCTTGACAGCAGCCGGGTGCTCGATGCGGAGCTTCGCCAACTCCTCCTTCTGTTCCATGACGAGGACGTGCAGCATCTTCACCGAGGAACTATTCTTCTCATGCAGCTTCTTCCAGCTAGCGTTCCCCTCCATCAGCAGGTCGAGCTCGTGGCGGAGCTTCGCATTGTCCTCCTGAAGTTGCAGGATTTCGCCGGTCACCTTCTTATCCGAGGCAATGCTATTCTTCAGAAGCATGACCAAGCCGGCGGTCAACTGCCCCTGCTCATTGAGCTCAGCGGGCATGTCGTCGAGGCTCTCCTTCAGCAGCTCCACCAAGCCGTCGATGAACTCCTTCTGCTTATTGAGCTGATCGGGCATGTCGTCGAGGGATAACGACTCCAGCGCCGCCAGCTCGGCATGTTCGCCTCTGCGGCTAGGGCGCTCCTGGGAGCCCTCGCCTGCCCATGAGAGATCTTTCGAGGTCTCTGCGAGGCGGCGAGCCCTCTCTTTTTTTTCCGCGGCCTTGGTCGCCGCTGCCTTGTTACGAGTAGTACTTGACCTAGAGCTCTGCACACCGGCCATGGCAAGGATGGACGAACAAGAAAGAGAGGAAGGTAGAGTAATTTTCGGCTAGGTAGTTCCCCTTTTATAACCTAGTACTAGCACTAGTACTAAAACCTGCATAGTGGGAACACATTCAGGTTTGATACGTACTAGGTGTGAGCAGGTTTGCACTTAATTATAGCATGGTAGTACTACTTTGGAATGTCATGGGAACAAGCTAAAGATTAATTGGTGGTTTTGGTTTCGAGGCCCGAAATGGCTCCCGATGAGTTTAGTGGAACATAAATTTCAAGTACTACTGCCCAAATGCGGTCGCACAAGTCAGTGATGTAACTGGTCGTACATGTCAGACCAAGCCGATGCGTGTCCCTTCGGTGAGACGCGGGTGCGACCGACCGTCTGTTGGTGCGACCGACCGTAAGTATTACGCGATGTAGACTTCTGATTGTGGCTTCGGGTGATTGTCACGACCAAGCATTCAAAAACTACTGATAAATCAAATACCATCTTTTTCCAAACGACCAAGTATTTTCACAGGAATACAATACATATAGATGGAGTGATTGTCAAGGTTGCAAACCGACATGGCGTTGCAAGTTCACAGCAGCAGCAACCGAGTAGGTCGCTACATCGCTGGCGGGGAAGGAGGGCAGCTCACCTCGCCTACGATGCATGCCCAGCGGCGCCGCCGCAGCTGGTCCCGGGATTTGGCTTCTCCTACCGCCCATTTGAACAGTTGCACCGGCTGCTCATGCCATTTTGCAGGCATGCGCGTTCTTTCCTCCGCAGTCGACTCCGTGAATATGATCTCTGCCATTAGCACCAGCTCGAAATCAACGCGACGCTGCCAGATGTTGGCATCCCTCAGCATCTCTCCCCTGAGATTAACTTGCGCCTCCGCCTTGTGCTTCGCCAGGCGCAGCTCCTTCGAACTTGTCTCCTATCGATGCGACGCTTCCTCGATCCGATTTGCCCTTGCTTCCCACCAACTGAAACGCAGCCCTAGCATGTCCTCAGGCGCCACCGATCTGTGATTTCAGAGCAATGGATCCCCTCTGAAACACATGTGGGTTTCGCTCGAAGGCGGCAGTGCTGCGGGCCGCAGCGAGAGGGCAGCCCGCGGGATCCTGGGATCTAAGGGATTATCCATGGCGGGATCCGGTGGGCGAGGCGGGGAGGCGAGCGTAGGCGCTGGGAGAGCCCTACGAGGCTAAAATAAAGATAGTACTACTCCACTCCGTCCATATTTAAATACAAAGGCCATCAACAGTAACCCAGGCAAAAAATGATCATCCTGCCTGCGTCCTGGTTTATTGGCCCCCTTTTTATTTTGTGCCAATTTTTGACCAAAAATTTAACTAACAAAATGTTAATGCATGTCACCAAAAATTATATCATTGAAATCACATTTGAAAGTACTTTTCGATGACATTAATTTTTATTACATGCATGAATATTGTGTTACTTAAAATTACGGTCAAAATTTGGCACAAAATACGAAGGAGACCAATGGAAATAGCAACCCATGATTTAACTACTCGCATGCACGCAGTGGAGTAGTAATGTCTTTCTCAACTACTTCCTCCCTCACGTCCACTCCAATTTGCATGCACTGTATTAATTGGCCATCAATAAAGTGAACGACTTTACGCGCGTCAAATTATCACATGGGGTGGATCTTCGTACAAAAATGCGTCCCACCGTGTACCCGCGTGTGCGTGCGAGGGAATGAGTGCGTGCGTGCACATCTTCGCTTCATGCATGTAGTGTCAGTGTGCGTGAGAGAGGCCGAGTACATTCTTCTTGAACCAGCAACACGTCACTGTGATCAATCCACACAAGGAGGTCGCGAGAACGCCTCCACATGTGCCACGTGGCTTCATGGATGCCCCCACATCATTTTAATCATAATATATTAACTGAAAAAGGAAGTACTAGTAAGGTACACGTGCATTGCACCCATGAGATTTGGCAACCAAATTATGAATAAATACCACACTATAGCATGTAAGCTTTGAGTCATATATGCATGATGTAGACGTTCGTTTAATTCTTATAGTTCATCTCATTCAAAATGAATTAGTTTTTATAAAAAAGTTAATCTATTTTATGATTCATGGAATTGTGCGTTGTAAAGCATAAAGTAAAAACAAATAATGGCAATTCAACTAGAAAAAAAGTTTGGGCAGTTATGATACGGAAGATTCTAGAACAAAGAAGAAGTACTTGTGTTTTGAGATTTGTGCATTATGCTTAAGTTCAACCATGGAGTCTTCTAGATTGTACGTGTGGTAGAATCTGGTGGAATGTAGATGATATCCAATGGCCAGTAGTGCTCGGATTTGCCATCTCTACACCGTTTGATTGGCTTCATCCAACGACCATCTTTCAAATTTATTCGCACTCAATATAGGGGTATAGATATAGATATAGAGGTATAGATATAGACTAGTTTGCCACATCATCTAAAGGCTTTCTACACGCTCATTTTTTGTACAAATGTGCTCCACCGTGCACCCGCGCGTTTGTATGTGGGAACGAGTGCGTGTGTGCTCCTCTTCTCTTTCGCACACATAGTCCGTGTGTGTGAGAGGTACTAAGATATGGTGAGGGAATACGTGTTAATGCAGTTTGTGTGAAGGAGAGGCCTATATACATGCATGTATGTGCATGGGGCCAGGGTGATATACGAGAAGGGATGGGAGGGGTCGACCGCGCGAGATATCGATAAAGACAGATAGAGGGAAGAGCTCTACGAGCATTCAAGCACTGGGATATGGGGGTGGGGGGCTGGAAGATGGTGCGAGGGGCCAAGTGGAGGGAGACTATGAAGGAGTGCACAAGTGCGAGATCGATATTTAAAGAGAGGGGGCGAGTGCGCGGTTGCGCGCAGTGGCGGAGCCATTAAAAATAAATGAGCTAGGGGGCCAGGCATTGCTAATCCTTTACGGGGAGGGCCAATTCATCAACTTAAACCATTTTACCAGCAATTGATCTACTGATCACATTCATATTAGCCTCAATATATAGCGATGTTAGGGGGGGGGGGGGCAGGGCCCTTGCTGCCCCTTGTCTTCGCCACTGTGCGCACGTCTGAGAGATGAAGCGAAAGGCATGGATGATGAGAGGGGGACGATGGATATATAATGTGGGTGTATTAGCTATGTAATCCTATATAGAGAGGTATAGATTGATCGATGTGTACGTGGGAAAGAGGGTGAGACCTGACTAGATATATAGAATCTTCCGTATCATAATTGCCCAAATATTTTTCTACATGAATTGCCATTATTTGTTGTTACTTTATGGTTTAGAACGCACAACTCCATGAATCTTAAAAAAGATTAGCTTTTTTTATAAAAACTAATTGATTTTGAATTAGATGAACTATAAGAATTAAATGAATATCTACATCATGCATATATGACTCAAAAACTTACATGCTATAATGTGGTATTTATTCATAATTTGGTTGTCAAATATCATGCGTGCAATGCACGTGTACCTTACTAGTCTATACCCCTATATAGTGTGCGAATAACTTTGAAAGATGGTCGTTGGATGAAACCAATCCGACGGTGCAGAGATGGCAAATCCGAGCACTACTGGCCGTTGGATATCATCTACATTCTACCAGATTTTGCCACATGTACAATCTAGAAGACTCCATGGTTGAACTTAAACATAATGCACAAACCTCAAAACACAAGCACTTCTCTTTTGTTCTAGAATCTTCTGTATCATAATTACCCAAATTTTTTTCTACATGAATTGCCATTATTTATTTTTACTTTATGCTTTACAACGCACAATTTCATGAATCTTAAAATAGATTAGTTTTTTTATGAAAACTAATTGATTTTGAATGAGATGAACTATAAGAATTAAACGAACATCTACATCATGCATATATTACTCAAAGCTTACATGCTATAATGTGGTATTTATTTATAATTTGGTTGCCAAATCTCATGCGTGCAATGCACGTGTACCTTACTAGTCTAAATGGTGTTTGTGTGTGTGTTGTGCGTGTTAAACACATTGTACGTAGTATCATACATGGTTTAGATTCCGAACATCTAGCTAGAGCATACATGTACTATGATTTGAATTCAACATAAATTGAATACATATATTTGAATTTGAGATCGTATGTACATGTAGTTCACATTTATATAGGAATTTACTACTCCTATATTCATGTCATGTGTTGTGAAGATAATATTTAGATGGTTGTATATACAATCCCATTCAAACAGGGAAAATGTACTCAAATTTAGTCCATATGCTAGACAACACGAATTGTTTTTTTATTGTTGAGTGAAGTGCAAATTGATTTGGTACTGTACACGTTATGTTTGTTGTCCCAATTTTTTTATTTTTTTGCTGTTGTATTTGAATGCATTTCTAGTAATATAGTAAAACGGGACATGGCTCTCTCTAGTGATGAGGTGCGAATTGTCTTTTTTTTGTACAAGTTAAACTTGTTCTCCTGAAAGTTCAAGCCGCGCCTTGATATGCCGAAATTTCAAGCTAGCATCTCTGTCTATCATGCGGCGAAACTCCCGCCTCTTCAACCCGCACCTTGTTACCCCGAAATTTTAAGATATATCTTTGTCTCTTTGTGCTCCGAAAACTTCCTCCATCTCAACCCGCGCCTTGCTATCCCAAAATTAGAACACGCGCGAAAACTCCCACCTCCTGCGAAATTTCGACACGCGAAATGCCCGTGATACCCCTGAATAGAAAGAACCGCCTAGCTCAAATCGGTGGGGGTACTTTCGTAACTTACCCCACATTTCGGACAAGCGCGTCCCTAAGCCATGGTTCCCCCTCCCATCCCATCCGCCCACCCATTCGTACACCGAGGCCACGAAAACCCGCGAAGCCCCACACCCTCCTCCGTTCGCCACCCAGCCGGAGCCTCTTCCCCGACGACGTCATTCACAGCAACACCTCGACGTCCCTCATCCACCGCACCGGATGAGGATCCGTCGTCGATCTCGTCGTCCCGCCAGTTCAGCCACCCCGTCCTCCACCTCCAAGTAGCTGCCCCGACGTTCCCCTCGTCTTTCGCGCCACCTCCATTCCCACACCGCCATCTTCACCTGCACCACCGGAAGAGCAACATCATCACCGATTCCTCGGATGAAGCTGAGGCCTAATCGACGCCACCAAAGAGGTTCTACACTAATCGCCGCATTTTCTTCTTGATTCGATGTCACGGTGCTGCCGGCGCTCGGTCCCGAGCAGACATGGCGCGGCTCCATCCACGGCGGCGTCGCCGGCCACTTCCTCCACGGCGTCGCTCCCTCGGCGGCGACGTCCACATTAGTAGGAGCTGTTGCTGCTTTGGCTCTCGCTCGCGTTGCTGCTTTGCTCTTGCTCTTGGTCCCCTGCCTAGTCTGCTCTTGCTCTTACTCTTGCTCGCGCTGCTACTCTCGCTCTTGCTCTTGCTTGCGCTACTGCTCAAGCTCTTGCTCTTGCTTGCGCTGCTGCTCTACTCTTGCGCGCGCTGCTGCTGCATGAGCAGCAGACCTGCTCTCGCTCGAGCCCCTACAGCTGCTACCCGAGATGCTGCTATACGACCAGCTGCCCCGGCTCTCGCACGTGCTGCTGCTCCGGGCGCTGCTGCTGCTACTGCTTTTCTGCTACTAGTGCGTTCAGTTTCAACGGTAAAATTCAGTTTCGACAGCAAAATTCAGTTTCGACAGTTAAATTCAGTTTCGACAGTTAAGTTCAGAGATGAGCGGCTGATGTATTTTACATCTAGCACTTTGTGGTTATGTATTTTACGTCATCTATTGGAGATACTATTAGATTCCAAATTAGGTTAATGTTGTCTCTCTTGTCCTGCTTCAGCCTCGCCGTCGTACAACTCACCGGAGCTGCTCCAACGACGAAACCCTCCATCACAGCGGAGCAGTACCCCCGGCTCCATCTCTAGATGCCTAAGATCTTCTTCCCCTCCTCCGACAGCCAAATCAGCCGGAGCATCCTCACCGACCAACCCAATCGCGCTGAGATCGACATGGCTTCGCCAAATAGATTGTACACTTGTTGCATCGCTTTTTTACTCTACATGTTATATATATTGTCCACTGAGCACACGTAGTAACGTGAAATACAATTAGTTTCTCCTACTATATGACAAGAAGTGAGGTACCAGGCAACTTAGTTATCCGTGATGGACTTTCTTGAATGCCATCATTATTTATCTCTGCGCGTTTGAGTTGTGCATTTGTAGATTGGCCTGGGAGTTGAGCTAGTAGGGCAGTGTCCTGGGTCCAAAGTAGTAGAAGTAGCACAATTTTTTTTTTGAGTGTAGGCTTTTCCCTGCTCAAGCCTGCCTACTAGAATCGCTAGTGCTTGAAAGGAAAAGTGAAGGAAAAACATAGGAATTGGAAAGTTTCCTATGGTACTACTATTCATGCATTTGGTTCAAAGGAATGGAGCAAAGGAAAACTGTAGGATTTGTTCCTTTAGTGTCTCCTTGAAAGAAAAACCGTAGGAATTTTAATATCCACTTGTCCTCCTTTTCAAATTCCTATTCATGAAGCACAAGATTAGGAGATAGTAGCATAATAGCATTATAACCGTACATTTTCTTGTGGTTTGACTTAATCTCACCATGCTTCTTTGCATCCTGTGATCTTCCAATTCTTGTGAACCAAACACCCAGATTGGCACAAATCCTGTGTTTTTAAATTCTCTGTTTTGCACGTGCATTCCTATCCTATTCCTGTGTATTTCCTATCTCTGCATTGTTAGAATCCTCAAATTCAAACAAGCCCTTACACAATTACTTCTGTTACAGATATGAGTCAAAGAAAACCTTGTGTGCTTTGTCCCGCTCCTGCTGTGTTGTGTTCCACCCCAGCTTAGCTGCTCCAACGACGGAAGGGTTCACCACAGCAGGGATCCGCCCTCCAGACTGTCTTTCGCCGCCTCAGATCTTCTTCCCCGCCGCAGGTAGCCACGACAACTGCATTACCATCATCAACTGAGCAGATGACCTTGAGGATTACACGGGTCCACAAGAGAGGTCGCACTCTTTCGTGTCTTCTTACGTTATGCATCGCTTAATACGATGACATGCTACTTTATCGTCCTGTTCACCGATTAGACTCCGAGTCAGGTCCAAACTAATGCTTAAACTTGAGTTTTTAAATGGTTGTGGGGTACATATTGGGGCAGCAATCAATACTATCTGTCTACTATCTGGTTAATCTCGGGTGACTACTATGAGTTTCATGTTGGGTGGCAACAAACATTAAAGGAGCCATTATCTGTATTTTTTAACTAAAGCTATTATCTGCCTGCTATCATTGGTTTTGGGTCTATCCATAGTTTGCTACCATCACTCTGGATTTGTGCATGCACTCCTTATATAATCTCACTTTGTTTTATTCCTATGCATGTCAGTTATTGTACACAATGGTACTGAACATGTAGAGCAAAAGAGGCGAGCCTAGCGTGGCAATAAAATTTCATGCAGGCGTCGCTCCATGGTCGGCGCAAAAGCAACCCCCCCCCTCCCCCCATTCCAGACTGTAATCACACTACTAGGGAAAACCTTATACACAGAGGTATAGCAGTAGCGCTGGTTAAAAGAGAGCGCTACTGCTACTTAGTAGTAGCGCGTGTCAAAAAAGAGCGCTACAGCTATGGTTATAGCAGTAGCGCGTCTGCTGAAAAAAGCGCTACTACTATAATTCCCACCCTGTTGCCGGTAGGCTAGGAATAGTAGTAGCGATGCCGCAAAAAGTACGCTACCGCTAAGTGCCTTGTAGTAGCGCATTTCCTGTATAGAGCACTACAGCTAAAAAAATGGAAAAGAAATAGAAAAGTAAATGAAAATGAAAGAAGTAGAAAAAGGAGAACTGAAAAATAGAAAATGTAGAGATAAACAAAAGAAAAAGAAAAATAAAGGAGAAAGGCATAGTAGTAGCGCTTGTTTCCACAAAGCGCTATAGTTGCTCTAGCAGTAGCGCATTTTATAAGCCCGCGCTATAGCTACGTTCCTTAGATAAAAGGAAAAGAAAAAGGAAAATAAATAACTACTTCCTATAGCAGTAGCGCGTTTTGGTAGAAAGCGCTATAGCGCTTTTTTCCAACCAGCGCTACTGCTATTTTGACTTAACCCCGCACGGGCTCAAAATTTTGCTAAGTCCTTTCCCCCCTCTCCCCCAACTCCTCTGTCGCCGCCGTTGATCGCCCTGCCCGATCGAGCACGCCCTCGACCTCACCGCCGCCGCCCGAGGCCGCCCTCGACCTCACCGCCGCTGCCCGAGGCCACCCGAGACCTCACCGTCGCCGCCCTCGACGTCACTGCCGCCGCCCTCGACCTCACCGCCGCCACCCGAGCCCGCCCAGGACCGCCGCCGCCCAAGCCCGAGCCCGCCCTCGCCGCCGACCGTAAGGCTCTCCCGCTCCTCTCCCTTGCCCTCCTCTCTCTCTCTCTCTACTGTGATGATATTCATATGAACCCTAGATTTTTTAGGGCAGTAGGCATTTTTTTAGCATTTAGGAAAAAAGATTAGCAATTTTTTTTAGGAAATTAGCTAGGGCAAATTTTTATGAAAATGCCTAAACAGTAATTCCATTTAGCTTTAAATTAACAGAGGGTATATAAATAATAGTAGCATTTAGCTTTAAATTAATAGAGGCTATAAACAAAAAACAGTAGCATTTAGCTATAAAAAATTATTTGGACTATGGATCTTAATCTGGTCCAAATTTCATTCAAATGAAATTTGAATTATTTGGACTATGGACCTGAATATTTTTGAAGAAATTGGGTGTAGGTACTAAGGTCCTTCTGTGGAAATTTTGGTGAGGTCAGAAGGGTTAGAAAAAATGGAGTTCCGTTGCAAGTTCTAATAAGGTCAAGTATTGTTGGAATATTTGCTCTAAAACAATTTGGATGAAAAGGAAATAATGTGTGTGTGTGTGTGTGAGAGAGGAATAGCTAGAACAGAATTTGGGTTCTCTCCTAGGCAGAGAAGTGTTCATTTGCATATTCCATTATTGTTGATTATATCTTTTCACTGAAGTGGTCATGTTATATGCAAATTCCTCAATAGTGTTTGCTCATGTTAAATGCAACATTGAAGTGGTTCGATTGTGCCCATGTAGCCTTTTGTTGTTTGCAGGGAATGATTCCGAGTGGCCTATGTTTTGCTGGAACGTTGATTCATTTCCGTTCCGGCAAATTTCAAGTGCTCTATTTGTCCAGTTTGTAGCAAAGGTCATGCCGAAATTTTCCTTGAATTTTGGCATGACTTGTGCTACAAACTAGGACATATCGAGTGCCCGGGATTTGCCGCAACGGGAATGAATCAACATTCCTGCAAAACATTGGCCTTTTTTATGTCATTATTCATTTTATTAGGTCTAGAATTAATTGACTAGATTTAATCATAGGAAACATGGCTAGCAACGATGAAGGACAGGGTTCTGGTGATTGCAACGTCTACGCGGCAGCAAACGCCTATTTGAACCTTCTTGATGAGCAACGGTTGTTGCAGGGCCCACCTGTCACATCTGAGACTGAGATCGACATCGAGACTAGCGCCGAGACCGGCGCTGAGACTGACACCGACGCCGAGACCGGCACTGAGACTGGCGAAGCCGTTATAGAACCGAAACCAAAGAGGCAACGTCACCCAAACCAGCTCATCACTACTAGACTGGTGGTCACGGAGGTGGACTCCGGCAATTTTGAGCCAAAAGAGACTGCGGAAGCGCGCGCGTGCTACGACAATCAAATAGGCTTCATCCTACTCTTAGTGATGGACTTCTCCTGCATCCAGCAACCGAGCGGTACTCTTAGTGATGGATTCTATGTCCTCCACCACATGCTAGAGTACAGATGGGATCAGAAGAACCTTCGCATGTCACCTAGATCCGGCGATGCCCATATTCTACAATGGGCAAAGAACCTAGGAGATATCCCGGATCATCGACTTCGAGCTGAGTTCTATCACATCCAGCGTGAACTTGCCCAAATCATCATGCAGGAGGTTGTCGAAAAAACAGGGATGTTCTATGAAGAGTTACAAATGTCGCGGGAAGATGTCCGAACATGCGTATCGGCTCAGTGTCTCGACCTGAAGCCTTTCACTGCGCTCGGGGACTATCTCCCTGACTTGGATGGATGGCACAACATGTTGGAGTGATTGACGATATATGACAAAGTGTCCGTTTAGTCCATACTTTCTCTATGACAAAATTTTGAGTTATGCACGACGAAACTTTATTTGTGATGTAATTAAACCATCCTCCTCAACTAGCGAAGATCACTCTAGTTAGGGCATTTTGGGTACTATGAACTTTGTTATTTATGCTTACGAGATTTTGCTTCTATTTTTGCCAAGTATGTCTCTTTCTGTTGCTCTACTTTGTATGTTGCATATTATCTACTCATGTGACGATGCAGGTACATAGATCATCGATGGCGAAGAAGTGCTACACCAGGAGTATACGACGAGTGGCCGGAGTGTCAGGCCCAGGTATACCGGTTTCCGAGCGATAGACAAAGAGGGTTAGATAGCAGAGCCGAAGCAGAAAGTAGTTAGTTTAGGTTCACGCTAGTGCGAGAGAGGGATACGAACCGGTGCCTCAAGAAGTACTACATTATGTATGATGAGACATGCCATGTAACTTGTATAGCTATATCATGATTATGATGTGACGACATGATTTGTGTTGGATGATATGATGAGACTATTATGTGTATGATATGATGAGCATATTGCCAGTTTATGATATGATTAGAATACTATATAAAATTTATACAAAAACATCGCAAATACGTAGAAAAAAAAGATATGTGAAAATATAGTTGTAGCGCTCTTTAGTGCTGAACAGGAAAATGCTACTGCTAAGTGGCTTAGCAGTAGCGCTGGTATGGACAGCGCTACTGCTAAGTAGCTATAGTAGTAGCGCGGGCAGAAGAGCGCTACTGCTAAATGTTAGCTGTAGCGCCGTATCAGTAGCACGGTGCCCCGCGCTACTGATAGCCCTTAGACCCGCGCTACTGCTAGGCTTTTCCCTAGTAGTGTCAAGAGGAAGATAACAGTTCAGAGGGGGATCCAGAGGGAGCAGACCACTCCTATTTACCCCCTGAGGTCTTTTGCTCTAACTTGGCATGCTGATGTTGGTCATATCATGCATATGGTGCCTTGCATTGCTAACTTTATACATAAAATATGTCATCTGCTTAGCTTAGACATGCATTGTGTGAATGCCATCTGTTTAGTTTCTATATCATATATGTGAATAATGCAATGCCATCTTGTTTAGCCAGGCATCATATATGTGAATTTTGCAATGCCACCCTGGTTAGCCAGTCATCCTATATGTGAATTATATCATGCCATAATTTTTTTATTACGTATTAAATTTGTCAACAATTTTAGTACATTCAATTACTCTTCCTGTGCATCAGCCATTCGACATGGTCAAGGAAAAATCTGGAGTGAAAACAAGGTCTTCAGAGGAGACAATGCTATCTGACGACGCGCATGTCTTGCTGGTTACGGATAGCTCCTCAGAGGAGGATTCAGAGACAGATGACCAGTCCTATTTCCCCCCGAGGTGCATGCTCTAACTTGGCAGGGTTATATTGCTCATATCGTGCATATGGTGTCTTGCATTGGCATGTCATTTGCTTAGTTTAGACATGCTTTGTGTGAATGCCACCTGTTTAGTGTCTAATTACCATGTATGTGAATTTTGCAATGCCATCTTGTTGCAAGACATTATATATGTGAATTATGCAATGCTATCTTGTTGCAAGGCATTATGTATGTGAATTATGCAATGCCGTGCTGTTTAGCCAAGCGTCATATATGTGAATTATATGATGTCGTCCTTTTTTTGTATTACTCATTTCATTTGTCGACAATGTTTGTATATTCAACTGCTCTTCCTATGCATCAGCCATTTGAATTGGTGATGGAGAAATCTGGAGTGAAAACAAGGTCTTTAGAGCAGACAATGCTACCTGCTGAAGCAGATATCTTGCTGGTTACAGATAGCTCCTCACAGGAGGATTTAGAGGCAGATGACCAGTCCTATTATCCCCCTGAGGTGTATGCTCAAACTTGGCAGGGTTATATTACTCATATCATGCATATGTTGTCTTGCAATGCTTAGTTTTTACATCATATACACAATATTGAATGCCATCTCCTTAGTTGACGCATCATATATGCGATTGCCCTCTGCTCACTTGCTTAGTATATAAATCATATATTTGAATTATATCATGCCATGATGTTTACATAGACAGCATGTATCTGAATTATGGCATGCCAACCCATTTTCTAAAGACATAATATAGTTATATCATCTCATCCTGTTTATATAGTCATCATATTTTGAATTATGTCATTCTATCCATGAATTATATCATGCCATCATGTTTCCATCGACGGAATGTTTGTGAATTATGGCATGCCAACCACTTTAATAGACACATCGTATAGTTATATCATGTCATCCTGTTTACATAGTCATCATAGTTTGAAGTATGTCATTCTATCCTGTTTAGTTAGCCATCATACATGTGAAATTGTGTCATGCTATCCTGTTTAATTAGCCATCATATATGTGAAATTATGTCATGCTATTCTGTTTGGTTAAACAACATAAATGTGAATTATTTCATGCCCTGTTTTCTTCCCTACTATCCATTGCACCTGTCTATCTTACAATGTCTGTACATTCAATTACTTTTCTTGTTTATCAGCCATTTGAATTGGAGGGGGTGATGGCAGTATCTATGGGAGTAAAAACACGGTCTTCAGAAAAGATCGTGCTACCTGTCAATGCAGATAGAACCACGGTTGTACTTGCCCAAGAACCAGCCCCACCACAGATAACCTAGACTCACGCAGATTGTACCCCTACCCAGTTGGACAGAGAACCAGCTACACCCCTTCTAACCCCAACCCCAGCAGATAGTAACCCAGTTCCAGTTGACACAGCACCGTCTCCACCACAGAGCACCCAAACACGAGCAGTTAGTAAGGCAACTACAGTGCCCAAAGCACGAGGACCACCGCTCCAAACCCCAAGTCAACGCTTAAAGCAGAAGAAGAATTGTTCTCAGGTCAGGTTCCGTAGCTATGGTTCATAATCCTTTGCGCTTGCATCACTGTATTTACTCATACCAACTAATTTCAAATTTGAAGGATGCAATTGAAACACCAATGGCGCAACAGGTATGTTTTAAACATGTTTCTTTAACGTGTTTGCTGTTGTAACTTGCTCTATGTTGATTTTAGTTTCAATTGAATAAACAGTTATGTTCTCATGCCATGCACATTACAAGTGTTGTTATGACTGTGTAGTTTCCCACACTTATATTCTGTCTATGCTGCTTTGTCTTAAATAGATATGATTTGAACTGTCTCTATCTTGATTTGGCAACATAAACTAGAATGATATAGACCATACAGTGACCATACTACATAGATATATGTTTGTTTCATGTTGTTATCCTGTCCACCTTACTACTGAACTGGTTTACCAAAATGAGCTTTATATACAACATGGTAAACCTGTGATGTGTCTGTTTGTTTCTCTTTTAAAATGCGGATAAAATATTGGAGAAGAGTACGCCATTATGCAATGGTAAAGAAAGTAATGCAGATAAGGTTCAAGATAGTGAGACATCCCTGTTTGTCTCCAAGAAAGCTGATAAAAACTATATTGAAGACACTGAGACAACCCCAAAGTCCTGTCTTGATGTAGTGTTCGAGTTACTGGCCACTACTGCTGGCACCTGCTCTTCGAACTCGCTGCCTGAATCAGCTCGGCTTCTTGAGTCTCAACTTCAAGTTGAAAGACATCGATCAGATGTTCTGTGACAGGAAGCCGAAGTACTAAGGAAGTCCCTGCAGAATTCAGATGCATACTTTCTGGTGCAACAGCAAGCGCTGGAGGATTTAAGCGCCAAACAAGAGAAAGTTAATAGGCTTGCTAAACATCTTGCCAGCATTATGGGTACCTAGGATATTGTTTCTTGAGCTCTTCTGTAGTGGTTTCAGTTCTGGACTTGTTTTACTGCGGATTTTATTTGCACTGGTTGCCAACTTTGACAACCAGTGTATGTGATATGCTGCTTTGTTCCCTATATTTGCACTGGTGGTGAACTTTGATGCTCAGTGGATGTAATATGTGTAATAGCCGTGATAGCCTCGCGTAAGTTGCTTGCTTATTTATTTCCTTGTTGTCTTGTTTATTTGTTTGCTTGTAGTCAGTGCAGTTCTTTTTCCGCGGTTTGCTAGTGGCTGAAATAACCTATTTTTTAAAACTAGGCCACAATAACCATGGGCTACATATTTATTGTAGTGACCATGGGCCTCCTACGGGCCGTAGAAACAATGGGCCTTCTACGGGCCATAGAAACAATGGGCCTTCTACGGGCCGTAGCATCAATGGGCCTTCTACGGGCCGTATGATCGATTGGCCAAACATGGGCCAATAACGGACCACATTATGGGCCATAAACGGGCTAGAGTTGGAATTGTCCATTCATGGGCCGACCATAACGGGCCGTCGTTAATCGGCTGTATTTGATGACGCTATGAAAATGGCCCAACGGATTAATGGGCAACAAACGGGCCGACTGTAACCACGGGCTGAATTTGGCCCACAAGCAGAAAAGGCCAATAACGGGCCGTAAGTAACCGAATGCTGGAAATGAGCCCAAGAATAAATGGGCCCTGAGAACGCCGAAAGATAACACGGGATGGAAACGGCCCAATGGAATAATGGGCCGTTAATGGGTATAAAGCGATACACTGTTCATTATGGGCTAGTTTCACCACGGGCCGTTAATGGGCCAAGAGTTACAAAGGGCCTCATATGGGCCGAAAGACGTCATGGGCCATACATGGGCCGGAAGTTACAACGGGCTGGAATCATATTGGACGGCCCAGATGACGCTACTGGGCCTAATTCGGATAGGCCGTAAAGGGCCGTGAGTTAGCGGGCTATAAATGGGCTATATGCGAACAGGTCGTTAACAGGCTTTCCGTGGGCCGGCCCGCTACCTTTTGACCAAGTCAAACGGGCTGGCCTTTTCATCGAAATGGGCCTCTGTTGGGCCGTGTCACGTGTCGATGTATCATAGGCGCCTCGGGTCCAATGAGTGGATGACATCTGTCCCAATGGTGAGCCGACACGTGGTTCCTCTGGCCATTGAGAATTTTACACGTGGAAAATCCCCATTGGTCCGGGCTGTTACCAGGTTATCGGATCCAAAACCGGACCCAATAGCTTAACGGTGACCCGTTACGATGGATGCCACATGTCAGTTACCCTTGACGAAAGCACTTCCATGACGCGCCATTTATCGTCATGGAAGTGGAAACTTCTGTGATGATAATTTTGCTAATGTCATGGAACACTTCTACGACAGCACAGGTATGACTATCTTGATTCTATCATAAAATCGTCATGGATGTACATGCATGACAGAAAACGTGGCCTACTGTGACAAACACGTATCATCACGAAAGTGTTTTTTTTTGTAGTGATATACATGTTATTGATGTGTTCCTTACTAATGCTCGTAGGAGTGCCTGGGTATTTGTTACCGGTTCGGTTGCTCATATTTGTAACTCGAAACAGGAGCTGCACGAAGATTGGCTAAGGACGTGGTGACGATGCGCGTCGGGAATGGTTCCAAGGTTGATGTGATCGCCGTCGGCACACTACCTATACATCTACCTTCGGGATTAGTTTTAGACCTGAATAATTGTTATTTGGTGCCAGCGTTGAGCATGAACATTATATCTGGATCTTGTTTATTGTGATATGGTTATTCATTTAAGTCGGAGAATAATGGTTGTTCTATTTATATGAATAATATCTTTTATGGTCATACACCTTTAATGAATGGTCTATTCTTGTTGAATCTCGATCATAGTGATACACATATTAATAATATTGATGCCAAAAGATGCAAAGTTGATAATGATAGTGCAACATACTTGTGGCACTGCTGTTTAGGTCATATTGGTGTAAAGCGTATGAAGAAACTCCATGCGGATGGACTTTTGGAATCACTTGATTACGAATCATTTGATACTTGCGAACCATGCCTCATGGGTAAGATGACTAAAACTCCGTTCTACGGAACAATGGAGCGAGCTAATGACTTAATGAAAATAATGCATACCGATGTATGTGGTCTGATGAGTGTTGAAGCACGCAGAGGGTATCGTTATTTTCTAACCTTCACAGATGATTTGAGTAGGTATGGGTATATCTACTTGATGAATCACAAATCTGAAACATTTGAAAAGTTCAAACAATTTCAGAGTGAAGTGGAGAATCATCGTAACAAGAAAATAAAGTTTCTAAGATCTGATCGCGGAGGTGAATATTAGAGTTACGAGTTTGGCCTTCATTTAAGACAATGTGAAATTGTTTCACAAATCACGCCACCTGAAACACCACAGCATAATCGTGTGTCCGAACATCATAACCGTACTTTATTAGATATGGTGCATTCTATGATGTCTCTTACCGATTTGCCAGTATCATTTTGGGGTTAAGCATTAGAGACAACTGCATTCAAGTTAGATAGGGCACCATCTAAATCCGTTGAGACAACACCATCTGAACTATGGTTTGGCAAGAAACCTAAGCTGTCTTTTCTTAAAGTTTGGGGATGTGACGCTCATGTCAAAAGGCTTCAGAGTGATAAGCTTGAACCCAAAGCGGAGAAGTGCATCTTCATAGGATACCCTAAATAAACTATTGGGTATACCTTCTACCACAGATCCGAAGGCAAGATCTTTTGTTGCTAAGAATGGGCCATTTCTAGAGAAGGAGTTTCTCTTGAAAGAAGTGAGTGGGAGGAAAGTAGAACTTGATGAGGTAATTGTACCGTCTCTCAAATTGGAAATTAGCACATTAGAGAAAAACCGTTCCTGTGATGCCTACACCAACTTGAGAAGAAGCTAATGATAATGATCATGAAACTTCAGATCAAGTTACTACTGAACCTCGTAGGTCGACCAGAACATGTACCACACCAGATTGGTACGGTAATCCTGTCCTGGAAGTCATGTTGTTAGACAACGCCGAACCTACAAACTATGAAGAAGCTACGATGAGCCCAGATTCCGACAAATGGCTTGAGGCCATGAAATCTGAGATAGGATCCATGTATGAGAACAAAGTGTGGACTTTAGTGGACCTGCCCGATGATCAGCAAGCGATTGAGAATAAATGGATCTTCAAGAGGAAGACGGACGCTGATGGTAATGTCACAGTCTAGAACGCTCGACTTGTCGTAATAGGTTTTCGACAAGTTCAAGGGGTTGACCACGATGAGACTTTCTCACCCTTAGCGATGCTTAAGTCTGTTAGAATCATGTTAGCAATTGCCGCATTTTATGATTATGAAATCTGGCAAATGGACGTCAAAACTGCATTCCTTAACGGGTTTCTTAAAGTAGAGTTGTATATGATGCAACCAGAAGGCTTTGTCGATCCTAAAGGTGCTAACAAAGTGTGCAAACTCCAGAGATCCATCTATGGACTGGTGCAAGCATCTCAGAGTTGGAATATACGCTTTGATGAGGTGATCAAAGCATTTGGTTTTATACAAACATACGGTGAAGCCTGTCTTTACAAGAAAGTGAGTGGGAGCTCTGTAGCATTTCTAATATTATATGTGGGTGACATATTGCTAATTGGAAATGATATAGAATTTCTGGATAGCATAAAAGGATATTTGAATAAGAGTTTTTTCAATGAAAGACCTCGGTGAAGCTGCTTACATATTGGGCATCAAAATCTATAGAGATAGATCAAGACGCCTAATAGGACTTTCACAAAGCACATACCTTGACAAAGTTTTGAAGAAGTTCAAAATGGATCAGTCAAAGAAAGGGTTTTTGCCTGTATTGTAAGGTGTGAAGTTGAGTAAGACTCAAAGCCCGACCATGGCAGAAGAAAGAGAAAGTATGAAAGTCATTCCCTATGCCTCAGTCATAGGCTCTATTATGTATGCCATGTTGTGTACCAGACCTGATATGTGCCTTGCCATAAGTCTAGCAGGGAAGTACCAAAGTGATCCAGGAGTAGATCACTGGACAGTGGTCAAAATTATCCTTAGGTACCTAGAGAGGACTAAGGAAATGTTTCTCGGTTATGGAGGTGATAAAGAGTTCGTCGTAAAGGGTTACGTCGATGCAAGCTTTGATACGTCCATTTTGCATTATGTTTTCCTACTGTTATTTATAATGTTTTTATGCATTAATAATACTTTATGGAGTAATTCTAATGCCTTTTCTCTCATAATATGCAAGGTTTACACAAAGAGGGAGAATACCGGCAGCTGGAATTCTAGACCCGAAAAAGCTATGTCAGAGACACCTATTCTGCACATCAACAAATGAGCTGAAAATTTATGGGGAATTATATTGGAATATATAAAAAAATACTGGAGCAAATAACTACCGGAGGGGGGCCACCTGGTGACCACAAGACACCAGGGCACGCCAGGCACCCCAGGCGCACCCTGGTGGGTTGTGGCCAGCCCAGCCCACCTCTGGTGCCCATCTTCTGGTACTTAAGGTCTTTTAACCGAGAAAAAAAATAAGAAGATGACTTTCGGGACAGAGCACCGCCGTCTCGAGGTGGAACTTGGGCAGGAGCACTTTTGCCCTCCGGTGGAGCGATTCCGCCGGGGGAACTTCCCTCCCGGAGGGGGAAATCGAAGCCATCGTCATCACCAACAACCCTCTCATCTTTGGGAGGCCATTCGCCATCAACATCTTCAACATCACCATCTCCTCTTAAACCCTAGTTCATCTCTTGTGTTCAATCTTTGTACCGGAACCTCAGATTGGTATGTGTGGGTGACTAGTAGTGTTGATTACATCTTGTAGTTGATTACTATATGGTTTATTTGGTGGAAGATTATATGTTAAGATCCATTATGCTATTTAATACCCCTCTGATCTTGAGCATGAATATCATTTGTGAGTAGTTACTTTTGTTCTTGAGGTCACGGGAGAAGTCATGTTGCAAGTAATCAAGTGAACTTGATATGTGTTTGATATTTTGATGATATGTATGTTGTGATTCCCTCGACTACATAGCACTTCACCATCTTTGGGCCTAAGGGAATGCATTGTGGAGTAGTTATTAGATGATGGGTTGCTAGAGTGACAGAAGCTTAAACCCTAGTTTATGCGCTACTTCGTAAGGGACCGATTTGGATCCAAATGTCTAATGCTATGGTTAGATTTTATCTTAATACTTTTCTCGTAGTTACGGATGCTTGCGAGGGGGTTAATCATAAGTGGGAGGCTTGTCCAAGTAAGAACAGCACCCAAGCACCGGTCCACCCACATATCAAATTATCAAAGTAGCGAACGCGAATCAAACCAACATGATGAAAGTGACTAGATGAAATTCCCGTGTACCCTCAAGAATGCTTTGCTTATTATAAGAGACCGTTTTGTCATGTCCTTTGCTACAAAAAGGATTGGGCTACCTTGCTGCACTTTATTTACCATTACGGTTACTTGTCCGTTACAAATTATCTTTCTATCAAACTACCTATTGCTGACAAATTTCAGTGCTTGCAGAAAATACCTTGCTGAAAAACACTTGTCATTTCCTTCTGCTCCTCGTTGGGTTCGACACTCTTACTTATCGAAAGGACTACGATTGATTCCGTATACTTGTGGGTCATCAATACTCTTTTCTAGCACCGTTTCCGGGGAGTGAAGCGCTCTGGGTAACTGGAAATTGCTAATAAAAAATTTATATTACATGCTGAAATTTGTTGTCACTTGTTACTGTGGAAGATAATCCTTTGAGGGGATTGTTCGGGGTATCTTCACCTCGACCGGAAACACAAAGAGTTTCCCCTCAACCTACTTCACCTACTACAAATATTGGTTATGAAATTCCTTCGGGCATGATAGAACAACTGCTAACTAATCCTTATGCAGGAGACAGAACTCAGCATCCCGATATGCATCTGATACATGTGGATGAAATTTGTGGATTATTTAAGCTTGCAGGTTTACCCAGAGATGAAGCTAAGAAGAAGGTTTTCCCTTTATCTTTGAAGGGAAAAGCATTAACATCGTATAGGCTATGTGATGATATTGGATCTTGGAACTGGAATGGATTGAAATTGGAATTTCACAAAAAAAATTACCCTATGCATCTAGTTCATCATGATCGGAATTATATATATAATTTTTGGCCTCACGAAGGAGAAAGTATCGCTCTAGCTTGGGGGAGGCTTAAGTAAATGTTATATTCATGCCCTAATCATGAGCTCTCGAGAATTATTATTCAGAATTTTTATGCTCGGCTTTCTCGTGATGATCAATCCATGCTCGATACTTCTTGTACTGGTTCTTTTATGAAGAATACTATTGAATTCAAGTGGGATATTTTAGAAAGAATTAAACACAACTCAGAAGATTGGGAACTCAACGAAGGTAAAGAGGCAGGTATTAAGCTTAAGTTTGATTGTGTTAAATCTTTTATGAATACCGATGCTTTTCACAAGTTTAGCACTAAATATGGACTTGACTCTGAGATAGTAGCCTCCTTTTGTGAATCATTTGCTACTCATGTTGATCTCCCTAAGGAGAAGTGGTTTAAATATCATCCCCCTATTAAAGAAGAAATTAAAGAACCAGTTAAAGCTAAAGATGAAACTATCATTTACAATGTTGATCCAGTTGTGCCCACTGCATATATTGAAAAACCACCTTTCCTTGTTACGATAAAGGAACATTCTAAGGTATCAACTGTGGTTCGCAAAAGTAATATTAAAACACCTAAACCCTCTGAACAAATTAAAGTAGAACCTAGTGTTGATATGGTTAAAGATCTCTTGGTAGAAAATATTGATGGGCATGTTATTTATTTCTGTGATGAAGCTGCTAGAATTGCCAAACCCGATGAAAAAGATAAACATAGACCTATTGTTGGCATGCCTGTTGTCTCAGTTAAAATAGGAGATCATTGTTATCATGGTTTATGTGATGTGGGTGCTAGTGTTTGTGCTATTCCTTTTACCTTATATCAAGAAATTATGGATGACATAGCACCCGCTGAAATAGAAGATATAGATGTTCCTATTAAACTTGCTAATAGAGACACCATCACACCACTTGGGATCGTTAGAGATGTTGAAGTCTTGTGTGGGAAAACAAAATACCCTACTGATTTTCTAGTCCTTGGTTCCCCACAAGATGACTGTTGTCCCATTATCTTTGGTAGACCTTTCTTGGTTCCACACAAGATGACTGTTAATGCTAAAATAGATTGTGAGAAAGATACTGTCAGTGTTAGCTTTGGTGATGAGTCTCATGATTTTAATTTTTCTAAGTTTCGTAGCCAACCTCATAAGAAAGAATTACCTAGTAAGGATGAAATGATTGGTCTTGCTTCTATTGTTGTACCTCCTACTGATCCACTAGAACAATATTTGCTAGACCATGAAAATGATATGCACTTGCTTGAAAGAAATGAAATAGATAAAATTTTGTTTGAACAACAACCTCTCCTTAAACACAATTTGCCGATTGAAACTCTAGGAGGTCCTCCTCCACCTAAAGGTGATCTTGTGTTTGAACTAAAACAATTGCCAGACACTCTGAAGTATGCTTATCTTGATGAGAAAAAGATATATCCTGTTATTATTAGTGATAACCTTTCAGAACATGAAGAAGAAAGATTACTGGAAATTCTGAAGAAGCATCATGCCGCTATTGGATATACTCTTGATGATCTTAAAGGCATTAGTCCCACTCTCTGTCAGCACAAAATTAATATGAAACCTGATGCTAAACCCGTTGTTGATCACTAACAACGTTTAAATCCTAAGATGAAAGAAGTGGTAAGAGCTGAAATACTAAAGCTTCTGGAAGTAGGTATAATCTATCCCATAGCTAATAGTAGATGGGTAAGACCTGTTCATTGTGTCCCTAAGAAGGGAGGTATTACTGTTGTTCCTAGTGATAAAAATGAACTTATCCCATAGAGAATTGTTACTGGCTATAGAATGGTAATTGATTTTAGAAAATTAAATAAAACTACTAGAAAAGATCATTACCCTCTGCCTTTTGTTGATCAAATGTTAGAAAGACTGTCTAAGCACACACACTTTTGTTTTCTTGATGGATATTCTGGTTTTTCTCAAATACCTATTTCACAAACTGGTCAAGAGAAAACCACCTTTACTTGTCCTTTTGGAACTTATGCTTATCGATGTATGCCTTTTGGTTTATGCAAGGCACCTGCTACCTTTCAAAGATGTATGACTGCTATATTCTATGATTTTTGTGAAAAGATCGTTGAGGTTTTCATGGATGATTTCTCCATTTACGGAACTTCTTTTGATGATTGCTTAAGCAACCTTGATCGAGTTTTGCAGAGATGTGAACAAACTAATCTTGTCTTGAACTGGGCGAAGTGCCACTTTATGGTTAATGAAGGTATTGTCTTGGGGCATAAAATTTCTAAACGAGGTATTGAGGTGGATAGAGCTAAAGTTGATGCAATTGAGAAAATGCCATGTCCTAAAGATATTAAAGGTATTCGTAGTTTCCATGGTAATGCTGGTTTCTATAGAAGGTTTATTAAAGACTTCTCTAAAATTTCTAGGCCTCTTACAAATCTTTTACAAAAGGATGTTCCATTTGTTTTTTATGATGATTGTGTAGAAGCCTTTGAAACACTTAAGAAAGCCTTAACTTCTGCACCTATAGTTCAACCACCTGATTGGAACTTGCCTTTTGAAATTATATGTGATGCTAGTGATTATGTTGTTGGTGCTGTTCTAGGACAAAGAGTTGATAAGAAATTAAATGTTATCCATTATGCTAGCAAAACTCTAGATAGTGCCCAAAGAAATTATGCTACTACTGAAAAGGAATTTTTAGCAGTTGTGTTTGCTTGTGATAAATTCAGATCTTATATTGTTGATTCCAAAGTAATTGTTCACACTGATCATGCTGCTATAAAATATCTTATGGAAAAGAAAGATGCTAAACCTAGACTTGTTAAGTGGGTTCTCTTGCTACAAGAATTTGATTTACATATCATTGATAGGAAAGGAGCTGAGAACCCCGTAGCTGCTACCTTGTCTAGGTTAAAAAATATTCTTGATGACCCACTACCTATTGATGATAGCTTTCCTGATGAACAACTAGCTGTAATAAATGCTTCTCATAATGCTCTTTGGTATGCTGACTATGCTAATTATATTGTTGCTAAATTTATGCCACCTAGTTTCACATAAAAAGAAAAGAAAAAATTCTTCTATGATTTAAGACATTACTTTTCGGATAACCCACATCTTTACAAAGGAGTAGATGGTATTATTAGACGTTGTGTACCTAAGCATGAACAGGAACAAATCCTACGGAAATGACTCTCCAAAGCTTATGGAGGACATCATGCGAGAGATAGAACTGCTCACAAGGTATTGCAATCTGGTTTTTATTGGCCTACTCTTTTCGAAGATGCCCATATGTTTGTCTTGCCTTGTGATGAATGTCAAAGAGTAGGTAATATCGGTAAGCGTCAGGAAATGCCTATGAATTATTCACTTGTTGTTGAACCATTTGATGTTTGGGGTTTCGATTACATGGGACCTTTTCCTTCCTCTAATGGGTATACACATATTTTGGTTGATGTTGATTATGTTACTAAGTGGGTAGAAGCTATTCCAACTAGTAGTGCTGATCATAACACCTCCATTAAAATGCTTAAAGAAGTTATTTTCCTAAGGTTTGGAGTCCCTAGATATTTAATGACTGATGGTGGTTCACACTTTATTCATGGTGCTTTCCGTAAAATGCTTGCTAAATATGATGTCAACCATGGAATTGCTTCAGCCTATCATCCTCAATCTAGTGGTCAAGTTGAACTTAGCAATAGAGAAATAAAATTAATATTACAAAAAACTATCAATAGGTCCCGAAAGAATTGGTATAAGAAATTAGATGATGCACTTTGGGCCTACAGAACAGCTTATAAAAATCCTATGGGTATGTCTCCATATAAAATGGTTTATGGAAAAGCTTGTCATTTGCCTCTTGAGTATAAAGCATATTGGGCAATCAAATAACTCAATTATGACTTCAAACTTGCCGGTGAGAAGATCTTATTTGATATTAGCTCACTTGGTGAATGGAGAACCCAAGCTTATGAAAATGCCAAACTATTCAAAGAAAAAGTTAAAAGGTGGCATGACAAAAGAATCCAAAAGTGGGAATTCAAAGTTGGTGAATATGTTCTTTTTTACAACTCCCGTTTTAGATTTTTTGCAGGAAAGCTTCTTTCCAAATGGGAAGGACCATATATTATCGAAGAGGTTTATCATTCTGGAACCATTAAGATCAATAATACCGAAGGCACTAATCCAAAGGTGGTCAATGGGCAAAGAATTAAGCAATATATCTCAGGTACGCCTATTAATGTTGAAACCAATATTATCCAAACCATGACACCGGAGGAACACATAAAAGGAACCTTCCAGAACACACCAGAACCCTAAAAAAGAGGAGGTACGTGATACGGTAAGTAAACGGACTCTGCAAAATCCGCAAAAATATTTTCTGTTAGTTTTGGAATATTAGAAAAAATAGGAAAATAAGAAATAACCAAGAAGGAAACCGAGGTGGCCACGATACACCAGGGCACGCTTGCCCTTCCTAGCGCATTCTGGTGGGTTGTGGTCCCCTCGGGCACCTTCTCGACTTCGTTTTCCTTCCATATGCTTGTTTCCGAAGATACAAAATCTTTATATATACCCCCGGACGTATTGACCACCGCATCGCAGAAAAATCCTCTGTTCTTGTTCCGTGCTGTTTTTCTGTCAGATCTATCAAGCCAGGCATCATGTCTTCTCCCTCCTCCAACAACGTAGAAGAAGATTCTTGGTTGATGAAGATAGAATTGAAAAGAGAGGGACCAAAGGAAACCATCAAGGAGGACAAGGGCAAGGAAGCTACAAGAGATCAGGCTCAAGAAGGAGGGCAGGCCATGCCAGCAGCAGCAGAAGAAGATATCCTTCAACCATACTACAATCATCTCACCCCTACTCAAATTGAAGCCTTTAGAGCTTTTGAAACGGCTCGTGTTCAATATAAATATCTCACTGGTGAAAATATTCTATTATAAGAGCAAATCATCGCCCTCCGGAGCATCATTCATAGATTGAAGTATTTGGTTGACACACATAGCAATTCATGAAAGAATTAATAAGGGAAGAGAAGATTCACATGCAAATACACTATCTTGGACATCTTTTATGATTGTTGTTGTTCTAATAACAAGCATGATGCTACTATGTCCGTATTTGGTTTTTACCGACACCTCTCTCTCTAAACATGTGGACATGACTTTCGATATCAGCTTTCGCTTGAGGAAAAGCGAGGTCTAAGCTTGGGGGAGTTGATACGTCCATTTTACATCATGTTTTCCTACTGTTATTTATAAAGTTTTTATGCATTAATAATACTTTATGGAGTAATTCTAATGCCTTTTCTCTCATAATATGCAAGGTTTACACAAAGAGGGAGAATATCGGTAGCTGGAATTCTGGACCTGAAAAAGCAATGTCATAGACACCTATCTGCACATCTCCAAATGAGCTAAAAATATAAGGAGTATTATTTTGGAATATATATAAAATACTAGAGCAAATAACTACCGGAGGGGGCCACCCTGGTGACCACAAGACACCAGGACGCGCTAGGCCCCCCAGGCGCGCCCCGGTGGGTTGTGGCCAACCCAGCCCACCTCCGGTGCCCATCTTATGGTACTTAAGGTCTTTTGACCTAGAAAAAATAAGGAGAGGACTTTCGCGACGGAGCAGCGCCGTCTCGATGTGGAACTTGGGCAGGAGCACTTTTGCCCTCCGGCGGAGCGATTCCGCCTAGGGAACTTCCCTCGCGGAGGGGGAAATCGAAGCCATCGTCATCACTAACAACCCCCTCATCTTTGGGAGGCCAATCCCCATCAACATCTTCAACAGAACCATCTCCTCTCAAACCCTAGTTCATCTCTTGTGTTCAATCTTTGTAACGAAACCTCAGATTGGTACCTGTGGGTGACTAGTAGTGTTGATTACATCTTGTAGTTGATTACTATATGGTTTATTTGGTGGAAGATTATGTGTTCAGATCTATTATGCTATTTAATACCCCTCCGATCTTGAGCATGAATATCATTTGTAAGTAGTTACTTTTGTTCTTGAGGTCACGGGAGAAGTCATGTTGCAAGTAATCATGTGAACTTGATATGTGTTCGATATTTTGCTGATATGTATGTTGTGATTCCCTTAGTGGTGTCATGTGAACTTCGACTACATGGCACTTCACCATCTTTGGTCCTAAGGGAATGCATTGTGGAGTAGTTATTAGATGATGGGTTGCTAGAGTGACAGAAGCTTAAACCCTAGTTTATCCGCTACTTCGTAAGGGACCGATTTGAATCCAAATGTTTAATGCTATGGTTAGATTTTATCTTAATACTTTTCTCGTAGTTGCGGATGCTTGCGAGGGGGTTAATCATAAGTGGGAGGCTTGTTCAAGTAAGAGCAGCACCCAAGCACCGGTCCACCCACATATCAAATTATCAAAGTAGCAAACGCGAATCAAACCAACATGATGAAAGTGACTAGTTGAAATTCCCGTGTACCCTCAAGAACGCTTTGCTTATTATAAGAGACCGTTTTGGCCTGTCCTTTGCTACAAAAAGGATTCGGCTACCTTGCTGCACTTTATTTACCGTTACCGTTACTTATCCGTTACAAATTATCTTGCTATCAAACTACCTATTACCAACAAATTTCAGTGCTGGAGAAAATACCTTGCTGAAAACCACTTGTCATTTCCTTCTGGTCCTCATTGGGTTCGACACTCTTACTTATCGAAAGGACTATGATTGATCCCCTATACTTGTGGGTCATCAAGCTTTGACACCGATCTAGATGACTCTGAGTCTCAATCTGGATACATATTGAATGTGGGTGCAATTAGCTAGAGTAGCTCCATGTAGAGCATTGTAGACATAGATATTTGCAAAGTACGCACGGATCTGAATGTTGCAGACCCGTTGACTAAAACCTCTCTCACAAGAAAAACATGATCACACCTTAGAACTCATTGGGTGTTAATCACATGGCGATGTGAACTAGATTATTCACTCTAGTGCAAGTGGGAGACTATTGGAAATATGACCTAGAGGCAATAATAAATTGGTTATTATCATATTTCCTTGTTCATGATAAAGGTTTACTATTCATGCTAGAATTGTATTGACCGGAAACTTAAATACATGTGTGAATACATAAACAAATACTATGTCCCTAGTGAGCCTCTACTAGACTAGCTCGTTGATCAAAGATGGTTAAGGTTTCCTAACCATAGACATGAGTTGTCATTTGATAACGGGATCACATCATTAGGAGAATGATGTGATGGACAAGACCCATCCATTAGCTTAGCATATGATCGTTCAGTTTTTGCTACCACTTTCTTAATGTCAAATACATGTTGCTTAGACCTTGAGATCATGCAACTCCCGGATACCAGAGGAATACCTTGTGTGCTATCAAACGTCACTTCGTGACTAGGTGATTATAAAGGTGCTCAACAGGTATCTCCGAATGTGTCTGTTGAGTTAGCGTGAACTGAGATTGGGATTTGTCACTCCGTATGACGGAGAGGTATCTCTGGGCCCTCTCGGTAATATAGCATCATAAGAAGATTGCAAGCAAAGTGACTAAGGAGTTAATTACAAGATGATGTATTCCGAAACGAGTAAAGAGACTTGCCGGTAATGAGATTGAACTAGGTATGGAGATACTATTGATCGAATCTCGGGCAAGTAACATACTGACGGACAAAAGGAACTACGTATGTTGTCATAAAGGTTCGACCGATAAAGATCTTCGTAGAATATGTAGGAACCAATATGGGCATCCAGGTCCAGCTATTGGTTATTGACCGTAGAAGCGTCTCGGTCATGTCTACATCATTCTTGATCCTGTAGGGTCCGCACGCTTAACATTCGTTGATGATATAGTACTATATGAGTTATGTATGTTGGTGACCGAATGTTATTCGGAGTCCCGGATGAGATCACGAACATGACGAGGAGCTCCGGAATGGTCCGGAGGTCAAGATTGATATATATGATGATAGTATTAGGTCTCCGGAAGGGTTCCGGGATGCACCGGATAATTGTCGGATGACCGGAAGGGGTTCCGGAAGGCCACGGGAGCTTATTGGGCCAACGAGGGAAGCACACCAGCCCACAAGGAGCTGGTGCGCCCCACCTCTAGGCCGCCGGCCCCTACAAAATGAAAGAGGAGGGCTGGCCCCTCCCGCCTTTCCTCTCCACGCGTGATGACCCACAAGTACAGGGGATCAATCGTAGTCCTTTCGATAAGTAAGAGTGTCGAACCCAACGAGGAGCAGAAGGAAATGACAAGTGGTTTTCAGCATGGTATTTTCTGCAAGCACTGAAATTGTCAGTAACAGATAGTTTGATAGCAAGATAATTTCTAACGAGCAAGTAACGGTAACGGTAAATAAAGTGCAGCAAGGTAGCCCAATCCTTTTGTGGCAAAGGACAAGCCAAAATGGTTTCTTATAATAGGCAAAGCGTTCTTGAGGGTACATGGGAATTTCATCTAGTCACTTTCATCATGTTGGTTTGATTCGTGTTCACTACTTTGATAATTTGATATGTTGGTGGACCGGTGCTTAGGTGTTGTTCTTACTTGAACAAACCTCCTACTTATGATTAACCCCCTCGCAAGCATCCGCAACAACGAGAAAAGTATTAAGATAAAATCAAACCATAGCATTAGACTTTTGGATCCAAATCGGTCCCTTACGAAGTAGCGCATAAACTAGGTTTTAAGCTTCTGTCACTCTACCAACTCATCGTCTAGTAACTACTCCACAATGCATTCCCTTAGGCCCAAATATGGTGAAGTGCCATGTAGTCGATGTTCACATAACACCACTAAGGGAATCACAACATACATATCATCAAAATATCGAACACATATCAAGTTCACTTGATTACTTGCAACATGACTTCTCCCGTGACCTCAAGAACAAAAGTAACTACTCACAAATGATAATCATGCTCAAGATCAAAGGGGTATTAAATAGCATAATGGATCTTAACATATAATCTTCCACCAAATAAACCATATAGTAATCAACTACAAGATGTCATCAACACTACTAGTCACCCACAAGTACCAATCTGAGGTTCTGATACAAAGATTGAACACAAGAGATGAACTAGTGTTTGAGAGGAGATGGTGCTGTTGAAGATGTTGATGGATATTTCCCTCCCAAAGATGAGAGGGTTGTTGGTGATGACGATGACGATGATTTCCCCCTCCAGGAGGGAAGTTCCCCCGGCGGAATTGCTCCGCCGGAGGGCAAAAGTGCTCCTGCCCAAGTTCCGCCTCGAGACGGCGGTGCTCCGTCCTGAAAGTCCTCTCCTTATTTTTTTCTAGATCAAAATGACCTATATACCAGAAGATGAGCACCGGAGGTTGGCCGAGGAGGGCACAACCCACCAGGGCGCGCCTGGGGGCCCAGGCGCGCCCTGGTGTCCTGTGCTCACCAGGGTGGGCCCCTTCGGTAGTTATTTGCTCCAGTATTTTTTATATATTCCAAAACAATTCTCCATAAATTTTCAGCTCATTTGGAGATATGCAGAATAGGTAACTCTGACGTAGCTTTTTCAGGTCTAGAATTCCAGCTGCCAGCATTCTCCCTCTTTGTGTAAACCTTGCATATTATGAGAGAAAAGGCATTAGAATTACTCCATAAAGCATTATTATGCATAAAAACATTATAAATAACATTATGAAAACATGATGCAAAATGGACGTATTAACTCCCCCAAGCTTAGACCTCGCTTGTCCTCAAGCAAAAAACCGATATCGAAAAACATGTCTACATGCTTAGAGAGAGAGGTGTCGATAAAAAAAAATATGAACATAGAAGCATCATGTATATTATTATAACAACAACAAACTTCATCATAAATCTTTATCACATAACTTTTATCATATAACTTCTCATGAACAAGTAACAATTCATCACAACATCGAAGTAGAAGCATAAACTCTATTGAAAACCAACAAACTATGTTCTCAGTCAACTTTGCAACTACAATTCATCATATTTTCAGGAAGGGTCACGTATCGGAGCCTTTTGGCAAGTCCACATACTCAACCATCATATAATCTTCTATGATCGCTAACACTCACAGTATACCCATGAGCAAAAAGTTTCTACCAGACACACAGAAAGATAGGGGCTTATAGTTTCGCCTCCCAACGTATTCACCTCAAGGGTGATGTCAACAATAATAACTCATTCTCACTCACATTCAAAAGGATATATGTGCCTAGATATTTCCTCACCACATGATGCTTGCAAAATAGAAAATAAAAAGGAATAGGGAAGAATACTTCGACTCTTACATAAAAGTAAATACATAAATGTAAAAGATAGGCCCTTCGCGGAGGGAATCAGAGGTTGTCATGCGCTTTTTGGTTTGTATGCTCAATCTCTTAGTGCAAAAGAACATCATGTTATATTTCCCCTTATGATGGCAACCTTTATTATCCAGTCTGTCGCCTTTATTATTTTGCCATCACAAGTTCTTACAATGCTCAATTTTCTCTTACACTAAATGATCCAACACATTTAGAAGCAATTTTTATTGCCTTATTGCACCGATGACAACTTACTTGAAGGATCTTACTCAATCCATAGGTAGGTATGGTGGACTCTCAAAACAAGATTTGGGTTTAGGGGTTTTTGGATGCACAAGTAGTATCTCTACTTAGTGCAGAATTTTTGGCTAGCAAAGATAGGGGCAAGCACCACATGTTAAAGGATCTATGACAATATAACTTCTATGTGAATATGAACAAGCATAAATCATTACATTGTCTTTCTTGTCCAACGTCAACAATTTTGGCATATAATATTTTGATGAGGGCTCACAATCATAAAAGATGTCCAAGATAGTGTATTTGCATGTGAATCTTCTCTTCCCTTATTAATTGTTACATGAATTGCATCATTGACCAATGCTATGTTTGTCAATCTCCAATAAATTTCACCACTTATACTTTTCCTTATGTGATGTCATCACTTACCATAAGATTAGCATATGATCTTTTTCAATTATTTCTTTTCTTTATTTTGACTAAAACATAAAAGTAAAGAAAGAAAAACTCGAACTAAACTTTATTATATATCTTGCACATGATTACATAGATAGATAGATCTCTAAGCAAACACTCAAAAAAGATTGAACTAAACTTTTATTCAACTAATTCAAAAGATAACTAAAGATCGAACTAAGATAGATAAAGGCAAAAGAGATGGTGTGATACAATATCGGGGCACCTCCCCCAAGCTTGGCATAATCCAAGGGGAGTGCCCATACCCGATACTCAAGTCTACTTTGGTGGTGAAGAAGGTGATTGTGGTGGTGGTGATGGAGCCATGTCACGCTTCAAGCTCAGGAGGTACTCCAATCTACGAATGATGCTCCGAAGAGTGAGATATTTATTTTGCACACAGGCCGTTTCAATGGTCTTGAAAGCTTCAATTTCAGTAGGGGTAAGATGCTCGTAGTATGGTTGAAGGAAGTCTTCTTCTTTCGCTGTTGGAACCTCCTGCCCTATTGCTGGAGCTTGATCTCCCGCAATTTTCTTGGCTTCATCCACCTTGAATTTTTCTTCTAGTTCCTCTCTCTTTAGTTCTATATTCATCAACCAAGCATCCTCTTCTACTTTGTTGGAGGAGGGAGAAGACATGATGCCTGGCTTGAGAAGCTATGACAGAAAACAGCAAGAAACAAGAACAGAAGATTTCTCCACGATGCGGTGGCCAATACGTTCGGGGGGTATATAAAGATTTTTTATCTTGGGAAACAAGTAAAACGAGGGGAAAACAGAGTCGGGGAGGTGCCTGAGGTGGGCACAACCCACCTGGGTGCACCAGGCAAGGCAGGTGCGCCCTGGTGTCTTGTGCCCTCTGCCTTCCTGGTTGTTTATTATTTTCCTAATTTTTGTAATATTCCAAAACTGAAAAAAAAATTGCGGATTTTTCGAAGTCCGTTTACTTACAGTATCACGTACCTCCTCTTTTTCAGTATCCTGGAGTGTTCCGGAGGATTCTTTTATGTGTTCCTCGGGTGTCATGGTTTGAATAATATTGCTTTCAACCTTAATAGGCGTGCCAGAAATATAGTGTTTGATTCTTTGTCCATTGACAACCTTCGGGTTAGTACCTTCGGCATTATTTATATTGATAGCTCCAGAGCGATAAACCTCTTCGATAATATATGGTCCTTCCCATTTAGAGACAAATTTTCCTGCAAATAATCTGAAATGAGAGTTGTACAAAAGAACATATTCTCCAACTTTGAATTCCCGCTTTTGGATTCTTTTATCATGCCATCTTTTAACTTTTTCTTTAAACAGTTTGGCATTTTCATAAGCTTGGGTTGTCCATTCATCTAGTGAGCTAATATCAAATAACCTCTTTTCACCAGCAAGTTTGAAATCATAGTTGAGTTCTTTAATTTCCCAATATGCTTTATGTTCTAACTCAAGAGGCAAATGACAACTTTTCCATAAACCATTTTATAAGGAGACATACCCATAGGATTTTTATAAGCTGTTCTGTAGGCCCAAAGTGCATCATCCAATTTCTTAGAGCAATTGTTTCGGGATCTATTAACAGTTTTTTGTAATATTAATTTTATTTCTCTATTGCTAAGTTCAACTTGACCACTAGATTGAGGATGATAGGGTGATGCAATTCTATGGTTAACATCATACTTAGGAAGCATTTTACGGAAAGCACCATGAATAAAGTGTGAACCACCATTAGTCATTAAATATCTAGGAACTCCAAACCTTGGGAAAATAACTTCTTTAAGCATTTTAATGGAAGTGTTGTGATCAGCACTACTAGTTGGAATAGCTTCTACCCACTTAGTAACATAATCAACAACAACCAAAATATGAGTATACCCATTAGAGGAAGGAAAAGGTCCCATATAATCAAAACCCCAAACATCAAATGGTTCAACAGCAAGTGAATAATTCATAGGCATTTCCTGACGCTTACCAATATTACCAATTCTTTGACATTCATCACAAGATCAAACAAACTTACGAGCATCCTTGAAGAGAGTAGGCCAATAAAAACCAGATTGCAATACCTTATGAGCAATTCTATCTCCCTCGTGATGTCCTCCATAACCTTCGGAGTGAAATTTCCACAGGATTTGTTCCTGTTCATGCTCAGGTACACAACGTCTAATAATACCATCTACTCCTTCTTTATAGAGGTGTGGGTCATCCCAAAAGTAATGTCTTAAATCAAAGAAGATTTTTTTCTTTTGTTGTTATGTGAAACTAGGTGGTATATATTTAGCAACAATGTAATTAGCATAGTCAGCATACTAAGGAGTGTTCTGAGAAACATTTATTGTAGCTAGTTGTTCATCAGGAAAACCATCATCAATAGGTAGTGGGTCATCAAGAATATTTTCTAACCCAAGTTATCAGCTACGGGGTTCTCAGCTCCTTTTCTACCAGTAATATGTAAGTCAAATTCTTGTAGCAAAAGAACCCACCTAATAAGTCTAGGTTTAGCATCTTTCTTTTCCATAAGATATTTTATAGCAGCAAGATCGGTGTGAACAGTTACTTTAGAATCAACAATATAAGATCTGAATTTGTCACAAGCAAACACAACTGCTAAAAATTCTTTTTCAGTAGTAGCATAATTTCGTTGAGCACTATCAAGAGTTTTACTAGCATAATGGATAACATTTAATTTCTTATCAACTCTTTGTCCTAGAACAACACCAACAGCATAATCACTAGCATCACACATAATTTCAAAAGGCAAGTTCCAATCAGGTGGTTGTACTATAGGTGCAGAAGTTAAGGCTTTCTTAAGTGTTTCAAAGACATCTACACAATCATCATCAAAAACAAATGGAACATCCTTTTGTAAAAGATTTGTAAGAGGCCTAGAAATTTTAGAGAAGTCTTTAATAAAGCTCCTATAGAAACCAGCATGACCAAGGAAACTACGAATACCTTTAATATCTTTAGGACATGGCATTTTCTCAATTGCATCAACTTTAGCTTTATCCACCTCAATACCTTGTTCATAGATTTTATGCCCCAAGACAATACCTTCATTAACCATAAAGTGGCACTTCTCCCAATTCAAGACAAGATTAGTTTGCTCACATCTCTGCAAAACTCGATCAAGGTTGCTTAAGCAATCATCAAAAGAAGTTCCGTAAATGGAAAAATCATCCATGAAAACCTCAACAATCTTTTCACAAAAATCAGAGAATATAGCAGTCATACATCTTTGAAAGGTAGCAGGTGCATTGCATAAACCAAAAGGCATACGTCTATAAGCATAAGTTCCAAAAGGGCAAGTAAAGGTGGTTTTCTCTTGATCAGGTTGTGAAACAGGTATTTGAGAAAAAACAGAATATCCATCAAGGAAACAAAAGTGTGTGTGCTTAGACAGTCTTTCTAGCATTTGATCAATAAAAGGCAGAGGGTAATGATCTTTTCTAGTTGCTTTATTTAACTTTCTAAAATCAATTACCATTCTATAGCCAGTGACAATTCATGGTGGAATAAGTTCATTTTTATCATTAGGAACAACAGTAATACCTCCCTTCTTAGGGACACAATGAACGGGACTTACCCATCTACTATCAACTATGGGATAGATTATACCTGCTTCAAGAAGCTTTAATATTTCAGTTCGTACCACTTCTTTCATCTTAGGATTCAAGCGTTGTTGGTGATCAACAATGGATTTAGCATCTGGTTCCATATTAATATTGTGCTGACAGAGAGTGGGACTAATGCCCTTAAGATCATCAAGAGTATACCCAATAGCAGCTCGGTGCTTCTTCAGAATTTTCAATAATCTTTCTTCTTCATGTTCTGAAAGGTTAGCACTAATAATAATTGGATATATCTTTTTCTCATCAAGATAGGCATATTTCAAAGTGTTTGGCAATTGTTTTAATTCAAAGACAGGATCACCGTTAGGTGGAGGAGGACCTCCTAGAGTTTCAATAGGCAAATTGTGTTTGAGCAGAGGTCGTTGTTCAAAGAAAATTTTATCTATTTCATTTCTTTCGTGCATATGCATATCATTTTCATGGTCTAGCAAATATTGTTCTAGTGGATCAGTAGGAGGCATGGCAATAGAAGCAAGACCAATTATTTCATCTTTATTAGGTAATTCTTTCTTATGAGCACTACGAAAAAAATACACTTCTGTGATGATACGTGTTTGTCACAGTAGGTCACGTTTTCTGTCATGCATGTACATCCATGACGATTTTATGACAGAATCAAGATAGTCATACCTGTGCTGTCGTAGAAGTGTTCCATGACAATACCAAAATTATCATCACGGAAGTGTTCACTTCCATGACGATGAATGACGCGTCATGGAAGTGCTTTTGTCAAGGGTAACCGACATGTGGCATCCACCGTAACGGGTCACCGTTAAGCTATCGTGTCCGGTTTTTGATCCGATAACCCATTAACAGCCCGGACCAATGGGGATTTTTCACGTGTAAAATTCTCATTGGCCGAAGGAAACACATGTCAGTTCGTCATTGGGTCAGATAGGCGCCTATGATATGTCGACACGTGAGACGGCCCAACACTGGCCCATTTAGCTTATAAACGCCGGCCCATTTGACTTGGTCAAAAGTTAGCGGGCCGGCCCATGAAAAGCTTGTTAATGGTTTGTTCGCATATAGCCCATTTTACGGCCCGGTTACTCATGGCCCGTTAGGGCCTTCCCAAAATCGGCCCAATAGCGTCATGTGGGCCGTCGAATATAACACCAGCCCGTTTCACTTTCGGCCCATGTATGGCCCACGACATCTTTCGGCCCATATGAGGCCTTTCGTATCTTTAGGCCCATTAGTGGCCCATGGTGACTTTGGCCCATAATGAACAGTAAATTTCTTTGTACCCATTAACGGCCCATGATTCACATGGGCCGTTTCCAGCCCGTGTTAGCTTTCGGCCTACTGACAGCCCATACGTTCTTGGGCTCCTTTCCGGCCCGTTACTGGCCTATTCCCCTAATGGGCCAAATTCGGCCCGTGGTTAGAATCAGCCTGTTTGTGGCCTGTTAACCCGTTGCGCCGTTTCCAGCCCATCCTATATTCTGGCCCATTAACGACCCGTTATGCCTGTGACAGAATTAAGCCTTTGCTGTCTTTCGGCCTGTTAATGGCCCGTTACCGTGCTGGCCCAATACCAATTACGCCCATTTACGGCCCATGTGGACCCATTTATCCAACGGCTGGAGGCCCACCGATTCTACGGCCCGTTGGAGGCCCATTTATCCGACGGCCCGTAGGAGGCCCATGGATCCTACGGCCTGTAGCAGGCTCAAGGTTACCACGGTCCATATATTGCCCATGGTTGTTGCGGCCACTAGCAAACCAGGGAAAAAGAAGACTAGGAAATAAATAAGCCAGAAACTAACGCTAGGCTATTAAGGCGATTGCACAGATTACATCCACTGGGCATCAAAGTTCGCCACCAGTGCAAATATAGGGAACACCCTACACTATATAAAAATGGTTGCTGTTTTCTTCAGCCGGTGGCTGCACATTAGGAACAAATTTTGTATCGCAACAAAACAAATTACAACCATAAAACAAAAGGAAGGTTGGCATAAAAGTTAACAGTGTGGCAGATAAATGCACAACCAGAAGTTCAGAAGCTCAGTTTATTTGACCTGACTGTTACGTTTTCATGCTGTACTGTCTAATGGAGCACCATAACCTTCGCCTTCATTTCTCCTAGGCTCCTGAACAACATAGCAAATGTCTGATTGTCTGGTTTCAAAACCATGCATATCTTGACGACATCGAACAATGGCTGTCCTTGTTTCACAATGGGTCTTTGTTAGGGAATGGACTTATGTCTGGAGCGCAGATATAACATTGTTTTGAGCTTGCATATCTTGATCATGATGCAGTTTGGACGAGATTACCTTAACAACCAACCTAGTATTACGCAGGAACATGCTTTTGGCACTGTTTGTGGACAGGTACTGACCCACTGCAGCAAGAGGTGGCATTGCGGTTATAGTTGCCTCGTCACCTTCAGAAGGTGGCGGTTCCACCATTTTTTCCATAGCTTGCTAAAAAGTTGAGTTTTTACATTAGTAGTACCAGAACAGAAGATATTAAGGAGGCAGCAAAACCAAACAAAATAGCTTTGGTCTATATACAGAACTTATTCTGGTGAACCCATGTAAAATATTAGTTGTATTTTACTGCAAAGTACATAATAAAACCAGGTTCCAAACATATGACCATGTACCATGGCTAATGTATTGTCTATTTCTTCACATTGTATTGACACCTAAGGATAAAGAGACAAAGTTTATAATACGGTAAGCATAGTATGACTTCATTCATATCACAAAACAACTGAGAACAGACAAATAGGCAATTGTAACATTGGGTGGGCAAGTCCAGCACGGAACTAGATTACAGATCAAGATCAAAGGAACATCACTCCTCTCTTTTAAACCTTGTAAGGTGCAATGATTTGCTAAGACAATTGTGTATAAAATTGAAAAGAGTAATAGACATTAGCTGCAAACCGTGCAGTTCAATGCAGAAGTCAGAGTAAGTAGTAGTTAAAAGGCAAGAGGATTAAGGACTTACAACAGCGGCTTTGACTGGTGTAGTCATGCCCTTCATCTTGCTGGTGTGACAGTCCTTGAAGATTTCCACAGCATTTGGTTTAGGTACTTTTTGGTTCTTGCGGGCTTTCCTCTGAATTTGGAACAAGTCAATATAGATCTAATAATATGGCACAGCGAAAAGAGTGAAACAGCAGCTAATTACAAGAGCCTCGCAGTGTGCAATATAGCTACGAGATCCTGTCGTCTGTTGGAATTTCACTTTTGTACGGTTGGCCTTGTTCTTTGAACAGTTCACCTACAAGAAGATAGATTTGTGAGGCACATGCGTAAATAGGAGTTCAACATGTGATCTGATCACATATATATGACGTACTTGATACTTTGGATCAGACCAATGTTTAATGAGGCCTCTCCAGTCTTCATCCGATATATTTTCCACTGGAGATGTTTGGGCAAGTTCACTGTTAGCCTTGCCTTCAAAGTGAGTTTTCCTTAAGTTATACCAATACTGTCGCAGAGCAGACTTGAAAACATGGGTGCAAGCTTGTCTGGTTGCATCATCTTGGCTATCCAAATTGAACCTCATCTGTTGAAAATTATGGGAGTCTCATTATCAGCAACCTAGAAAGTATGGGACAGAGCAAGACGATATTACTAGTTTCCATACATAACCATACTTACAGATAAATGGTCGAGGAAGGTGTTGAACTGGGTTTTGTCTTTGTCATTCCTGTACTGAATCCATGTTGAGAGGATACGTGCATGACACCTAACGGCAACCGCTGCCTCTGATACTAACTTGGCTGACTCTGTAGCATCAAGTGGCCTTTTTAAACCTGCCTCAAAACGGATCTCCATTCTTCCTCCTCTAGATTTAGTTAACCTATCGAGCATTATCCCTGATGTTTGTTTCCTCTTGCGCCTAGGTGCTAGTCCAACAATGAACATAGGAATTGTTAGTGTACATCAAACTGTGAGACTACATATAAAGAAGCATGCAACTGTAACTTGACTCCAGCAACTACCTTCTTGCTGTTGAAGCTCACAAGGTTCATCTGATTTTGCCAACTCATCTTGTGTCAAGAGTGCTTCGGAAGTAGTGTCAGGTGGCAAGGGAGCTTGGGAACGTGCTGCTAGCTGAGTTGACAAACGAGTAACTCGTGCAGCTGGTGGTACTGTGGAAGGTGTTGCAACAACTACGGTTGTCGCTGCTTGTTTGGTGGCAGCTATTAGTTTTGTTTGGCTTGTTTTGTAGCTCGTGTAGCATGGGATACCACATTTGTACAATTTTCCGCTGGACTTTGACCTTCTATTGCACCATCAATACTAGCAAAATCTGAATAATTCTTCCGCTTCCGTTTCCGTGTGTCCTTAGTACTAACACCATCCCCTGTCATTTTGTGTTCCTTCCTCTTTCTTTGTGCCATGTTAAGTCAAGCCGACAAGAAAAAGGAATAAAAATTTAGTTCTTTAGAACAAATTGATGCGTGATACAGATGAACTGAACTTTGATGTTAGACAACCACATGATAGGAGGATGTAATATGTACGAAAAATAGGACGTCATGAGATAATCAGAACTATGATGTGTAAACTAAGCAGAAGGCATTTCAATAAATTAGAAGCAATGCAATGGAAGGTAGACACCATATGAAATATGCTACAAATATCGCTCTGCCAAGTTAACAGTGTCTCGTCATAACTAGCATTTAAACAAATGTGAAGCAGTACAAGAAATAAATCATATGCAAGATGCAAACAACATCACACTACCAAGTAAAAGGTCACTCGTCATTAGTGCCATTGCATATTCACAGCTTATGATGTGTAAACTAAGCAGAAGGCATTTCAACAAATTAGAAGCAATGAAAGCTAGACACCATATGTAAGACGCAACGAATATCACTCTACCAAGTTAAAACTGTCTTGTCATTAGTGCCATTTCAACAAATTAGTAGTACAAGCTAGAAAATAATGCGAGATGTAAACTATATCAGACTCCCAAGTTAAACGTGTCTTGTGAAAAGTGATTGTTGCAGGTTACACAACAGTAGTACTTTGATGTAAGAACATGGTGTGATAGACAGATATTGTATTATGTTCTAGAAACAGGAACACGTGTCTTATTCACAAGTATAATGTATAAAGTAAGCAGATGGAATTCAACAAAATTAGAAGCAATACAAGCTAGACATCATACATAACATGCAACCACATATAACAGTGCCATGTAGAGGGAGCACCTGTGATGGTGAACAAGGGGGGCGTGCTCATCATCAACACAGCTACTTTGAGTGTCTATGCATGTGTTGTCTTCCAAATCTTGTTGGGGGGATGGCCGAGTAGAATGTGTAGAGGCCCTCCATTTGGAAGAAGCACCTTTATCCACTGCCTTGCTAATTTCCTTCTGCTTTATTGATTTTGCATTGTCAAGTAAAACCGACAAGAAAAAGCAATAAAATTCACTCTTCAGAACTCATTCATGCATGATACTAACAATCACTACCTTTGAAAGTGCGTTATATCGACTAGAGGGGGGGGTGAATAGGCGATTTTTACAAATTCATCACTGAGGAAATACTACTTGAGGAATATGCTAAGTGACGAACTACAAGCAACGGAATAAGTACTCAGGTACATACATAACAAAACAGTAGCATAGTCATCATGATGAAATGAAACATACATAGAGCACAGGTAGCGTGTAAACAGGATAAGCAGGCTGAAGACAAAGTGACTGAAGAAATAGGAATGAGGAAATTGAGAAAGTCTTCAGTCAATGTCTTCAAACAGTAACGATCAAGTACACAGCAAGTATGCGAGGAAATGAAAGGGTTGTGGAAATAGAACCAGTAGCTTGGTGACGATAGAGATTTGGTAGACCAGTTCCAACTGCTGTGACAGTTGTATGTCTAGTTGGAGTGGCTAGATATTTAAACCTGAGGACACACAGTCCTCACCGTATTCTCCTTGAGCTAAGATCACACAGACCTCGCCCAATCACTCATGGTAAGTCTTCACAGGTGACTTCCAAACCTTCACAGACTTGGTTACTCGGCGATCCACAATTCCTCTTGGATGCTCTAGACCATGACGCCTAACCGTCTGGAGGATGCACAGTCCTCAAAGGTAACAAGCATCAGTTCCACACGGGAACAATCTCTTCAGTGATGCTCAATCACTTTGGGTTTTAGGTGTTGGGTTTGGGTTTTTCCTCACTTGATGATTTTCTCTCAAAGTCCTCGGATGATGGGATGCTCTAAATGACAAGTGTCAGTTTCTCTCAGAGCAGCCAACCAGCTAGTGGTTGTAGGGGGCGGCTATTTATAGCCGGGGAGCAGCCCGACATGATAAGACATAAATGCCCTTCAATGATATGACCGTTAGGTGGATAGGATATTTTGGACAGCTAGCACATAGCACAGCAACGGTCGGAAATTTGAGCTCTCAAATTCCTCAGGACTATCATGTTCCTCACTTGTAGGCAATCCGCACTGGCGAATTCCTACTCCTCAGTCAGAACAAATTCCTCAGAGAACAGAAGATCTTCATCTCTGTCACTGAAGAACTTGACTGAACTATATGAGATTTCCAATGGCTTCACTCGAAAGGATTGGGTAGGTGTAGGATTTGAGATGAGCATCACTTGGAAACTTTTCCTTAGTTTTACCTCGACCGCCTTTAATAGTACGGTGTTTCCTATGACTCAAGAAAGGGAAAACAAAACTACGAAAACAAAAGTCTTCACGCTTCATAATCCCCGCATCAATATCAAGTCTTCAAGGTCACACCAATTTCCTCATTTTCAAAGTCTTCAAGAAAACCAAAGTCTTCAACTGAAGACATTCATTTTTAGGGGTCGACTTTCATCATAAATATCAAACTCCTCATAGACTTATAGAACCTGTGTACACTCACAAACACATTAGTCCCTTAACCTATAAGTCTGCAATACACCAAAATCACTAAGGGGCACTAGATGCTCTTACAATCTCCCCCTTTTTGGTGATTGATAACAAATAGGTTAAGTTTTCAACGGGGATAAAACATATGAAGTGTAAATACTGATATTGAGGAATTTGATTGCAAGATATAGAAGAACTCCCCCTGAAGATGTGCATATGAGGAATTTGCTTTGGATTGCAAATGCACATTGTAGAGTAATATCATGGAGATCTCCCCCTATATCTTGTAATTCATACACACATTTAGCATATGATATGAAGAATTTGAAATGCATGATGAAATATGGTGTCTGATGAAATTCAGCATGCGTGCATTAAGGTACTTGAGGAAATAAGCATGCAGAAAGCAGTTCAAAAGTATCAGACCACCATAGGACTTAAGTTTACAACCCATCAGATCAAACACCTCAGAAGAGCAAGAGTTGTAACTTAACAAAAAAACAGCCCATATATAAGACCCGTTTGAAGACTAACTCAAATTTCCCCCCCTTTGTCATCGAATGACCAAAAGAGACGAAAAATGAGGACTAACGCCCCTGAAGAATATCATCATGATGTCGATGGAGGAGCGCCAGCTCAGGTTCTTCATACATGAGCCTGGCGCCTTCAGCAGGAGGACTGACTGGTACGACATGAAGTAATTCAGAGGCCGGGGCTTTGTAATGAGGGTTCTCAGTCATCCAGTCAAGCACCAATGAGTTCACATCAGCCACATTTCCAGTGAGGTGCAGTGTGGCATAGAATTGAAGAATTAGGTCTTCATTCCAATCGCAGATGTCAGTGCAGAAATTCAGAAGCCCAGCTTCATGAAGAACAGCCAAGACTGGCTGGAAGCAAGGAATAGACTCCATGTCAACATGAGGAATTTGACGGTGCTCAAATACCTTGTCCTTATCAAACAGGAGTGAACAATAGAAGTTCATCTGACTGGCTGTCCAGAATCGCTTGCGTCGAAGTCTTGCAGAGTCATATGGATTGAAATCCGTGAAGAAATGGTGCTCTGTGAAGAAATCATCAGCCTTGAACTTTTGCTTCTTAGCATGAGGGTTTTGCTGCTTGGGCCGAAGATTAGCAGTTGAGGGCTTTACAGCCTCTTGGAGCACAACTTCAGGAGCCACGGACTAAGGAATTTCAGCGGCAGTTTCAGTAGTAGCAGTCTGAGTTTCCATTTCTTCAGCTGTAGTAGCTGGAACTTCTTCAGGAATGGAAAGAAGTGATGTGTGACGTTCTTCAGAACCCGTGTGAATTTCTTCAGTTTGTACAGGGGACTGAGGAATTTGATGCAGAGGTGTGGTCAATGGTGAATTGGGGTGAAGTCTTTCCCAATAATCATCATTAAGCACAGGAGTTGTAGAACCGATATCCACGTCTTCTTCTTCCATTTCCTCAACGCCTGCCTCTTCAGCTGTGAACTGAGGCATGGGCGATGATACCAGTGGTGTTGAAGGGATATCTTCCACTTCAATTTCTTCATCCAACTGCTCTGAGGTAGCAGCAGAAGGATTTTCTTCATCAATGTCATTTGGAATGACATAATCTTCACCATATGGGATAATTTCCTTTGATGGCACCACAGAGATAGGAACAGCATCAATTGGGTTAGTGAAGGAACTTGTCAAAGTCTTCACTTTTGGGGAGCTGAAGACTCTGCTGTCGTTGATGCTTTCCTTTTCTTCACAGCTGCCTTCTCTGCAGCTTTCTTTTTCTTCACTTCTGATGCACAAGGAAGGTTGAGATTCTTCATCTTTGATGACTTTGCAGGAGGAGCAGATGAAGTTGGTTCAGTGTCTTCAGGCACAACATTGCAGGTTGCCCTGGCAATTTCTTCAGGAGCTGGAATTTCTTCAGTAGCCCTGGAATTATCAGTTTCATCAGCAGTCTGATTTTCATCAACTGCACTAGCAGTTTCTTCAACAGACTGAACAAAAGCATCAGCCTGAGGAATTTGTTGTTGCGATGGTGCTGCAACACTCAGCTTGAGGGTCTTGGAGAGTTTGACGAATCTGACCTTGGCACCGAGCCAATTTGCATGGTAGGTGTCAAATTCATCACTGAGGTTTTTGATCTCCTTCTGCATGTTTACAAGTTCTTCAGGATTCATATTCAGAACATTTTTCTTCAGAAATCTTTCCTTTTTATATTGTGCCTTCTTGACTTGTCTGGCCTTCTCGAATTTCCATTTTTCTTCACTGATGAAGGCTGACAACATATGACTTTGACCAGGTGTGAGGTTCATGTCAGGCAGAGGAGTATTGGGATCCTTGTGCCAGAGGTCAATGAAATCAAGGATCTTCTTTGGATCCAGCATGAGAGGCACGACACTGCCTTTGGCTCCAGCGGCCCTTCCTTGCCTATCTCTGATGATTGCAGCAAGTTCATCATCATCAGCTTCATCGTCATCAGACGGAACTTGAAAAACAACTTGTTTCTTATGAGGACTTGGCCTTGATCCACGTCCAGTAGTGGCCTTTTTCTTCAACAGAATTGGACCTGTTGAGGACTGTGATGGAGCTGAGGAACTTGCAGATGCTCCTAAAGCAATAGAAAATCATGCAGTCCGTTGGCACGTGGCAAGATGCACAGGTGTTGAGGACTTGGGTGCAGCAGTTGAGGATTTCGAGGCAACAGAGGGAATTGGAGCTGCCCTTGAGGAGGTTGCCTGAGGAATTTGCCGTGAGGGCGATGCTGTTGAGGAACTCGGCTTCACAGCTGATTTCTTCGGCAAAGCCTTTTTAGGCTTACTGGCAGAGGCCTCAGCAGCAGCAGCAGCAGCAGAATCTTCATTGAATTTCTTCACTGCTTCTTTTGCCACTTTACCCAATTTGGCTTGGTGCTTGGCCCATTCTTTGGGAAATTCCTCACCGCGCCTGATGCTTGAGGGATCAGCTTCTTGGCCTGGAGCCAATGGAGGTCTTGGACATGGAGGGTTAACAGTGAATTTCTTCATGTACTTTGGAGTAACATAACGATATTCCCTCCATTCCTTAGCCCATCTTCTCTCAATTCTCTGTATGCGTACTTTGTGCTCATTCTTAGTCTCTTTACCATGAGTTGCTTCATCAGGAGTACAGTACCCTGCATAGATATCTTCAGGGATCTCAAAAGCAGTGTTTGTCTCAGGCCTCTTTCCTCCCTTCTGAGGTCTTTTACCATCAGCCATTTTCTTCACTTGAGGATTTTGAACAATGGATGTTTCAGAGGAAGTGTGCAACTTATCTTCATGGAATGCTGCAAATGAGTTAAGTTGATGAGAACCTAGTGATTCAGCAGCAGACATTTTATACCTGTGAACAGAGTATAGGTGCGAAGAATTTGGAGAGGTCATATGCGTTCTCAGAAATTTTTCAAAAGTATCAAGTTTGAGGAATTTGACCATGGGTGTCTTGAGGAATTTCACTAAGCGTTCTTGACTTAGGTTCCAGAGTTGTATAGATTTGAAAATCCACACAATTGAGGAATCTTAAATAAAAACATAGCTAAGAGAAACAAATCAAGGAACTGAAGCAACTTGGTGTATATGGATTAAGAAGTTGAAGAATAAACACGTTTTGAAGATTTTGTGGAAATCATAAGAATCAAAGTAGGGCGGTAAAATTAGATTTTATTTACCCTGGAGGAAGAACACGATGAACTGGGAGTGGAGTTGGAGAAGTTCGTCTGCTCAGATCTCTCACGCCCTAACTCAGCGGTGAGAGTCAGCTACAGCGGCGACGGAGTGAAGATTTCCGCGGCTGGCGCGAGTACGACAACGATGAGGTCAAGGCAGTGAAGCTCTTCCTCACCGGAGATGATGGAGTGTAGCGGCAGTGCTAGGTCTGAGAGCTCGAGCGAGATGGTGGTCGAGCGGAGTAAATGAAGATAGAGGAAGGGAGGGGGGTATTTATAGCCACGGTGAAAAACAGCCCATCCGAAATTTTTGGACGAACATGCCCCAGACCCTTACTCTTCTAATGACATGTCTCACCCACGTACAGAGTGGTGGAGATCGTGGGTGATCGTGGGTGAATATTTTAATCCATCGTGGGATGCGGAACGGTTTGAGAGGCAAAAGCCAAAAATTCATATATGAAAATTTTAAAGTTTCGTTCGCAAATTCTTCAGCTATCAAGGACACAGTGAAGGCTTTGAACAAGTTTCAAATAGAACGCGCATGAAGAATTTGTGAACAGACTGGGTTGAGTTTAGCATAGAGGGGGAAAGGGTCCGATCACATTCACTTAGAGGAAAAAGTCAACTTGAAGAATTAGCAATAAGTGAATGCTGTTGAGGACATGAAAAACTCAAATATATATATATATATATATATATATATATATATATATATATATATATATAGTCAATGAAGAACACCAGTCGAAAATTTTTAAAGACTTTGCAAGTTGAAGAATTTGCAAAATGAAGAAAAACTCAATTTTGAAGATTTTCAATTTGTGTTGGTGGCGTGACCCACCGTATAAGAATGATGATTTCAGACACCGCGTACAATTGTCGTAGGGCTCTGAGAATCAAATTCTTCATTAATTTCTTCACACTTAGAGGGTTAGTCTTCATTGATTGAAGAAAAACGTTACTTCGTGTGTTGCACATCTAAGTCATCAATTTTGCGTAAGTGTTAGGATGTGTGTCCTTTCAAAGAACATTCGAAGATTCTAAGATATTTAGCTCACACCGCAACTTGCTAAATCTCTTCTCATCCAAGGGCTTGGTGAAGATATCCGCTAGCTGTTCTTCAGTCTTCACGTGATCAATAGAGATGTCGCCCTTCAACAGATGATCTCAAAGAAAATGATGACGAATCTGGATGTGCTTTGTCTTCAAATGCTAAACTGGGTTATGAGCAATCTTGATGGCACTCTCGTTGTCGCAGTAGAGTGGCACATTCTTCACGTTGATGCCGTAGTCCTTGACGGTTTGCTTCATCCACAGCAATTGAGCACAGCAAGAACCAGCAGCAATATACTCAGCTTCAGCAGTGGAGAGTGATACGCAGTTCTGCTTCTTCGAGGACCAACATACTAAAGATCGTCCGAGAAAATGGCATGTGCCTGATGTTGACTTGCGATCCACTCGATCACCAGCATAGTCAGAGTCAGAATATCCAATGAGATCAAAAGCCGAGCCCTTGGGATACCATAATCCAAGTGTTGGAGTGTGAGCTAGATATCGAAGAATATGTTTCACAGCCTTATGGTGTGATTCGTTCGGTGTAGCTTGAAAACGGGCACACATGCAAACACTAAGCATAATATCTCGCCTAGATGCACATAGATACAGTAAAGAGCCAATCATGGAGCGGTATACCTTTTGATCGAAATCTATACCATTTTCGTTGGTGCATAGATGGCGATTTGTGGGCATAGGGATTTTGACGCCTTTGAAATCTTGCATACCAAATTTCCTCAGAATGTCCTTGAGATATTTCTCTTGAGAAATGAAGATGCCATTGCGGTGTTGACGAATTTGAAGACCTAAGAAGAATTTCAATTCTCCCATCATGGACATTTGATATTCCTCACTCATCATATAAGCAAATTCGTCACTGTAACATTGGTTAGTACAGCCAAAGATAATATCATCAACATATATTTGGCACACGAATAATTCATCATCATAAGTTTTGGTGAAAAGAGTTGGGTCGAGTGAACCGGGTTTGAAGCCTTTCTTTATGAGGAATTCCTTCAGTGTATCATACCACGCCCGAGGGGCCTGCTTGAGGCCATAGAGGGCCTTATTGAGTCTAAAGACTTGATCAGGATGCTTAGGATCTTCAAAACCTGGGGGTTGAGCAACATATACTTCTTCCTCAAGCTTACCACTGAGGAATGCACTTTTCACATCCATTTGATATAAGATGATATTATGATGGTTAGCATAAGCAAGCAATATGCGAATAGCCTCAAGTGTAGCAACAGGTGCAAAAGTTTCATCGAAATCAATTCCTTCAACCTGTGTGTAGCCTTGAGCTACAAGACGAGCCTTGTTCCTCACCACTAGGCCATTTTCATCTTGCTTGTTGCGGTAGATCCATTTGGTGCCGATGATATTGTGCTTGCGTGGGTCTGGTCGCTTGACAAGCTCCCACACATTGTTCAGCTCGAATTGACGTAATTCCTCTTGCATCGCTTGAATCCATTCAGGCTCCATAAATGCCTCATCTACTTTGGTGGGCTCTGTGATAGAGACGAAAGGAAAATGCCCACAAAAGTTAGACAAATGTGAAGCTTTTGAGCGAGTGAGAGGACCTGGTGCGTTGATGTCGTTGATGATTCTCTCAATCTGTACTTCATTTGCAACGCGAGGTTGAGTAGGTTGACGAATTTGATTTGGCTCAACATTTTCTTCAGAGCCATTTTCTTCAGATGCACCAGCATGATTTTCTTCACGATCTGGTATAACTTCTTCAGCAGATTCTTCAGTAGGTATGACATCCTCAGTAGCCTTTAGCTTGATGGATTCCACAGGAGTCATTTCATCTAGCACAGGAGGTAGGTGCTCTCTTTGTGAGCCATTAGTTTCATCGAACTGCACATCTACAGTTTCAACAACCTTGTGGTGATAGGTGTTGAAGACTCTGTAGGTATGCGAGTCCTTTCCGTAACCAAGCATAAAACCTTCATGTGCTTTCGATGCAAATTTAGAATTGTGATGAGGATCTCTAATCCAGCATTTAGCACCGAAGACTTTGAAATAACTCACATTGGGTTTCTTGTCAGTGAGGAATTCATATGAAGTCTTCTTGAAGAATTTGTGAAGATATACCCTGTTGATGATGTGGCATGCAGTATCAATTGCCTCAGGCCAGAAGCGACGAGGTGTCTTGTATTCATCAAGCATGGTGCGAGCCATCTCAACAAGAGTCATGTTCTTGCGCTCCACAACGCCATTCTGCTGAGGAGTGTATGGGGCAGATAACTCATGAGTAATACCAAGTTCATCAAGATAGTCATCAAGACCAGTATTCTTGAACTCGGTCCCATTATCACTACGTATATGCTTGATCTTCACACCAAAATTCGTCGAAGCCCTTGAGGAAAATTGTTTGAAGACTTCCTGCACTTCAGTTTTGTAAGTAATGACATGCACCCATGTGTAATGAGAATAATCATCAACAATGACAAAGCCATATAGAGATGCTACATTTGTTAGTGTGGCATAATGAGTAGCGCCAAAGAGGTCCATATGAAGCAATTCAAAAGGACGGGAGGTAGTCATGATAGTCTTCGAGGGGTGCTTGGCTCTGGTCATCTTTCTAGCCTCACAAGCCCCACAAAGATGATCTTTGAGGAATTTGACACCCTCAATGCCAATGACGTGCTTTTTCTTCACGAGCGTGTGTAAGTTCCTCATGCCAGCATGACCCAGTCGTCGATGCCATAGCCAGCCTTCTGAAGCTTTTGCGAGTAGACATGTGGCAGGCTGTGGTCCTGCAGAGAAATCAACAATATACAAGTGTCCTCTCCTAAAGCCTTCGAAGACTTTGGAATTGTCAGATTCCATGAGCACTAAGCAGCAATATTTGCCAAAGACAACAACCATATCAAGATCACAAAGCATTGAGACAGACATGAGGTTGAATCCGAGGGACTCGACAAGCATGACTTTGTCCATGTGTCGATCCTTTGAGATTGCAACCCTACCTAGACCCAATACCTTGCTTTTGCCTTTGTCAGCGTAGGTGATATGCTTCAAATGTGATGGAGATAAAGGAGTGTCCATCAGTAAGCTCTTGTCACCAGTCATGTGATTAGTACATCCACTGTCGAGGACCCACTCAGTAGCTTTGGGTAAATCATCCTGCAGATGAATTAGTGCTTCTTACGAACTCATATACTTCAGAGTGAAGGATATGACATCAAATTCATCAGACAAAATTTCTTCAATTAATATAACATATGTATATATAGCAGTATGAGGATGTGAGAAATGAATGAATCATTTCTTCATGATTAGCTTGCGTCCTTTCAAGCATTTCAGGTCTCCAGAAAATTATTCAGACGATTTTGTTCGTCTGGAGACCTGACCCTGCATAAGAGATTAGCTCTTTTTCTTCACCACCCACATCTGGAGGGGTGGCAAAGAGTTCATCATTCTGCGAGCTCCATGAGAGAAAGGTGGCATTGAAGCCAATGAGCTTCGTTTCACAGGAGAGGGGTTAGTATAGGTATATGAATAAGCAGAGAAATTCTTCGAGGACTTATGAACATAATGATTTGAAGAATAATGCACATAATCAGAACTCTTAGATTTTCCCAGTGAAACAGAAGCGTTAGCATGATGATGATCATATGAGGATTTTGATCCACGTGAGGAATTTGATCCATATGAGGACTTGGATCCATATGAGGACTTGGATCCGTATGAAGACTTTGGTCCATATGAAGAATTTGATCTTGGGTTCCTATTCTTCACAGGTGGTGTCATCAGGACATTCACCTGAAGACTTTCAAGGCACCTTTTGGGAACCCAGATTTTCTTCATAGGGGGACCATTCCTGCAGTTAGTTCCAACATATCTAGCAAATACTTCACCATTCTGATTTTTGAATAGTTTATAGTTGGAGTCAAATGACTCATCAGATGAATATGAGGATTCACAAGTAAAGCCAGATAAAGTGGATGGATCTACGGGAGGTCCCTTCGCAGCAACCCATGAGGTTTTGGGATACTGCTCAGGTTTCCAGTAGGTTCCATCAGCATTGAGTTTCCTCTCAAAGGCAATACCCTCTTTCCTAGGGTTCCTGTTCAAGATCTGCTTTTTGAGCACATCACAAAGAGTCTAATTCCCTTTGAGGATTTTGTACATGCCTGTCACATACAATTCCTTCAACCCTGCATTTTCGTCAGTGATACTAGTGGTATCCTCAGATGAGGAATTTGTGACCACAGAGATAGTTGAAGAATTTGCAGCAATAGAAGCATTTGAACTTTCAGGTGAAGAATTAGCAGTTTCACGTTCAATGCATTTCAAACATGGTGGAATAAATTCTTCCTGAGCGGAACTGATCTGTTGAGCAAGTAATGAATCATTTTCCTTCTGAAGATCTTCATGACTCACCCTTAGCTTCTCAAGATCTTGCTTTGTTTGTAGAAATTCATAAGAAAGATTCTCATGATCGGCTAAGAGAGTTTCATTACGAGTTTAAAGGTTGTCAAACTTTGACTGTAGTTGCTGAAGATTATCAGTCAGTGTTTGAGTTCGATCCATTTCCTCACCTAACAGGTCATCGCTTTTGTCTAGCATATTTTGAACCTTTTCCAAAGCCTTTTGTTGTTTAACAGCAATATTAGCAAGTTTGGAATAGTTGGGTTTGAGGTTATCATTAGATTCATCCTCACTTGATTCAGAGGAGGGATATTTGAATACCTTGGCACCTTTTGCCATGAAGCAATAGGTGGGAGCATAGTCATCGTTGCCGTCATCAGCAGTGTTGGGGAAGCCATTTTCCTCAGTGTTGAAGATGGACTTGCTGACGTAAGCAGTAGCGAAGGCTAGGCTCGCCACACCAGAGTCTGACTCCTCAGATGCCTCATCTTCCTCATGTTCCTCAGATTCAGCTTCAGAGTCCATTTCCTTGCCAACGAATGCCCGAGCCTTCTTGGAACTGCTCTTCTTGTGAGATGAAGACTTTGAAGATTTTGATGATGAGGACTTTGCAGATTTCTTCTTCTTCTTAGAGTCATCTGAACTATCATCCTTGTATTTCTTCTTCTTTGATTCCTTTGCCCACGGAGGACAATCAGTTATGTAGTGACCAGGTTTCTTGCATTTGTGGCAAGTCCTCTTCTTGTAATCATGGGATGAGGAATCTGATCTAGTGTCATCACCTTTTGAAGATTTTACAAAGCGACCACGCCTTGAGATCTTCTGGAATTTCTTCACGAGCATTGCTAGCTCCTGGCTTAGTTCTTCAGGGTCACCAAGGCTGCTATCAGAATCTTCTCCTTCAGATGAGGAAACTGCCTTGGCCTTCAGTCCGCGTGATCTTCCATAGCTTGGCCCGTAGAGATCTCTCTTTTCAGCTTGTTGGAATTCATGAGTGTTCAGCCTCTCAAGGATATCAGCAGGATCTAGTGACTTGTAGTCTCCACGTTCTTGAATCATCAGTGCCAGTGTATCGAATGAAGAATCGAGTGACCTCAGCAATTTCTTCACCACCTCATGGTAGGTGATGTCAGTGGCACCCAGTGCTTGAAGCTCGTTTGAAATGTCAGTGAGGCGATCAAAGGTTTGCTGGACATTCTCATTGTCGAGTCTTTTGAAGCGGTTGAAGAGATTGCGAAGAACGTTAACTCGAGAATCATGTTGAGTTGAGATTCCTTCGTTGACCTTGGACAACCTGTCCCAGATAAGCTTTGCAGACTCCAAAGCACTCACTCTGCCGTACTATCCTTTGCTCAGATGGCCACATATGATATTCTTCGCTTGAGAGTCGAGTTGCTTGAATCTCTTCACATCAGTAGCATTCACGGAAGGAGAGACAGGGGGAACGCCATTTTCCACAACGTACCAGAGATCGTTATCAATTGCCTCAAGATGCATGCGCATCTTATTCTTCCAGTAAGGGTAGTCCATCCCACCAAAGGTAGGACACCCAGCCGAGACCTTGATCATGCCTGCAGTCGACATAACTAAAACTCCAGGTGGTTAAACCAAAATCACACAGAACAAGGGAGAACCTGGCTCTGATACCAACTGAAAGTGCGTTATATCGACTAGAGGGGGGTGAATAGGCGATTTTTACAAATTCGTCACTGAGGAAATACTACTTGAGGAATATGCTAAGTGATGAACTACAAGCAGCGGAATAAGTACTCAGGTACATACATAACAAAGCAGTAGCATAGTCATCATGATGAAATGAAACATATATAGAGCACAGGTAGCGTGTAAACAGGATAAGCAGGCTGAAGACAAAGTGATTGAAGAAATAGGAATGAGGAAATTGAGAAAGTCTTCAGTCAAAGTCTTCAAACAGTAACGATCAAGTACATAGCAAGTATGCGAGGAAATGAAAGGGTTGAGGAAATAGAACCAGTAGCTTGGTGAAGACAGAGATTTGGTAGACCAGTTCCAACTGCTGTGACAGTTGTATGTCTGGTTGGAGCGGCTAGGTATTTAAACCTGAGGACACACAGTCCTCACCGTATTATCCTTGAGCTAAGATCACACAGACCTCGCCCAATCACTCTTGGTAAGTCTTCACAGGTGACTTCCAAACCTTCATAGACTTGGTCACTCGGTGATCCACAATTCCTCTTGGATGCTCTAGACCATGACGCCTAACCGTCTAGAGGATGCACAGTCCTCAAAGGTAACAAGCGTCGGTTCCACACAGGAACAATCTCTTCAGTGATGCTCAATCACTTTGGGTTTTAGGTGTTGGGTTTGGGTTTTTCCTCACTTGATGATTTTCTCTCGAAGTCCTCAGAGGATGGGATGCTCTAAATGACAATTGTCAGTTTCTCTCGGATCAGCCAACCAGCTAGTGGTTGTAGGGGGCGGCTATTTATAGCTAGGGAGCAGCCCAACATGATAAGACATAAATGCCCTTCAATGATATGACCGTTAGGTGGATAGGATATTTTGGACAGCTGGCGCATAGCACAGCGACGGTCGGAAATTTGAGCTCTCAAATTCCTCAGGGCTATCATGTTCCTCACTTGTAGGCAATCCGCACTGGCGAATTCCTAACTCCTCAGTCAGAACAAATTCCTCAGAGAACAGAAGATCTTCATCTCTGTCACTGAAGAACATGACTGAACTGTATGAGATTTCGAATGGCTTCACTCGAAAGGATTGGGTAGGTGTAGGATTTGAGATGAGCATCACTTGGAAACTTTTCCTTAGTTTTACCTCGACCCCCTTTAACAGTACAATGTTTCCTATGACTCAAGAAAGGGAAAACAAAACTACGAAAACAAAAGTCTTCACGCTTCATAATCCTCGCATCAATATCAAGTCTTCAAGGTCACACCAATTTCCTCATTTTCAAAGTCTTCAAGAAAACCAAAGTCTTCAACTGTAGACATTCATTTTTAGGGGTCGACTTTCATCATAAATATCAAACTCCTCATAGACTTATAGAACCTGTGTACACTCACAGACACATTAGTCCCTTAACCTATAAGTCTTCAATACAGCAAAATCACTAAGGGGCACTAGATGCACTTACAACCTTGATGTAAGGCAAACACATGATACGAGGATGGAATATATACGAAAAACAGGATGGCATGGCATATTCACAACTATTGGTGTAAACTAAGCAGAAGTAATTTAATCAAATTACAAGCAATACAAGTGAGACACCGTATGCAACATGCAAGACAATATCACACTGCCAAGCTTGAGAAAGCACCTGGGATGCTGGTTTCGCCGAAAGACCGCCATCAATCCCTGCCTTATTTTTTTCCTTCCTATTTATTAATTGTATTGCCATGTCATGTCAAACCCACAAGAAAAATGAATAAAAATTCGCTTTTCAGAACTCATTGATGCCGGATGCTGACGAGCACTACTTTAATGTAAGGAGACCGCATGATAGGACGATTGAATGTGTAAGAAAAAAGGACAGCATTGCATATTCATAGCTATGATGTGTAAACTAAGAAGAAGGCATTTCAACAAATTAGAAGCAATGAAAGCTAGACACCATATGAAAGATGCAACGAATATCACTCTACCAAGTTAAAATTGTCTTGTCAAAAGTGCCATTTCAACAAATTAGAAGTAGTACAAGCTAGAAAAGAATGCGAGATGTAACCTATATCACACTCCCAAGTCAAACGTGTCTTATGATAAGTGATTGTTGCAGGTTACACAATAGTAGTACTTTGATGTAAGAACATGGTGCGATATACAGATATTGTATGTTCTAGAAACAGGAACACGTGTCTTATTCACAAGTATAATGTGTAAAGTAAGCAAATGGAATTCAACAAAATTAGAAGCAATACAAGCTAGACATCATACATAACATGTAACCACATATAACAGTGCCAAGTTAGAGGGAGCACCTGTGATGGTGCACTAGGGGAGATGTGCTCATCATCAACACAGCTACGTTGAGTGTCTATGCATGTGTTGTCTTGCAAATCTTCTTGGGGGGGTGGCGGAGTAGAATCTATAGAGGCCCTCCGTTTGGAAGGAGCACCTTTATCCACTGCCTTGCTAATTTCCATCTGCTTTATTGATTTTGAATTGTCAAGTAAAAATGACAAGAAAAAGCAATAAAATTCACTCTTCAGAACTCATTCGTGCATGATACTGACAATCACTACTTTGAAGTAAGGCAAACACATGATACCAGGATGCAATATGTACGAAAAACAGGACGGCATGGCATATTCACAACTATTTGTGTAAACTAAGCAGAAGCCATTTCAACAAATAAGAAGTAATGCAAGCTAGACACCACATGAAAGATGCAACAAATATGACTCTGCTAAGTTAAAAGCGTCCCATCATAAATGGCGTTTCAACAAATTAGAAGCAGCGCATGCTATAAATCATATGAAAGATGCAACCAATATCACACTGCATATACTAAAGGTGTCTCGTCATATTGATTGATGTGGGATACAAACAAAACAATAGTTTTATGTAAGGACATGCTTAATAGACAGATGTACTATGTACTAAAAACAGGAAGGCATGTCACATTAACAGTTATAATGTATAAACTAAGCAGAATAGCACATGCAATTTAACCAGATTGGAAGAATTACAATCTAGACACCATATGCAACATGCAACCACATATCACGCTGCCAAGTTAGAGCAAGCACCTGCGATGCTGGTGTACTGGAAATGCGGTCATCAACTACAGAGCTACGTTCACTATCTTCATCTAGCCTTGCTGTTTCTTGAGAATCATGTCGGGAGGCTGACACTGCATTCTTTAAAAGAGCATATTTTCTCACAGTAACCCACTGGCGTGACTGTCTCATCATAAGTGATTGATGAGGGATATACAAGAACATTAGTTTGATGTAAGAACATGGTTAATAGACAGATGTACTAGTATGTACCAAAAACAGGAAGGCATGTCATATTCAAAGGTATAATGTGTAAGCTAAGCAGATGCAATTTAACCAAATTAGAAGCAATACAAGCTAGACATCCGGCTGGAGAGGTGAGCATGATCATCGAGGACCTGAGAGCCTGGTGGGAGGCGGGCTGCTTCGCCACCATCGTGGCTTTTTAGTTGGCTTCCAGGTGATGCATGTCTGTGCTGGGCTTGTCACTGGCTCGGCCAGTGCCCTGACTAGCTATTTGTCTTCTGGTGCTCCCGGGATGGTGGTTCATGTAAAAAATATCTTTCCTTATCTTAATAAAGACCGACTTCGGCCTTTCGAATGCAAGCTAGACACCATATGCAACATGCAACCACATATGACACCGCGAAGTTAAAGCAAGCACCTGGGATGGTGGTTCATGGCGAGTAAGATCATCAACTCCAGAGCTATGTTTACCGTCTCCATCTGTTGAACATGCAACCTTTAAAGTGCCGAGACGTGTCTTGCCTGCCAACGAAGAAAACAAGAGCGACTTCTCTCTTTTATTTCGTGCTTCTGTCAAGGCAGAGTCTGAAATACCCATGCATAAAAAAATAATAGTGAGAGTATGGGTGAAGTGTGTGCAGAACTAGTGCACTGTAAAAGCAGCAGATAGCAGGTGGCTGAAAAATAAATGACAGGAGACATATGATAGCTCTACAACATTGCATGGCAAACAAAATTAGATTCTACTCCGTATGAGCACAGGTATGGCTGGGAAATGCAGGTACTCCTCCAGCACACCACCACATGTGGTCCTATCAAAATAATAGTCGACTGAAAATAAATAGGTCAGTCGATTTTTTTATGAACCGTCCGATCTACAAGGAACGGGCAGATGGCCTTCGTCTACCTCCCGCCAGTCACTGTTGATGATCTTTCTCGAACCGCCAGCGACCACTGGCCTAGACCCCTGCCTCCGCCGCCCCGCCCTCCCCTCGACCTCACACCACCGCCGTGCTTGGCAGCGCCCCCCGGCCATCCCTTTAAGCCCGGCCGACCTCCAGATCGGGCGCCAGCAGCTCCTAGGCCCCACACACCCCTAAGATAAACACCGAGGCGCTGCTTCCCCGGCGTAATAGGCGGACTAGCGCCTGTTACGCCGGGGAATGCTTCCTTTAATTGGGAATCAACTGACCAGGAATTGAAATCCAGAGGGGCGACGGACCTCTAGCTAAGGTGAAATAGTAAATGAGGAGAAACCTTGTGCATCGCGAGTTACTAGGAACATCTAGTATCAGGAAGAAGGTGTAGGAAGAAGCGGTCAACTAGTTTCTTCTGTGGGATGAATACCGTGCAAGCAGACACGTAAGATTTGCACGAATAAGGGAAGAGGAGTACCATTTCCGGTTGCCAGTGCTGTGTCCTCCTGATTTCGCAGCGATGTTCTTCTTTTTACCGGGGGAACCGATGTTTTGGAGGAGGGTGGAGCCATGGACGAACCCATGGGCAAATTGTTGACTGTGTTGTGGTGGCCGTCTGTCGGCGGAGGGGAAGCAGATCCAAGGCGGCGAAGGACGGCGTAGCAGGAATAGCTCCGGTGCGGTGGACGGTGGCGACGTTGGAGCGGCAGCGGTGAGGCGCAGGACGGCATGGTTGAACTGGCTCGGGTACGGCGCATGTCGGCGTCCTGGAGGCAGCTCGGCCTCGGCTTCAACTACTAGCCGTGGAGGGCGTTGCGGTTGCGGTTGCGGTGGACGACGACGTCGGGGTATCGGCTCCGGCGTGATGGAGGAGGGCGGCGGTTGATGGGTAGGATGGGGTGGCGGACGGAGGACGCCGGGGTTTCGCGGCTGGTGGAGAGGTAGTTTTGGCGCCCACGGAGTACGAATGGGGAATCGGACGGGGGGCAGGGGGAGCTAAGGGGGAACCATGTTTCGGTCTGGGATGCGCTTGTTTTTGGGTTTTTTTTTTGAACAGATGGGACGCGCTTGTTTGAAATTTGGAGAAAGTACAAACTTTGCCGCCCTCTTAAATTTCAGACCTACTGCGGGTCGGGGGTAGGACGGTAATCCCATGTGTCCCAAATAGTGGGCGGGAGCGATTTCGGCCGAGCGCATGTGTGCTTAGGCAGCCATGGTGTATGAATGTTTTTCGGAGGCGATTGCGTGGCATCTAGATGAAGCTACAAACCTACCCCAATTTAGACCTTTGGACGTCGGGCCGGTAGGTTTCATGGGTCGGAGTTAGAAATGTAATTTCCTTCTACCAAACATTGGTCTCACGCGGTTTCGGGCGAGTAGAGGCTCTTTTGGCGCTTTGTTCGAAATTTTGAAACAGAAGCATTCACGTTTAGAGTACTCTTGAACTTTGAGGATTGACCTAAATAGACAACGTTAAATTTGACCTTGTATGTTTGAAAACCTCATTAAATTATGCGCTTCTTTTTTAAATTTTGACACTTGAAAATCCTATAACTACGATTATTTTGGAATGGAGGAGGTAAATTTGAATCTATTTTGTACACGACTATATATGCTATTATGTACAAAAGCAGAGCAAAGATTGGTGCCCCCATAATTTAGGTATGATTTACAAATGCCATGATATCGAATTCAAATAATTGAATGGACTTCATGTTGAATTCAAATTTTTTAAACCACCTTAAGTTGAATTCAAATGTATGCTAGTTCATATCTAGCTATTTATAATGTTCATTGTATAACTTTTGTATGTATAATGTGCTTTACACACACAACATGAACTATACTCACGTTTATATTCGATTGCTAAAGCGATGCATTGTCTGGAGTTCAAAATACTAACTCTGTGGATCAATTATGTCAAATAATAACATAGACATGCTCAAATTCGATAGAATATAGATGTCTGATGGATCAATGACCGTTCCTTACGCGAATTGCAAATATCATGATCCCATCCTAATATTTGGATACAATTTATATTTTTAATCAGTGTGTACATCAGTCTTTTACGTGTAGTTTCACTCTCCATAGGCCCCTCCTCACACACACACTGACTTTCTCTCTCACACATACGTGCACACGGTGTATATCCATCGGTGGTCTCTCACACATGCTCACACACTCTCTCCCGAGGTGTCTTTCTCGCAGACATGCTCTCGATATAACCCTCCCTCCCTCTCGTAACCATTTACGACTGTTTTCACTAACCTTTATCACAAGCACTCTTCCTCTCACAAGCATACACACGCACAATCCCCATCGACCCTTTCTATATACATAGACCTGCCTACATGTATCCCGCACGCACATTATCTTTAGGCCTGTCTCTCACGCATTGTCTCCACCTCTCTTCCTAATTGACGAGTATGATTCTAGCAGAGCATTCTGTAAGATGCCCCTTAAAGTTAGGTTGGATGAATAGTAAAACCAGACATAAGGGATTACCTTAGTCCGAGGACCTAGGGTTACAAATCGTAGCCGGCTTTGTCAGTGGACACAGAGTCCTTCACGACTCTACTACCTTTGTCTTGTACGACTAGTCCTCCATGGGTCTCCATAAATGCGTCACGGGCCGACCAATGTGGCGCAGGACGGAACCGAACCAAGGGCCTCACCTCGGCCCACCGGACCTCACGCGGTGACACACCCTCTGCCCCTAGGTCTCGTTATCTTCTCACACCCACACATACCAACACAGACACCACACAAAATATTTTCTCCTCGTGCCTCTATCCCCTCCCCCCTTGCATATACACACCCAAGGGCATCTCTCGCTGTGACATCCTATTCATCTCTCTCTCTCTCTAGACCTCTCTCATTTCTCGTGCTATCTCTCCCACGTCCCCCCCACCCCGCCGGCCCCTCTATCCATGCCTCTCTCGAATACGTAATACATACACATACCTCTCTAGGCCCTGCCAAATACATCAACTACACATTCACACATGTTACATCACATACCCCATTGATCTAAAAAGCCCTCTCTTCACGTTTATTTCGATAACAACATACCTTTTGAATAAAACCACACAAAGTGTGGCCAAAAAATTATTTTAGAATTTCTACATATATACAACATTACAAAGTTATATGGAGGAGTATGAACGTTAATTTGCATTGCATGGTGCCCCAAATGATATTTATTCCGCACTGTGAATTTTTATATTTTTATACTATATATAAAGTTAGTCATAATAAAGAGAAACGAAGAGCATCTCTCTCTCCATCGCATACACCCTCTCTATGCCCCTTTCACGTACACACACAAACTATCTCCAGGTCCTCTAAAAGTACGCCCCCAGCACATTCACGTATGTTTCATCTTTCTCTCGCGATATATACAGTGACGATCATTGTATTTGAAGCGAAAGCATGATATGTACATTGGACATCAGAATCCACTCATTACGGTCACCATTTACGTTTTGTGGTTATTATACAGTCACGGGCTCACCGTACAGCTCTGTATTTGCTCAAGACACGACTAGTTGACCAGTTAAACGCTCCACGTGGCACCTCTAGTGTTGCATCACATTATCTCACTACCATTGGGCCCACCAGTCGGTGTGTATAAGAATGAAAACAAACGATAAAAAAATATTGGAGGGTGGTTCGAAGTCATGATCGCGGGCACAGCGGACAAGGTGGCCTTGTATTGGTATGTTGAGCCGTCTGTTTTAACACACAGGAGATGGTGTGGTGATTATACACACATGCACGCATGCACACGAACTGCATGCACGCAACACTCACACGAACACACGCAGCCACGCACGCACGCAACACTCGCACGTACACACACAGCCACGCACGCACGCAACACTCACACGCACACACGCACGCATGCATGCACACACCACACGACCAACACACACTCTCATGCTCAAGTGCTCAACCTACACGTGCATGCGCACACATCAGGCCCTGACAGACACATACACAACCAGGTGGTTCCCGCGCACGGGTTGGAGTCTTGTCGTGCCTGCGTAAATTTGTGTTTATCTGACATTTTTCCTATGCGAACTGACAGGTGGGACCCACAAGGAACGTGGTCGATTTAACTAGTCAACATAGTGCCACGCAGACTATTTGGCCAGTCAACAGAGTGCAATCCGATGCTGAACGGTGAGCAAGTGACCGTATAATCACCGCAAAACGTATATAGTGACCGTAGTGAGCGTATTTTGAAGTCCGGTGACCGTATTACGCTTTTCGCTTGAAATACACTGACCGCCCGTGTATTTATCTCTTCTCTCGCTCTCTCTGTGGAGCCGAGTAGACCAACGTGCCAGTGCCTAAATTGGCGCACGCCACCCCATTATTGCTGTACTGGTTTCGTAAGAGCGAACAAGCATTCACGTCTACTGTACAACTGTAGATATGAGTTACAAATGCTATGAAGACGAATACAAATATTTGAATCCACTTTATGCCCAATTTCTCTCTGTAGGCCCTCCAAAAGTACATCTCTACACGTTCTCGCATGTTACATCTAACAACTATGTAATACAACACTGCTAATACACTCTAACACAATAAATCAAATGTGTTTTTAGTTTTACTAGATCTCATATTGTTACTTAATTATTCAGTTTGCATACATTAAAATTGCCTTTGAAATGTATGGCTAGTATCATCTACCGCGCGGGAAAATTCCCGCCCTTGCCTGTTTAATCGGGTTTGTATCGATGGATCGTGCGAAAAAGCAAAACTATGGTAGTACTACAGTACAAGTAACAGTTCACTGGGCCGCCGTGTCGTGTACTCCTCCGTCGTAAGAGTGGAGCGCTCGCTTTCATAAATGTTCTAGTCCCTTTCGCCGACATGTGGGACATCAAACAACCGGGTCCATGTGCCATACCAAAATAACAGTGCAGACCAACATGGGTGAAGCACCCCAGTCATGGCGCCGGCGTAGTAATGAGCAATGAGGTGTCAAATCACAAAGCTATACCTTTCCCGCAGTTAAGTTGGAGGGACAAAGTAATAATGCTAAAAAAGAAGTTGGAGGGAAGAAGCAACCATCATTTCACTCGTTGCTGAATCCGCTTCTCCCTCATCCTCTTCAAGTTAACCACGTGTTGCTTCTGCCGTTGTTCTGCCTCATGTGGGACGCAGATCGGCTTGGTAAAGCACTGACATGTGGGACTGCATGTTAGCAAACCGCCAGGCCAACGTCCTCTAAAAATAAGAAACCTCCCCCGCCATCCGCATGGCAAAATCACCTCCTTTTTACTAATCTTGATACTATATTTTTTTAGATCAATATAATCGAGATTTGTATAGATAGCACACAGGAGGAAAACTAAGTGGTACGGTTAAGGGCATCCACAATGTGTAGCCAAATGTGAAAATAGCTTTTGGCATCGATGGGAACCATTGTGGACAGTGCTGCCAAAGCCAAAAAGATGGAACCAAAGATCCCTAAATGATTGATTGAAGGAATAGAAAAATGCAACCTCTCTCCTCTTTCTCCCATGCTTGGACGCATGTACAGTATAGAGCACAGAGTCTACTCCCCTGTCCCTTCTACCACAAATCACAAAGCAGTGAGGCGTCAAATCACAAAGCACGGACGAAGCAACCATCATTTCACTCTTCGCTGACTCCGCTTCTCCATCGTCTTCTTTCGAGAAACCACCTTACCGCACTAAGCTGGACGGACGACGCTATTGTGTAGTACTAGTACATTTACGCGTCCTTTGGTTCAACGGACTTCCTGGATGCAAATAAGGCGGTTGTCTCGGCTTGCAGGCGGCACTTCCGAACGACTTACGGTGGTCTCCCTCAATGGTGTTCTCCATCGAACGCACTTCACCAAACCACAACGTTCGAGATATCGTCGACGTCACCGCAATGGGGAAGGAAGTCAAATAGTTACTACCTCCATTTTTTTGTACACAAGGCCAGTATCAAAATTACAATTTGCAGAAGGCCACTAACACTAATCGAGGCAAAATTGATGAGGTTTGCCTCGTACTAGCAACCAAGGACATTAATATACCCTTGCATGCATGCGGAAGTGAGAAGGTTGGTTTGCATGGCGCTGCATTAATCAAGCGATGATGAGTGAGATGGTTAGCTCTTTGGGTGTTGGAGAAAAAATACGCATTAATTGACACGTCAAACTAGGATTTGTATCGATCAATCCCGTGAAGGAAAACCCCGCCTTTCTTTTTTAACACAAGTAGTACTCCTACGTACGTACTTGTATCCTGTTTGGGTCTAGGCCTTGCATTGCCATACTTCGCCACACATTTTTGCCAAGCTTGCCTAAAGTTTTCAAAATGAAAAGGAGGTACACTTGCACATGGCTATCGCGGTCGCACCGCACCCTCACACAGTCGCTCCTGCACGCCGCAAACCCAACCAAGGGAACACACCCTCATTGACACGTGCTACCACATGTGATCAAACCAAACTCAGCCATCCTACCGCTGACACATAATTTTTGTTCATACAGTATGTTTATCCAACCGCATGTTGGGGAAGATCCGTACGGCTCGTGCGGTGGTCTGTTGGGGAAGAAGAAGAGGTGAGGAAGAAGAAGGGTTAGGAGACGTAGGATATTCATCCAACCGCCTGAAATGGTCGACTGACCCAAATGATGAAAGTCAGGCGACTTGCATAAATATATGTTTTTACACAGCAAAAGATCCCTAAAAACAACAACATAAAGAAAAACTATCACTGCTCAGGGAACAAGACGGCCTCATCGTCTTTGGCTGCCGGCGTGAACCAGCCGTAGCTGCCGACGTGTGTCTCCGCACCGTGGTTGTCCTCGGCCTCCAGCTACTCGTTCACGTGGAGCGTGCGGGCGCTCTGCACGGACGCGAGCACCGCCCGGTTCAAGTCCAGGACGTCCGGTTCCGCCTGCAGGAGGGCCTCGATGGCAGCGGCATCCACGCGCTCCGTGTCGAGTTGAGCCTCCGCCGCCCGGTTCCAGTCCAGGATGTCTGGTTCCGCCTGCAGGAGGGCCTTGATGGCAGCGGCATCCGCGCGCTCCGCGTCAAGTTGAGCCTCCGCCGCCCGGTTCATATCCACGACATCCGGTTCCGCCTGCAGGAGGGCCTCGATGGCAGTGGCATCCGCGCGCTCCGCGTCGAGTTGAGCCTCCGCCTCCCGGTCCTCCATTAGGATCGCCAGGTTGAATCGCTGGTCTGCCTGCACCATGGGAGACCCAGACGCCAGCACGAAGTCGACGTCCATCGTCTCATACGCATCGGGGGCCTTCTGCGCCACGACCTCCGCCATGAACATTGGATCAGCTTCCTCCTCCTCGGAGCTTGGCTCCAGAGAACTCGGGGATTGGCCCGCCACAAAGCGAGCTTGGGAACGGAGGTCTGTGGTGCCGACCGCCGCCGCGATTTCTGCGCGGTGCTCCGGCGTCAGCATCTTGTGGTACGTGATCTTGCGGCGTCAGCATCTTGTAGTACGTGATCTTGCGGCGCACCATGGCTTTCTGGTGAACTAGGGGACGCTTGATGCGGGCTAGGGGATCGAAAGGTGGGGGAATGGGCTGGAGAGGAGGTGAGGTTTTGGGGCAGTGGTGACCGGCCGGCAAGTAGCTGGCGTAGGCCGAGCAGCGAAGGTTCTGGTGTGAATAGTGGTTCCGGGGACGACCGGTCAATCGGTTTTGACTGTACATCGCTCTTGTCGCGTTCGCGTTGCACCCCGGCATGCTGGACCCTCCACGTCGCTCACCGAATGGAATGCGCTTCGTCTTGCGTTTTCGCTCGCTTGTGGGACCGCAGTTGAGAGCAAACCGACGTCCCTCCCCCTCCCCCGCCCGCGTCATTTATACTACTACTAGAAGAGAGAGAGAGAGAGGTCGGCCGAGTGTTACTAGTACTCCCTCCGTTTTATGCGGAGTAAATAAAAATAGAGGGAGTATACTACTAGTACTATGAGCACTGCATACTCTACTGCCGATGTTGTCAGTACTCCACTAGTACTATTGGACAGGGAGCTTAAAATTTTTTACTATTGGACTGGCTATACGTGGCGAAATCCTAGTAGGAAGAGCATGCGCGAGAACAAGCACATTCACGTGTTTGAAAACGAATTGGAAACCATCTCTGTTTGAATACAAATCCAGGAGTACGTACGAATCTAACAATATTGATTGGGCGTTGTTGAATGTTGATACTTTTTTCTGTAAGTTTGATCAAAGTAGAGATACTTTGACTACACATAAAACTTATATGTAAACTAGAAAGGATCGGAGGGAGTATATTGTACGTTCAAAATATGATTTGCTGATGCTATGATCACCGGTTCAAAATTTTGAATCCGCCTTAGGTATCACACATGCACCCACTCGTTCTCTCTCGGTTTCATCTCGGGGTCCAGAGATCGATTGAAAGAGGACCAGGGTGGGTACAGTACGTTCGTTTCGCTTTTGAACATACAATATACTCCCTCCGATCCCCACAGACCCCCCCCCCCCCCGGGTCATTTCTAACATAGAAACACACCAAACCTTTATCTCCTTGCACGACACGCACTTGATCTCTCAACATCAATCGATCTCGTCAAGATGTGTCGGGGCATGAACCGAATGGGATGTCAAAACTAAGATGTGGAGGCAAAGTGAAACTTTAAACGAACCGTTTGTCTGTATGCATGTCGGACAAATTACAACATTGGAAATATAAGCATGGTCTAGGCCCACATGCGAATGATACTCAGCGGAATGTTCAAATGAGGTATGCGGGGGGATGGACTCGACCGGAGGGCAGCATGATCAATGGAGAAGAGGGTTGGAGAGGAATGAGAAATAAGCAACGCCACAAGATTATACTTGAACGGCTCAAATAAACAATAAGTTGTCTCGTTTTCCCTTCTGTCTTGGTCACCGAGTAAGATACTCCCTCCGTTTTTATTTGCTCTGCATATTAGGTTTGACTGAAGTCAAACTTCATAAAATTTGACCAAATTTAGAGAAAAAAATGAACATTTACAATAGCAAATCTATATGATGTGAAAGTATATTCAATAATGAATCTAATGGTATTGATTTGTTATTTTATATGTTATTATTTCTGTCTATAAACTTTGTCAAAGTTTACAAAGTTTGACTTTGAGCAAAGCTAAAATGCGGAGTAAATAAAAACAGAGGGAGTACACAGGGACTAGTATAGTTACTACTGCCGGAACATGGTAAGTTCGACCCCTAAATGCGGGCACGGACCGGGCACACCTCAATTATTCCTTCAAACAGTCAGACACCTACATTAGCACACCATCCGGCTACTTAATCAAGTGTTATGCTTCACTAGTTGAAAAGGAAAAGGGTGGTACCGTACCCAAAACCACCACACTTGGGGCTAGGGTAACAACTTGGTACTGTACCACATTTGAACCAGGGCACAAAAACCATCTGTTACGCGCCTATTGCGCAACGCGGAGCACTGACGCTCGAATTTGGCCGAGAAAACAGGGAAACCGACTTGTGGGGCACACCTGTCGGGACGACGTGGCGCATACTAGTCCAATGGAGGAGCTGGCCCACGACCACCTCGCCACTGGCAACTGTTCACGTGGGTCGTGGGGGCCAGCAATGTGGCGCAACTCCCGCACCGCCTCTGGACACGGCGACCGCGGTGAGCGACACGCTCATCGTCGCTAGACACGGTCGGCTTTAGGGTGCCGAGGGTGGCGTTAGCGCTGTGGCACGACCAGCAGATCAACACCCGGCTCGTTGAGGATGCATGGGGCGCCGAAGTGCACGCGCGCCGTGACGTGTCCGCGGAGTGTTCTAGCAAGGCCAACTGCATCCCCAGGACCTGAGACCATGCCGGGTCATCTTGGTTTTTCAATGACATGTGGGGATCGCATGTGAGCAAAGGGCATCTCCAACGTTGCCACGACCGCAACTGACTACCCTGGCACACCAAAAACCCTCGTCCCTCGCGCCGTCGCGCGGTGCGTTCCCAGCTGGCGCCAGCTGCGTGCATTCATGCCGTCCATCAGTATGCCGTCATTAAGAGGCTCGGTGCCCGAGGAACCAACTCCGGTGACTTAATGACGCACCCGGACGCTTGGCCTCACCAGAATGCGCTACTTAAAGCGGCAATGCCCAGCTAAACTCCACACCATAGCGCATCCTCCTGCTACCTGGCACCACATCCGCCATGATCGTGAGCGCGAACGCTCTGCGGGAGAGCTTGTCTTCGGGGATGAAGCTCGAGGTTGCCGCCCTCGCTCAAGTCACCGCTCGCAACGCAATAGCGGCGTAGCCGGACGCGGACGCGACCGCACAAGCGGTGGCCACTCTGGCGGCTGACGACGGGAGCACCGTCAGCCACGCGTCCTACTTGCCGTCGTCCAACGTTCGGTGGCGCATGTGGCAGGTGAAGCGACGGACCGTCCAAGTCCATCATCATCGACCTCACGTCCACCGGCACCGCCAAGGTCGGGGACTCCTCTAAGGATGAGTAGGGCATGGGAGGCGGCAGGGCATGGTGTGCCAACTGGCCGGTCTGTCTCCCGTGTTCTACTCTTCCTCGCCGGAGACCGCACCTTCACTTCACGGGTCTTGAACCCCGCACCCGTACATGGAGATCGCAGATGGAGGACGTCGGTCGCTGCCGTAGAATAGGTTTAGGGTCGGGTTTCTTTTATTTTTCTGTCCTGTAAAAGTTCGAAATGTAATGAAAATATGCCGTGTTTGCATGAATCTTGTCCAGTGTATATGAACTTTCACAATAATAGTAAGATGTATTGTAGGAGTATGAAAATATATGGAATGATGATTCGTTTTTGTGTGTATAAACTTAGAAGGTTTGACCCGAGACAAAGCTAACATGCGAAGTAAATAAACACATAGGGTCTACATACACAATTTAACTTAGGCACTCCAATAGTACGTCCACTAAACATTCACGCATTTCACATCTTTCTACATCTATGGGAACCTACGAAAGGGTTAACGTAAATTGCCTCTCTCTCTCTCTCCCCTGATTTTCATGGTGGTGGGCCCCTCCCTCCCCCCAATCTCTAATCAACAGCCCACACATTTCACATTACGTTAATTACGTAACTGGGATTACGTAGGTGTAGCATTACTCGTCCTAAAAAAAACAACTAAGCGAACCTCCCAGCATATCGCGCGGGAAAAGACCCGGCCGCGCCGTTTTAGTCAGGATTACCGGATTACTAGTAGTAGTATCGATGGATCGCACGAAGCACCAAGTTTAAAAGGAAAAAAGGCGGTACACTCACAGCACGCCTGTCGCGGTCGCATTGCACCCCTCACACGGTCGGTCCTGCACACGGCTCACGCAAACGGAACGCGCTTCGGCTTGCCTCTTCACTGACACGTGGGACCACACTTGGTGAAACCGACCATGCGCCAAACTCCCCCGCCCACCGGCGAAAATCCCCCCCCCCCCCAAAAAAATTCCCCCCAAATCCTAAATTCAACCGCCCTTCGGCCAACTAGCCAATAATATTCCCCAAACCCCCAAACCCCCTCCCCCCGGCCCCCTCCACTCCATTCGCTCCGCCAAAGACGCCCTCCCCGCCGCGCCGATACGTCGGCGCCGCAGTTCATCGAGGGGACGCATGGCGATCCTCTCGCTCCCATAGTACGCTCTCGTAGACTGCCATCCTCTAGCCGTGCCGCCACCGCTGGCGACGTTCTTGTGGAGACGCACGGCGGTCAGCTTCTCCCACGGTACGCGCATTCTAGACTGAGGCCCCGTGGATGTCGGAGTAGCGCTGAATGTTAGCTGATAGACGCTGTTAATCTCACTGTTTGCCGAAGTAGTTTACAGTCAATATGCTCTGCTTAAGAAGCTTCCTTGCCCTGTTCTGCACTCAATCTGCTTAGCTAAGATGGCATGCCACGCCCGATTAGTTGCTAAAATATCCTGCCATATATTTATTGTAATGTAGATTGCCATGGTCTAGTAGCCAATCTGTTAGGTGAAATAGCTCTACACCATTTTATACTCGATCTTTGTTGCTGAGATGGCCTTCGATGGCTGTGTGCTTGGCCTCATTGACTGCTAAAACAACCTGCCATAATTTAGCACTCAAATATGTTTGCTGAATTAGCTTTACATATATTTCGTTACTTAGATCTACTTGTCCAAATATCTTGCCATAGCTTTAGACATCGACCTAGGTTTTTTTCTGGACTTCATAAAAAAAGCATATATGTTTTTCCTGTAATATCTAGTAGAAGAACTAATTCGTATGTCTAACAGATGCACAGGACTTGGATAGCTTCTGCTCGAAGATTCTCCGCTGCATATGTCGAGGGGGTTGAAAACTTCATGAACTTTATCAGAGCTGAGTATGGTGGTCCGTAATCAGATGTGCTCTGCCTGTGTAGCAGTTGTATGAATTCAGTTACAAGACCCCAGTCAACTGTGCAAAATCATGTACACTTGTATGGGATGTCGGTCACATATACTAGGTGGGTTCATCATGGTGAAGCTGTGAACGTCAATGTTACTGCCTATGTGGAAGCAGCAGATCACCATCTTGATCTGCCTAATGCTCAGGTGGAAGAGGAGGAGGAGGTGGTGGTGGCGGAGCCAGTGAGTTTGACCAACATTGAAACAATGCTACAAAATGCTCGTGCATTTCGTGAACTTTCACCTGGAGAAGAAAAACGGTGGGCCCGCATGTTGGAACAATGCAACGTGGCTATCACCCCAGGAAATAAGCTGTCAGTATTCTCAGCTCTGGTCACCTTTCTTCAGGTGAAGACAGCTGAGCGGATGACCAACAAATCATTCGATGCGATGTTGGCTACTTTCCGCAAATCTTTCGCAGATGCGTCTGAGCTGCCACACACCTACAGTAAAATGAAGAATTTCCTTCGTGCAGTTGGAATTGGATATGATATGATATGATCCATGCTTGTAAGAATAATTGTGTTCTGTTCTGGAAGGATTATGCCAACTTAAGTGAATGCCCAAAATGCAAATCATCAAGATGGAAAGATGGTGATGCTGTGAAGAGGATTCCTCATAATGTTCTGAGACATTTTCCAATTATACCAAGATTGCAGAGGTTGTTTCATGATGCTGAAACAAGAGAGGATGTACTGTGGCATTCTAGGAACCAGGAGTACAGAGATCAGAATGTAATGAGCCATCCATCTCATGGTAGTGACTGGAAAAGCTTCAATCAGAAACACAAAAAGTTTGCTGCTGACCCGAGAAACATTAGACTTGGCTTAGCTTCAGATGGATTTAACCCATTTGGCCACCAGAGCGCCACATATAGCATGTGGCCAGTGCTTGTTATCCCTTACAACATGCCTCCAAATGTCTGCACCAAAGAATCAAACTACATGATGGCCTTGCTCATCCCAGGTCCAAAAAGTCCTGGAAAGGATTTTGATTTATGCCTGGAGCCTCTTGTGGAGGAACTTCAACAGCTATGGAGGGGTGTTCTCACTCGAGACCTATATAGCAGCCCACCAGCTGATTTCTTTCTGCGTGCTGTTATAATTTGGTGCATCCATGATTATCCGGCTTTGGGCACTATGTCAGGGCGACCGACACATGGTTACAATGCATGTGTTCGCTGTGACAGGAATCCGCTGTCATATGCAATACTTAGCAAAATCTGTTACATTCGACACCGCCGTTTCCTTGCCAAGGACAAGCCGTGTCCTACAAAATACCAAAGATATGTGTTCAATGCAAAGCATGAAAACCATGATGCGCCAAAGAGGCTCACCGCCGATGAGTTGCAAGTGGAATTAGAGAAGGTCAGGCATATTACACCAGGAAACCATCCTAATAATGGTAGCGGGAAAAGGAAGCATGGCAGGGCAGAAGAGAGATTATTGTTTACCCGCAGGTCCACTTTGTGGGACTTGGAGTATTGGAAAGATTTGGATCTGCGGCATAATCTTGATGTGATGCACATCGAGAAAAATATATGTGACAGCATTATCGGCACACTTCTTAATATTAAAGGCAAGACGAAAGATACCTTAAAATCTAGGATTGACTTGACACACCTGGGTATCAGAAAGGATTTGCAGGTGGAAGATGAAGGTAAACCACGGGATATGGCACCAGCTGTGTACGTCTTGGACAAGGTAAAAAGAAAAGAATTCTGCGAGGTCCTGTCACGTGTGAGATTCCCACATGGATTTGCTTCCAACCCTGAAAGGAGAGTCAGTGCAGATGGAAACAAGGTACAAGGGTTGAAAACTCATGACTGCCACGTCCTACTTCAAAGGGTTTTACCTGTTATCCTTAGAGGATTGGGCCGCCCTGATTTATACAGAGCAGTCGCAGAGTTGGGACAATTCTTCAGTAACTCAGCAGTAGAAATATCAGGATAGATGCTTTGGAGCGTCTTAGAGACAAGATACCAACTATCCTGTGTGACCTTGAGAAGATATATCCTCCAGCCTTCTTTGATGTGATCGTGCATTTGGCTGTTCATCTACCTGATGAGGCACTACTTAGAGGTCCAGTACAGTATGGCTGGATGTACCCTATTGAAAGGTGGCTAGGCACTTTCAAGGGCTATGTTAGGAACAGAGCTAGACCCGAGGGTTCCATTGCAGAGGCCTACATTGCTACAGAAGCGTTGACATTCTGCTCAAAATACATTGAAACATCTGATCAGCTTAGCAAAGAGGTGGGTGAAGACAATCACGGGCTCAATGTTTTCGATTGTTCTGTTCGAGTTACAGGGAAGAGTCGACAAGACGACAAACCTAAAGATTTGGACTAAATGGTTTGGTATGTGTTGAATAACTGTCCTGAGATTCTACCTTATATCGAGTAAGTGCTAAGTACTGCAGCTTATACATCGTAATCTACTAAACTTGCAGCACATTCTTATATATTTAGATGTTTGACGCGATCACTATGTTGTGCAGCATCTACAAAAAGGAGTTACTGCCGCAAAATCCAAGAAACATTGACAAACTGGTTATGGCAGGATTTGCGAAATGGTTCAAGAGCCATGTAAGCTTTTGAATTGCATTGTCAGTTTTTTTAATATATTGAGTACATAAGATGATCAGCTTGTCTATTTTCTAACCATAGGTTAAGAAAATGCGGGAGGATGGGCAGGCAGTTAATGATGCCCTTTACGCACTAGCAATGGGTCCTGATACTCGGGTAAGACATTATGAATCTTGCGTTATTGGAGATGTGCGCTACAACACCCTTGCACGCGACGAAGGCAGGAAGACACAAAACAATGCCATCATGAGCACGGATAAGTACGGCGAAGAGACAACTAAAATGTATGCTAACATAACAGACATTGTTCAGTTGCAGTATATGTCCAGTTTCGAGGTTCATCGGTGTGTGGTTCTGTTGTGCTGTCGTTGGTATAACCTATTTTCCAGGATCGCAAAACCCAGAGCTGATGATTATTTCAAATCCATCAATGTCAAGGCGGCATACCAGACCTACGAGCCTTTTATTTTGGCAAATCAAGCAACACAAATATTTTTCTTGGAAGACACATTTGCACGTAGCGATGACTGGAGAGTATTGCAAAGGTTTGAGCAGAGGAATTCGTTTAATGAAGTTGCACAACAAGATGATGCTTACAATGCTCCTGATGTAGAAGATTCCACAGATGTTCCTAACATCTTTGAGAACCATCACGTCACTGACGCTGGCGAAAAGATTGCCTGTCGGGCTGTGGACATAAGAGAGTTGATCAATAAGACGCCAACGTTCAAGGACATTGAGGATGAAGAAGAAGATGACACCGGGGGGAATTACGATTCAGACTGATACACATGGTGAAGATGTTGACGCTGCTGCTGCGGATGATGATTAGATTGCTTTTGTCGTATTTGCCTGTCAGAAGACGTTTTTTATCTACTATGTGAAATTGTGTTTGCTATGACAACTGAAACCTGATAAACTTGTTGTTTAGTATTTTGCTGTGAGAACATCACTTATTATGTATGTTGATTTGTGTTTGGTGATTGTATGACGACTAAAACATGATGACATTGTTGTTTAGTTGTACTCATATTTGGCTGTGAAACTTGTATTTGATGACATAGTTTGCTGTTGGACTGCAATTTGCTCGACGTCTTCGAATGGGAACAAAGATGACCCGACAGGGCCTCTGCTAATTTATTTATTTATTAGCAAAAGGGACTCTGTTATTTATTTATTTATGAGCAAAAGGGGATACCCCCCGATTTCCGTTAATAGAAATCATTAGATGTTCACAACACTACGCCCAGCCTGCTAAACAGGTTTCATTCATTACTAGTTTCAGCAAAGTGCTCATGTCATAGCCACTGAATACATCACGAGTGCTACATACACTGCAAATAAAGAGACAATCATCCTACAGAGCACATCGATTTTGCCCATTATCTTCACAAGCTCTTTCATCTCCTCATTGCTGTCAAGGCCGTTCAGCAGCTGTTGCTTGGCCATGATCAGAGAAACTGCATCTTTAACCTTCTGCTCTGCATCTTTCTCTTCTGCCGTTCCTTCAGTTACTTGTCCAACACCCCAACCTGCTGGTATTGGCATTCCTCGGCTAACCAAATAATCAGCGTAGTTGCATTCCCCCAGATCAGCAACTTCCCAGAAATACAAATCACATGAATCTTCCATTTTCTGCACGAATCAAATTGGAAGATCATCAACCAAACTCTTAAAAAAATCAGCAACTGAAAGTAGCGGAACAACACTTAAACATATTATTACCCCATGATTTGGGCATTTGTAGAAGACTCGGCCAGGGTTGAGGATTGTGGTTGAGACGCGATGGATGACTCTGCGTGATTTGCAGCAGTGGCACCACACCAATAGCAGCGGGTTGCGATGAGCAATCGGCTGCGGTGCGTGTGCCGGCGGGGGTGTGATGAGACCCACAGGCGATGGTACGGGTGGCGACTTGGCGCATATCTGGTTGTTGCCTGCTGAAGAGCAGGTGGACGAGCCGCCAACGGACATGGTTGCTGCGGCCAGAGCTTCTGATGCTAGGCAGAGTAAGTAGAGAAGAGGAGAAGCGAATGTTGGATATGTCAGTTTCATTACTTGCAGAGTAGCATAGCACCATATATAGTCATAGTCTAGGTTTGCATTCGAGCTAGCTACAGGAGCACGTCTCTCTTTTTTCCAAAACTCAGCAACGTCTCTTTACTGGTACACTAGCTTGTTCTGTACGCCTTCTCAAGTCTTTGATTTTCTTTCTCTTTTTTTGCGAGGAAGGAAGGAGGACAAAATTTAGGGTTCCTGGGACTCGAACCCAAGACCTCTCGGTTGAAAACCAAGGGTGCAATCACTTATGTGGCAAACGTTCCCTGGGAGGAGGACGGCAGACAAACGCATTTTCCTCGCAGTTTTAGTTGCGACGCAAGATCGAACGGCCGCAGTTTCAGGAATGTTATCACGCGAACGAGCCCAGTTTTTCTTTTCTTCCTATATATAAAAAAGTATGCTACTTGGTGTCGGCTTAGTCAACAAACGATTGTGCCAACCTTGACCGTTGGATTGACATTCAATGTCTGTCATGTTTCTTCAGTCTCTTCTTCCTCCGGCCGCCAAAGCCAAACCAGCGCCGGCGGGACCGCCTGCTCCCGCCTCCCACGGCTGGCTGTGCTACCGCGCACGCATCATGGCCACATCGCACCCTAAAACTCTACGCATCTTCCCCGGCTCCTGTTCGTTCCCATCCGAGGCCTCACCATCATCCTCCGCCTTGGTTCGCTCGCCGCGGCGCCGCCCTCCGGTGTTGTCAACATGGTCAACAACCGAGAGGAATAAGGAGATGACTGTACATGGTGAGGATGACAGTAGGGACCCACCAGGATCATGGCAGTAGGCAAGCAAGTGCCTCCTTTATTACAAGAAAAAAAAGGGTTCCTCCTGATGGTTTCCTAACATCTGGGTCGCATGCCACTGTCAACGTAGTCAATAAGCGAGATAACTGCACAAGGAGCGGCAGACACCCGGGACCCAGCAGCGCGCGCAGTATTTTTTTTCGGGAGGGAGAAGGGTATCAACTGGGTTGTGCGGGAGTTGTGGCCCGTCTAGCCCAGGCTTTTATTTCATATGTTTACCACATGACCAGCCCAATTTTTTTTTCCTTTCTGAAAATGGCTAGCCCAGCTATTTTTTTTTTTTTGCAGAATAACCAACGTATGCCTACCTGCTTTTCTACGCCCTGCTGGGCCGGAAATCTTTCAAGAAGAGGAGGCATGCATTCGGGCTTGCCCAGAAAATGGGCTATAAGTAATAAGAAATGGGCTATAAGTAATAATAAATGGGCTGTAAAATAAAAAAAATACAACAAACAGGCAATTAGTTCCAAAATACTTTTTTCTTTCAGATTTTGATATTTTAAATTTCATTATTTTTGTGCGGGTAAAATTTCATTGGATTTAAATTAAGGTATGTTTAGTTTTTAAATTAATTTGAATCTAGCTAGAAATTTCGGGCTGTATGCTGTTTGGGACAGATTTGGAGGCTGACTTGTGGGTCTACTAGATTGACGTGTACGAAAGGCTTTGTCAACTTAGTCCACAAACAATTCTAGCAGAACTGACCGTGGGATGTTAATCCAACGGCCGTGCTGCTTCTTCAATATCAGATCTTCTTGCTCCAGCCGCCCAAACCAGCGCCGGTGGGACTGCCTGCTCCCGCCTCCCGTGGTCGGCTGTGCTGCCGCACAGGCCGCACCGCCCCACCCTACTCCATCCCTGGCCAGGCCATTCCTCTACTCACCCACACCTCTTGTTATTTTCCGGCGATGGCAGCCAAACCAGTAAACCCTCGTACTCCCCACCGCGTGGGCAACCACTGCCGAGTCATCCCCAGCTCTGGGTCGTTCCCTTCCTAGGCCTCGCCGTCGTCCACCGCCCTGGTGCTCTCGGCATGGCGTGGTCAACGTGGTCAACGAACGACATCCATTAGAAGAGGACTGCACATGGAGAGGCTGACAGCTGGGTCCATGGCCGCACGTAAGGAAGTGCCTCCTTATTACGCGCAAAATAATGATTCCTCCACCTGACAGTAGTGACCCACCGAAAGGGCCTCTGTATTTCACGAAAAAAATGTTTCTCCCGCTGACAGCTCGGACCCACCAGCTATATCTTCGCACGGAAGGAAGTGCCTCCTTATTACGCACAAAAAAATGAATACTCCCCCTGCTATCTGGGACCCACCATAGTTGGAGGCTGACTTATGGGCCTACTAATGCGGACGGAGGGTTGTGTCAACTTAGTCAATATGAATGATTCTAGCTCCAGTGACCGTATGATGTTCATCCAACGGCCGTAGTGCTTCTTCAACCTCTGGTCTTCTTGCTCCAGCCGCCCAAACCAGCATCGGTCGTGCCGCCTGCTCCTGCCTCCCGTGGCCGGCTCTGCTGCCGCACAAGCCTCACCGCCCCACCCTACTCCCATCGCTGGCCTGGCCATCCCTGTACTCACCCAGACCTGCTGTTATTCTCCGGCGACGGCAGCCTCACACAGCAGCCCAACCAGTAAACCCTCGTACGCCCCTCCGCGTGGGAAATAACTGCCGAGTCTTCCCCGGCTCCGGGTCATTCCCTTCCTAGGCCTCGCCGTCGTCCACCGCCTTGGTGCTCTCGGCGCGGCGTGGTCAACTTGGTCAAGGAACGACTTACATCGGAAGAGGACTGTACGTGGAGAGGCTGACAAGTGGGTCCACGGCCGCAGCAAGGAAGTGCCTCCTTATTACGCGCAAAATAATGATTCCTCCACCAGACAGCAGGGACCTACCGGAAGGGCCTCTGTATTTTGGCTTAGCTGTATTTTGCGAAAAAAATGTTTTCCCCTCTGACAAATGGGACCCACCAGCTATATCTTCGGACGCAAGGAAAGTGCCTCCATATTAGGCGCGAAAAAAAAATGAATCCTCCCCCTGACAGCTCGGACCCACCATCAATAACTTCGCACGCAAGGAAGTGCCTCCTTATCCTCCCTGACAGCCGGGACCCACCTGGTCGAAGCATAAGTAGCGTTGTCATTCTGGTCGCGAACGTGTACATACATAATGGTCGATCGGTCTCTGTGCAATGATGAACCGTGGCCGAGCAAGCAGCGGCACGTGTAGTAGTAGAGCCCCCGACATAGCAGTTCAGGCAGTCCCTTCCAAACCGTGTACATGTACGTACAGCCACATGCCAAAAAATACGGCCACGTACGTACATACGGGCGGGGTCTCGAACGCGTACTCGCGCATACGTACGGCCAGGGCTCGTGCACATGGAGAGGCAACGGACAGCAGCAACGGCGTCCTGTTCATCGGGCAACCAACCGGCTGGGTTGGAACGGAGAAACAACGTCCTGTTCATCGGGAGGCAACAGACTGGGTCGGAATGCGTCCTGTTCAACGGGAGCCAATCGGCTTGGATGGAACAGCCGAAACGGGGTCTGGCGTACCACAGTACGGAGGAAACGACCTTCTGTTTGACCGGCTACGGTCGAAACGGGGGTCCTGTTCATCGGGAGGGGTGTGGCGTACCGCAAAACGGAGGAAACAGACTTGTGTTGGAGCGCTACGGTCGAAACGGGGGTCCTGTTCATCGGGAGGGGTGTGGCGTACCGCAAAACGAAGGAAACGGACTTGTGTTGCAGCGCTACGGTCGAAACGGGGGTCCTGTTCATCGGAGGGGTGTGGCGCACCGCAAAACGGGACTCCACAGGCTACTGTTCACCCACCGTCGACTTCCTTCAGCCTCCACCTGCACTGTTCATCCACCGCGTCTTCCTCCTGCCTCCACCAGCTATTGTTCATCCACGGGCTACTGTTCAACCAGCCCTCCACCGGCTACTGTTCAACCAGCCCTCCCCGGGGTCCCTCCATCGGCTACTGTTCATCCTCCCCCACCTCCTCGATCGGGGTCCTGTTCATCCAGTGGCAACGGCCTCTACTACCACGGGATCTTGTTCATCCAACCCCCACCGGGAACTGTTCATCCAACCCCCACCGGGGACTGTTCATCAAGAGGCAGCTTCGATCGGCTTCAGTTAGCAGCAGTAGCGAAGGAATCACTCGGGTTCAGTTAACAGCAAGGGATCGATCTGGGTTCAGTAATGTAGCTAGTGCAATCGCTCGGGTTCAGTTAGAGCCCAACGCCTCGCTCGGGTTCAGTTAGAGCGCAACGCCTCGCACACACGCGCCTACGTGTATGAGAGAAACGCGCAAACCTCTCCGTGCATCGCTTGGCCCCGACCACCCACCGTAACCGGGAACTTCCCGATATTTTCTTCGCCCTCGCTTCTACCATGATTTTTTCCGTCATGGACGGCCCAAAGAATGTCATGCAGCTGCGTCTCCGGCTCGCCCAGGACGAAAAGCCCATTTTCTATCATGATTTTTTGTCATAGAAGTAGGAGCCCACCACATCTATGATGATACTGGGTTTTCTCACAATTATCGTCATAGAAGTGTCATAAGCATGACAGAAAAAAAAATCGTTCGGCCCAAAATGTCACGGATGTGTCTTTTTTTTGTAGTGGAGGTTGTCTACTAAACTTGGAGAAATTAAACTCATGAGACCCATCACCAAAACTAACACCGACAGTTTGTTTCTCACAACCTATTTTAGCATTAACGATGTTCAAGAAAGGTCTACCAAAAATAATGGGACAAAAGTCATCTTGTGGGGAACCAAGGACTAGAAAATCAGTAGGATATTTTACTTTCCCACACAAGACTTCAACATCTCTAACAATCCCAAGTGGTGTGATAGTTTCTCTATTAGCAAGTTTAATAGTAATATCTATGTCTTCTATTTTAGCGGGTGCTATATCATTCATAATTTCTTGATGTAAAGTAAAAGGAATAGCACTCACGCTAGCAGCCAAATCACATAAACCTTGATAACAATGATCTCCTATTTTAACTGAGACAACATGCATGCCAACAACAGGTATATGTTTATCCTTTTCATCAGGTTTGGCAATTCTAGCAGCTTCATCACAGAAGTAAATAACATGCCCATCAATATTTTGTACCAGGAGATCTTTAACCATAGCAACACTAGGTTCTACTTTGATTTGTTCTGAAGGTCTAGGTGCTTTGATATTACTTTTGCGGACCACAGTTGAAACCATAGCATGTTTCTTTATCCTAACGGGGAAAGGTGGTTTTTCAATATAATCAGTAGGCACGACTGGATCAACATTGTAAATGATAGTTTCATCTTTAGCTATTACCGGTTCTTTAATTTCTTCTTTAATAGGTGGATGATATTTAAACCACTTCTCCTTGGGGAGATCAACATGAGTAGCAAAAGATTCACAAAAGGAGGCTACTATCTCAGAGTTAGTACATATTTAGTGCTAAACTTGTGAAAAGCATCGGTATTCATAAAAGATTTAACACTATCAAACTTAAGCGTAATACCTGACTCTTTACCTTTGTCGAGTTCCCAATCTTCAGAGTTGCATTTAATTCTTTCTAAAAGATCCCACCTGAATTCAATAGTCTTCTTCATAAAAGAACCAGTACAAGAAGTATCGAGCATGGATCGATCATCATGAGAAAGCCGAGCATAAAACTTCTGGATAATAATTTCCCTTGAGAGCTCATGATTGGGGCATGAATATAACATTGACTTAAGCCTCCCCCAAGCTAGAGCGATACTTTCTCCTTCATGAGGCCAAAAATTATATATATAATTCCGACCACAATGAACTAGATGCATAGGATAAAATCTTTTGTGAAATTCCAATTTCAATGGATTCCAATTCCAAGATCCAATATCATCGCATAGCCTATACCATGTCAATGCTTTTCCCTTCAAAGATAATGGGAAAACCTGCTTGTTAACTTCATCTCCGGGTAAACCTGCAAGCTTAAATAATCCACAAACTTCATCTACATATATCAAGTGCATATCAGGATGTTCAGTTCCATCTCCTGCATAAGGATTAGCTAGCAGTTGTTCTATCATACCCGAAGGAATTTCATAGCCAATATTTTCAGTAGGTGCAGTAGGTTGAGGGGCAACTAATTATGGTTCCGGTCGAGGTGAAGATACCCCGAACAAATCCCTCAAAGGATGGTTCTCCAAAGTCCATAGTAACAAGTGACAATAAATTTCAGCATGTAGTAATAATTTTTCCTTACCGATTTCCAAACTTACCAAGAGCGCTTCACTCCCCGGCAACGGCGCCAGAAAAGAGTCTTGATGACCCACAAGTATAGGGGATCAATCGTAGTCCTTTCGATAAGTAAGAGTGCCGAACCCAACGAGGAGCAGAAGGAAATGACAAGTGGTTTTCAGCAAGGTATTTTCTGCAAGCACTGAAATTGTCGGTAATAGATAGTTTGATAGCATGATAATTAGTAATGAGCAAGTAATGGTAACGGTAAACAAAGTGCAGCAAGGTAGCCCAATCCTTTTGTTGAAAATGATAGGCCCAAACGGTTTCTTATAATAGGCAAAGCGTTCTTGAGGGTACACGGGAATTTCATCTAGTCACTTTCATCATGTTGGTTTGATTCGTGTTTGCTACTTTGATAATTTGATATGTGGATGGACCGGTGCTTAGGTGCTGTTCTTACTTGAACAAACCTCCTACTTATGATTAACCCCCTCGCAAGCATCCGCAACTACGAGAAAAGTATTAAGATAAAATCTAACCATAGCATTAAACTTTTGGATCCAAATCGGACCCTTATGAAGTAGCGCATAAACTAGGGTTTAAGCTTTTGTCACTCTAGCAACCCATCATCTAATAACTACTCCACAATGCATTCCCTTAGGCCCAAATATGGTGAAGTGCCATGTAGTCGACATTCACATGACACCACTAAGGGAATCACAACATACATATCATCAAAATATCGAACACATATCAAGTTCACATAATTACTTGCAACATGACTTCTCCCGTGACCTCAAGAACAAAAGTAACTACTCACAAATGATAATTATGCTCAAGATCAGAGGGGTATTAAACAGCATAATGGATCTGAACATATAATCTTCCACCAAATAAACCATATAGTAATCAACTACAAGATGTAATCAACACTGCTAGTCAACCACAGGTACCAATCTGAGGTTCCGGTACAAAGATTGAACACAAGAGATGAACTAGGGTTTCAGAGGAGATGGTGGTGTTGAAGATGTTGATGGAGATTGCCATCCCAAAGATGAGAGGGTTGTTGGTGATGACGATGACGATGATTTCCCCCTCCGGGAGGGAAGTTCCCCCGGCGAAATCGCTCCGCCGGAGGGCAAAAGTGCTCCTGCCCAAGTTCCGCCTCGAGACGGCGGCGCTCCGTCCCGAAAGCCCTCTCCTTATTTTTTTCAAGGTCAAAATAACTGATACATCGTATCCATAATTTTTTATTGCTTCATGCCAATATTCTACAACTTTCATATACTTTTGGCAACTTTTTATATTATTTTTGGGACTAACATATTGATCCAGTGCCCAGTGCCAGTTCCTGTTTGTTGCATGTTTTTTGTTTCGTAGAATATCCATACCAAACGAAGTCCAAATGCGATAAAAACTTACGGAGATTTTTTTTGGAATATATGTGATTTTTGGGAGTTGGAATCAACGCGAGACAATGCCCGAGGCGGCAGCAAGGGTGGAGGGCGCGCCCAGGGGGTAGGGCGCGCCTGGGACTCTTGTGGCCACCCCGTAAGGAGGATGATGCCCTTCTTTCGCCGCAAGAAAGCTAATATTCGGATAAAAATCGTGTTAAAATTTCAGCCCAAACGGAGTTACGGATCTCCGGGAATTTAAGAAACGGTGAAAGGCCAGAATCTGGGAGCGCAGAAGCAGAAGGAAACAGAGAGAGAGAGATCCAATGTCGGAGGGGCTCCCGCCCCTCCGCCGCCATGGAGGCCATGGACCAGAGGGGAAACCCTTCTCCCATCTAGGGGAAAGGTCAAGGAAGAAGAAGAAGGAGGGGGGCTCTCTCCCCTTCTCTCCCGGTGGCACCGGAACGCTGCTGGGGCCATCATCGTGACGGCGATCTACACCAACAACTTCGCCGCCGTCATCACCAACTCTCTCCCCCTCTATGCAGCAGTGTAACACCTCTTCTCCCCGCTGTAATCTCTACTTAAATATGGTGCTCAACGCTATATATTATTTCCCAATGATGTATGGCTATCCTATGATGTTTGAGTAGATCTGTTTTGTCCTATGGGTTAATTGATGACCGTGATTGGTTTGAGTTGCATGTTTTATTATTGGTGCTGTCCTATGGTGCTCTCTGTATCACGCAAGCGTGAGGGATCCCTGCTGTAGGGTTTGCAATATGTTCATGATTCGCTTATGGTGGGTGGCGTGAGTGACACAAGCACAGACCCGAGTAAGTAGGTTGTTGGCGTATGGGAGTAAAGAGGACTTGATACTTTAATGCTATGGTTGGGTTTTACCTTAATGATCTTTTAGTAGTTACGGATGTTTGCTAGAGTTCCAATCATAAGTGCACGTAAATAAAATTGCAATAACGATTACCGGTCTAGTTATCGATTGCCTAGGGACAAATAACTTTCTTGTGACAAAAAGCTCTCTACTAAAACTAACTTAGTTGTTTCTTTATCTAAACAGCCCCTAATTTTTATTTACGTGCTCTTTATTATCTTTTAAACTTATCCGTTTACACCTACAAAGTACTTCTAGTTTCATCCTTGTTCTAGGTAAAGTGAACGTTAAGTGCACGTAGAGTTGTATCGGTGGTCGATAGAACTTGAAGGGAATATAAATTCTACCTTTAGCTCCTCGTTGGGTTCGACACTCTTATTTATCGAGAGAGGCTACAACTGATCCCCTATACTTGTGGGTTATCAAGAACTTTTTCTGGTGCCGTTGCCGGGGAGCAATAGCATGGGGTGAATATTCTCATGTATGCTTGTTTGCTTTATCACTAAGTAGATTTTATTTGCTGTTCTTAGTTGTTCTCTATCTTTAGTTATGGATATGGAACACGAAATACCAAAAAAATTAGTTGTACTTGCTACTCATGGAGATGGGGAACCTCGTAAAACCCTCGATGCTCATTATGTGAAAGATATTATGCACTACTTTAATAATCCTGAGAAAACCCCATTCAATTATATAATGGGAGACACGTTGGATCAACGTGAATACTTTAGGGATTATCGCTTGACTCAAAAAGGGAAACTGTTATGTGATCAAATTCATATGTTGCATTGGTATGCTCGGGAACTATGCTTGAGATATGATTATACTTGTTGCTCTAGGATGAAGGCTCCACACCTACCCTTTTCATGTAAATTTAATGATAATGAAACCTTAGCTTCTTATGCTAATGGTAGATATGATTACTATGATGTGGAACGAATAGAAGAATTTGTTGCTTTTAAGGTTGCTTATGAAATTGAATCTTTGTTTGAAAAGTATGAAGCTTTTGATGATGATGTTTATAGGCCTAAAAATTTTGCTATACTTAAATATCGCTATGAGAATTATGAATACAATGCCAATATTGATGCATTTATTGAGAAAGTCTCCGCTGTCCAAGAAGAGACTAATATTTTGCAGGAATCTACGGAAGAAGAAATTGCTGAAACTATGAGCTCATTAGATGAAAAAGATGGCGAGGAGAGTGAAGAACAAAAGGAGGAAGAGCGGATTGATCACCCGTGCCCACCTTCTAATGAGAGTAACTCTTCAACTCATACATTGTTTAATTTCCCTTCGTGCTTACCGAAGGATGATTGCTATGATCCCTTTGATTCGTTTGAAATATCCCTTTTTGATGAACTTGATGCTTTCTATGCTTATGGCCATGATGCCAATATGAATTATGCTTATGGAGATGAACTTGCTATAGTTCCTTATGTTAAGAATGAAATTGTTGCTATTGCACCCACACATGATAGTCCTATTATCTTTTTGAATTCTCCCAACTACACTATATCGGAGAAGTTTGCGCTTATTAAGGACTATATTGATGGGTTGCGTTCTACTATTGCACATGATGATTTTGATAGATATAATATGCATGTGCTTGCTGCTCCTACTTGCAATTATTATGAGAGAGGAACTACATCTCCGCCTCTCTATGTTTCCAATACGATAAAATTGCAAGAACTGTTTATACTATGCATTGGCCTTTACTTTGTGTGCATGAATTGTTCTTTTATGACATAACAATGCATAGGAAGAGAGTTAGACTTCGTTGTTGCATGATATATGTTGCTTTGTGCTCACTACTAAAATACAAATCATTGTTAATCAAAATTGGCTTTGATATACTTTGGGATCCGGGTGGATCCATTACTTGAGCACTATATGCCTAGCTTAATGGCTTTAAAGAAAGCGCTGCCAGGGAGACAACCCAGAATTTTTAGAGAGTCATTTATTTCTGTTGAGTGCTTTTATAAAGTTTAAAAACAAAAAAAATAAAGAGGGGAACCTAAAACTTTATCAAAAAGAAAAGTGAAAGTGAGAGAGACGAGCATTGTTAAAGTGGGAGCATGCCTTGAACTTTGTTCATGCCCATGGAAACTTTGTAAATCTTAATTACAGAAACTTTTCAACAAAAATAATTATCCCCTTGTATAAATCCATTGCATTATAAAAATAATGTGCCAAGATTTTCCTTTAGGATGATTAGATTGCTTGTTTGGTTTGTGCGGTGCAAAAACAGAAATTTTGGCTGTAGTGCATGATTTTAAATTTTCTACTGGAAAGTCAAACGCTTCTGAAACTTTTTGCACAGTACTTATATACAAATTGTTTATTTTTTCCCAATTTTTCAGAATTTTTGGAGTTACAGATGTATAGTGAATATTCAGATTGTTACAGACTGTTCTGTTTTAGACAGATTCTGTTTTTGATGCATTGTTTTGCTAGTTTTGATGAAACTATCGATTTTATCGGTGGTATAAGCCATCGAGAAGTTATAATACAGTAGCTACAATGCAAAAATAAAATATGAATGAGTTTTCAACAGTACTTAAAGTGGTGAATTTTTTATTATACTAACGGATCTCACGAGGGTTTTGTTAAGTTTTGTGTGATTGAAGTTTTCAAGTTTTGGGTGAGATCACGATGGATGAAGGAATAAGGATTGGCAAGAGCCTAAGCTTGGGGATGCCGGAGGCACCCCAAGGTAATATTCAAGGACTCCCAAGCCACTAAGCTTGGGGATGCCCCGGAAGGCATCCCCTCTTTCTTCCAACGATCATTGGTAATTTTACTTGGAGCTATATTTTTATTCGTCACATGATATGCGTAAATCTTGGAGTGTCGTGTGCTTTTTATTTTTCTTTTAATAATGCACCATGCTGGTATGAGATAGTCCTTGGTTGATTTATAGAATGCTTCATGCACTTCACTTATATCTTTTGAGTATGGCTTTATAGAATGCTTCATGTGCTTCGCTTATATCATTTGAAGTTTGGATTGCCTGTTTCTCTTCACATAGAAAACCGCCATTTGTAGAATGCTCTTTTGCTTCACTTATATTTGTTAGAGCGTGGGCATATCTTTTGTAGAAAGAATTAAACTCTCTTGCTTCACATATATCTATTTAGAGAGTTGACAGGAATTGGTCATTCACATGGTTAGTCCTCGCGTTCCCAAGTGGCTTCATCTTCAGTATGATTTGACCACTGCACTTTGAGGAACTTGGTAACCTTCTGGCGGGTTCGACGTTCAGCTTCATCGAGAATGCGGATCGGATGCTCCTTGTAAGATAGGTCATCTTGCAATTCGAGCACCTCGTGATCCACAGCTCGGTGTGGAGATTCCTTGAAGCATTGACGAAGTTGCGACACATGGAAGACGTCGTGGATATGGGAGAATTGCGGCGGCAATTCCAATTTATATGCCACTTGACCACGTCTTGCAACAATGCGGAAGGGACCAATGTAGCGTGGAGCTAACTTGCCTTTGATTCCAAAACGGTGAGTGCCCTTCATAGGAGTGACACGTAGATAAGCTTGATCACCAGGTTGATAAGTCAAACCCCATCGTTTGCGATCATAGTTGCTCTTCTGGCGGTCCTGAGCCGCCTTGAGATTTTCCTGGACAATACGAACTTGTTCTTCGGCGTGTTGAATAATATCCGGACCCACGAGCGGTCGTTCCCCAGTTTCTGACCAATTCAGAGGGGTTCGACACTTACGTCCATAAAGTACTTCGAAGGGGGCCATTTTCAAGCTGGCTTGATAGCTGTTGTTATACGAGAACTCAGCATACGGGAGAGATTCTTCCCACTTCTTACCGAACGATATAACACAAGCCCGAAGCATGTCTTCAAGCACTTGATTGACTCGTTCGACTTGGCCTTGGGATTGGGGGTGATAAGCTGAACTCCAGGTAATATGAGTTCCCATAGCTGTTTGAAAACTTTCCCAGAATTTGGAAGTGAAAAGACCACCACGGTCCGAACTGATCTCCTTCGGAATACCGTGGAGTGATACAATTCTGGAGATATACAACTCTGCTAACTAACTAGCAGTGATCGTCTCCTTGACAGGCAGAAAGTGTGCAACTTTAGAGAGTTGGTCGACGACGACAAGAATAGCATCGTGACCCTTCTGTGACCTGGGAAGTCCTGTAACGAAATCCATCTGAACCTTATCCCATTTCCATAGAGGAATAGGAAGTGGTTGCAGAATTCCAGCTGGTTTCTGATGTTCTTCTTTAACGCGATGACACACATCACATTCAGTAACATAGCGAGCAATGTGCTGCTTCATTTTAGACCACCAGTACATTTGACGGAGATCACGATACATCTTGGTGCTACCCGGATGAATAGACAGCGGGGTATCATGTGCCTCCTTCATGACCTTGTCAGTCATGAGTTCGAAGCGAGGTACGACAATGCGGTTTCTGAAATACAAGGTTCCATCTTCAGACAGCGAGAAATCCCTGTACTTTACAAGGTGAAGGTCTTTCTTCATCAGATCAATTTCAGCATCTTTAGCTTGCGCATTCTTAACAGCTTTCTCAAGATCTGGTTGTATCACAAGGTTATTAAGAGATCCCTGTGGAACAATACGCAGATTTAGCTTGCATAGTTCTTCAAAAAGACGAGGTTGAGCTCGTCTAACCATGAGGTTGTCGCAATAGGACTTGCAGCTTAAGGCATCAGCCATCACGTTAGCCTTGCCAGGGGTATAGGATATACCCAAATCATAGTCCGCAATGGCCTCCATCCATCTTTGCTGACGGAGGTTTAGAGATGGTTGAGTGAACAAGTACTTCAGACTTTTATGATCCGTGTAGATCTCGCAACGATTACCGAGAAGGTAATGTCGCCACAACTGCAGTGCATAGATGACAGCAGCTAGTTCTAAATCATGTACCGGATAATTCTCTTCATGTGGGCGCAACTGACGAGAGCCATAGGCAATCACCTTACGCTCTTGCATTAGGACACAACCTAATCCTTCACGGGATGCATCACAATAAATCACGAAGTCTTTGCGGGTATCTGGAGGAGAAAGTACTGGGGTATTGTAACGGACTGACATCTGCCCCAGTGGATAAAGAATGTACTCTGGATGTATCCCTGCTCGAATAGCTGGTAGCTGCGTCGCAGGGTGTGGTGGAAACAAACGATCCATCTGAAACAGAGGAAACTCATGATTGTCAAAAGACAAGGAGAAGTATAACCGATCTCGGAGAGAAAGGTTAAACAAAACAATGGAAAGGAAAATGATTATCAGACTAATCAGATCAATGTCAGGAAAATCGCACAGATATTCAGCTCTCCGGGTGGACGAGAATTACGAGATCCTAAGTGTCGGCGTTAGTAAACTTTAGTTAACCCGAAAGGAAGAGAGATCAGAGTCCCAGAGTAAAGGTCGAGGAGTAAAAGATCCTAATACCACCCAATTGGCGACGTGGGCCCGTAAGCCACACAGCCAAGTTAGTAAAACAGTTTTCGGTTACTAGACTCAACTTCGGCCAAGGAGTTGGAAAGGGGGTTTCCTATAGTCAGTCGGCTCTGATACCAACTTGTGACGCCCCCGGCCCAATCGTGCACTAATCATACACGCAAATGCACACGATCAAGCCTAAGGACTCACGGGAAGATATCACAACACAACTCTAAAACATGAATAAAGTCATACAAGCTTTATATTACAAGCCAGGGGCCTCGAGGGCTCGAATACATAAGCTTGCGAACAAGCGTCAGCGGAAGCATCAGATATCTGTGTACAGATATGAAACAGAAACAGAAAGGCCTTTAGAAAGGCGGGGCAAAATAAAACACTACGATCGAAAGGCGTAGGCCTCCTGCCTGGGACCCTCCGATCCTACTCCTGGTCGTCAGTCAACTCATAGCAGAATCCATCCTCTGGGTAGTAGTAGTAGCGATCGTCGGCAGGGCAGCTGTCTCAGGGGCTCCGTCATCTTGGTCACGATAAACTGATATGGGGAGAAAAGGAAAACAAAGCAACCGTGAGTACTCAGAAGTACTCAGCAAGCAAGGATCTACACTACATATGCAACATTTTCAAGGGGAGGCTGTATATGTGGACTGGGCTGCAGAAATGCAAGAATAGAGAGAAGGCCTAGTCCTATCGAAGACTAGCATCTTCAGAGGTCTTGCAGCAGTAGAAGAGAGTAGAACAGTACAATATAATGTAGTAGTATCATTAAGTCTCAACCTCACCCAGAGATCCTTTCTCGACTCTCTGCGAGAAAGCAATCCCAGAGCCATACAGTCATCAACCTCGTCCGGAGATCCCTTCTCGACTCCCTGCGAGAAGCAATCCCAGAGCCATAGTATCCAAGTATCCAGTTCTAAATTGTATCAATCAGGATACAACTCCGAGTGTCCTTTACCGTAGGACAGGCTATCGATAGAAGTGTTCTTCCCTGCAGGGGTGCACCAACTTACCCAACACGCTCGATTAACTCCGGCCGGACACACTTTCCTGGGTCATGCCCGGCCTCGGCCAAACGACACACCGCAGCCCTACCTAAAGCTCAGCAGAGAGGTCCCCGCCGGTCTACATCCTAAGCACTCAGGGGTCTTGGGCCATCGCCCTGTGCACTCCGGGTCGTTGTGTGCAGGGTGGATACCAGCACCGCCTCAGAGGGTCGGTACGATCCGACCGTGCCACAATGCTGAACTAGACGTCTGACAGAACTGTCGGCTGATGCTACGATGCAGAACGCCCATACTATGCCCACGTGATGGTTAGTGCTATCAGACCAGAGGCCTGCTCGGATCAAATATCCAAATCGCTAGGACTAGGGGCTTGCGGTAACGAGCAGAGACTCACGAAAGATGTGACCCCGTCGCCCCGTCTCGAGGACTTGCTGCAAGGGTTAAGAATGCCCGGCCGCGCCTCGTATTCACCACTCGGGCACCACACTGGCACCCGTCTTCACAACACTCGCCTCTCAGGCGCACGCGGGTACCCCTCAGGGCCGACCCGCCTATCCAAGTAACAATGTAAAGTCCAATTATCCGTGTGTCCATATCATCAGGGGAATCCGAGGTATCACCCTCGTTGGATTCCTACTCGATGTATCCGTCAAGGTGAACTCGGAGGAATCACCCTCACTGGGTTCACACTTGAGGTGTTGTACGACGGCGTCATTATCGAAAGCGGTGAAGGAGGAATCACCCTCGATGACCATGATCGAATAGCTACTCTACAGAGTTAACATCAGAAGTGCTACATGAGGTTTCACCCTCGGCACTCGATAGTAACGCTGCAGTGTCGTTACAACTAAGGGGGGGTGATGTGCGGTGTCGGGGCCTGGTCTTCAATTCCCATTGATCGGGTCTTCTGACGATCCAGCGCGGCAGTCGGGATAAGTGGGGTCACTGATAGGTCTCTACCCAGCCTAGACTAAACAGTTTAGGATATGCAGGTAATTATCAACAGCAGGTTACAATGAACAGGCTATGCATCAGAATAGGTAAAGCAGCAGCAGCAGCAATTCTAATGCAAGCATGAGAAATAGAATGGGCGATATCGGGATGATCAAAAAGGGGGGCTTGCCTAGTTGCTCGGCGGCAAGGGCAAGGTTGTCAGTGGTGTCTTCGGGCTCCGGAGCTGCGTCGGTCCTGGGGAAGACGTCGGTGTCGGGGTCTAACGAGAGAGAAGAGGGTGAGGAAACAGTATAAATACACAGCAAATCACGAGCAACGCAAAGTACGGCATGACAATATGCAGTGCCGGGTGTGTTCTAACGTGTGGTTGCACGTCACCGAGGAAGGAGGAATCCATCCGGGAATGTTTTCCCGGTTCCGGACATTTGTCAGACAGATGACCGGAGAGGAACGGTTGCATGTTCGGATAGTTAGGGATGTGTGACGGACGAACGGGCCACGTATCTGAATTCGTCTCGTCGTTTTGAGCAACTTTCATGTATAAAGTACTTTCATCAGAGTTACGGATTATTTAATATGATTTTCTAAAGTTTTTATTAATTTCTGGAATTTATTTATTTTATTAAATCAACATTATCTGAAACAGTGTTTGCTGACGTCAGCATGACGTCAGGACCAGTGGGTCCCACCTGTCATACTCACATTAGGCTAATTAGGGTTTGATTATGTTAATTACAGTTTAATTAGACTAATTAAACAGAATTAATTAAGTTAATTATTTAATTAATTAATTAATTAATATTTATTTATTTTTATTATCTATTTTTATTTTATTTTACTTTTTTTTAATTTCGTTTTAGGGCGTGGGCCCGTTCTGTCAGCGTCAGGGGGGTTTTGGCCCACCGGCCAGGGGCACAGGGGCGCAAGGCCCCACCTGGCAGTGGCCCAGGGGCCACGGGCGGGCGCGGGCGCGCGGCGCTCGGGGCGCGTGCGCGCGGCGACGGTCAGGGGCGAGCACGGGCAGCGGCAGGCGCGCGCGCGCGCGGCGGAGCGGGGCGACGCGGGCGCGGTGCGCGGGAGCAGGCGGCGACAGAGACGGGGCGCGCGGGAGGAGGCCACGGGCGCGAGCGACGTGCGCGACGAAGGCGACGCGGGCGCGGCCGGGGCGCGGGTGTGGGGGGGAGGCAGAGGCAGAGGCCGAGGCCTCACCGGCGTTTGCAGGGGCACGGGGTCGTCGAGGCTCGATGGAGCGAGGCGAGGGGGAGACGGGGACGACGGCGGGGCAGCGCATTCCGGCGAGGGGCGGCGGTGAGCGACGGGGTCGGGGCGGCGAACGGCGTCGGGGCGCGGTCGGTGCGTGCGCGTCGGGCGCGAGCGAGGGGCGATGGCGTCGAGGACGCGTCCGGCGACGAGGCGAGTCCACGGCCTCAGTAGGGCGTCGCGCGAGAGAGAGGAGGGGCGACGAGGAGGCCGGTAGGCGAGCGGCGGCGGCCCGCAGTGGCGCTTGAGCGGGGCCAGCCGGAGCAGAGGGAGGGGGCGGGCGCGGCGCCGGGATCGGGTTCGATCCCGATCCAGGAGGGAGAAGGGGATCAGGGGAGGGAGTGGATCGGGCTAGGGTTTCGATGGGGAGTGGGGGGGGGGGGTTATGGGGATGGGGTGGACCGATCGGGTCGGCCTGGTCGGCTGCGCCGACTGGGCCAAGAGGCCCAGTGGGGGGAGTGGCCTTTGCTTTTATTTGTTTTCTTTTCTCTTTTTCTTTTTATTTATTCTTTTCTCTGTTTTGCAAAAATGTCTAGGCTACTTCTGGACTTTTGTAAAATATGAGACTGGTCCAAATATTAACAGTGCAAAATTAGACACTGCTAGAAATTGGTTTGGCGTCCATATCTTTTTGTTTGGATTTTATTTAATTTGAAAAGGATTAAATAGTGCTATGTTGCTGCTGTTTCTTGTTGTTCGAGTCCTTTTACAATTCCAACAAATGTTGCAATCATTTTTATAAATGCTTTGGGAATATTTGCAACATGATGCACATTTTAGTTTTTATGTTGGACCACTTTTATATTTCACTTTCATTTAAATTTGAATTGGAGTTGGGAGTTGAAATGCAATATGATGCAAATGATGATCATGCACTGATAATCATGCTGACTTGGCATTATCAAAATGGGATTACGTGGCTAACCACTGGGGGTGTTACATAGGTAAAGCGAACGTTAAGTGCACGTAAAGTTATATCGGTGGTCGATAGAACTTGAAGGGAATATAAATTCTACCTTTAGCTCCTCGTTGGGTTCGACACTCTTATTTATCGAAAAAGGCTACAACTGATCCCATATACTTGTGGGTTATCAATGACCTATATACCAGAAGATGGGCACCGGAGGTGGGCCGAGGAGGGCACAACCCACCAGGGCGCGCCTGGGGGCCCAGGTGCGCCCTGGTGTCTTGTGCTCACCAGGGTGGCCCCCTCCGATAGTTATTTGCTCCAGTATTTTTTATATATATTCCAAAACAATTCTCCGTAAATTTTCAGCTCATTTGGAGATGTGCAGAATAGGTAACTCTGACGTAGCTTTTTAAGGTCCAGAATTCCAGCTGCCGGCATTCTCCCTCTTTGTGTAAACCTTGCATATTATGAGAGAAAAGGCATTAGAATTACTCCATAAAGCATTATTATGCATAAAAAACATTATAAAAAATAGTATAAAAACATGATGCAAAATGGACGTATCAACGCGCCAGGGAGGAAGAAGGAGGGCCGGCCTCTCCTGCCTTTCCCTCCACGTGCAAAGAAGGATGGGGGGCGCCTAGGGAAGCCGCCGGCCCCTTTGGGGGTGCCTAGGGTTGCCTACCCTCCCCCTTCCACCTATATATATATATATATATATATGAGAGGAGAGGAGGGGACACCACACCACGATTCCCAAGCCGTGTGCGGCGCCACCTCTCTGTTTAGTTCCTCCTTCGTCCATATCTGTTGTGCTTGGCGAAGCCCTGCGGAATAGTTTCACCACCACCGTCACCACGCTTTCGTGTTGCCGGAACTCATCTACTACTTCGCCTATCTTGCTGGATCGAGAAGGCAAGGACGTCCTCGAGCTGAACGTGTGCTGAACGCGGAGGTGCCGTACGTTCGGTACTTGATCGGAACGGATCGTGAAGGTGTACGACTACATCAACCGTGTTGATAAACGCTTCCACAGCGATCTACAAGGATATGTAGATGCTCTCCCCCTCTCGTATCTATGCATCTCCATGGAGTCATATTTTTGTAAGGGCATTTTCTAAAAATGCCTCAAAAACTCTGTTTAAAGAGGCATTGTCTCAAAACGCCTTCATTGGACGTAGCTTTGAAGGCGCTTTTTCAAAATGCCTCGGATTGGAGGTAGCATTGGAGGCGCTTTTCCAGAATGCCTCAAATTGGCAGTAGCTTTGGAGGCATTTCTCAGGAAATCCTTAGATGGATCAAGATTTTGAGGCGTTCCACAGAAATCGCCTGCGAATTGATAAGAATTTGAGGCGTTTAGAGCATCTCCAGTCAGAGATAGAAAATCCAGGACCTCAAACTCCCGCGGACGCTTCCGCGGGCACTAACCGGACACGCCTTATTTGTTGGCTTCCACACCCGCGTCCCTCATATCCAAAACCTCGAAACCATACAACCCATGCAACGCTACATAAAAGACGATCATTGGACGCAACACAGGCAGTTCATCGGATCAACATTTCATTGCCGGACAAAAGAAGCATAGTTCATTGGAGTTCAACGGCGGAAAATGCAAATCCATACTACAAACTACTTAAAACATAGTTAAAATATAAACATAACAAGGAAGGGCTGAGGAAATCACCATTTCCTCGCCGGCCCCTTCCCCTTACGGTCATCGATGCAGTTGTGACCTTCCCCCATGTAGGCGTCGGCGTGCGCTGGTGCGTCGTCGTCGGAGCTGGAGGTGGAGCCACCCGTCAGGTCACAGTCCGAGCTACAGCTTCGGCCGGACAGCCTACGCAGCAGGCAGTCCTGCTCCTTAGCATGGTGGGTTGCCTTCACCTTCGCCACCGCCTCCTTGCTTGCCTCGCGCTCTGACGTGCCTTGGCATTCTTGCGGTGGAGGCGCCGCGCATCTTTCTTTGCCATCGTGAGAGAGCGGCGGAGGACCGACGCGAGGAGCGCAACATCAGGATCGACTGGCGCGGTCGCGCGTGACCAGCATGCGTTCAGCGCCTCCCCTGCCGCAGCCTTCACCCTTGCCCGCTGCCGCCCGTGGCGGGTTGCTCGTGCCTCGGACTTAGGCGTTTGTAGGGTCGGATTTGCCAAGTCCGGCTTTAGATGCTCTAATGGCAGCAGCATTGACCAGCGGGAGATCTGGAAGATGCCGATGAAGACGATGGCACACAGTCTGTAGAGCAAATAACCATTGGCATCCCTGTTCACAGACAAACATAAGAGCATCTACAATCGGGCCTCTCCTATCCATCTCAAACGCCCGGGCGGCCCGCCCGGTCACTGATCGGCCACAATTTTTTGACCCAGACGGACCTCTCAAACCTCGGACAAACGCCCGGGCTAACCGGCACCACTCATATCCAGCTCAAATATAGGGCGGATATGGGCCGGCCTGGGCACGCCCGGGTGCGTCTGCCTGACAGGCCCGGCCCACCACGGACCCCACAAAAAATTCCAATCCGGGCGGCGAACTCAAACCCTAGCTCACTCTCTCCCTCTCTCTCGCTCCGTCCACTCCTCTCCCTCTCCCCTTTCGATCCCATCCACCACGATGAGCAGCTCCGGCAGCCACTCCGGCTCGGAGCTCAACTACGAGGAGGAGATGGCCCTCCGCATTGCGCTGGAGCGGTCCAAGGTGGATCTGGAGCATCGCCGCAGCTCCCGCGCCGGCGCGGCGCGGACGCCGGAGCTGGACCCTCCCGGCCCGTGCTCAGCAACGCTAGGACTGCGCAGTCCGCACAACCCCCGCGCCGTCTCCTTCCCCCGCCGGCGGCTCCTACACGCGGGCAGCGATGAGTGCTAGTGCCCGCGCCGCCGGCCCACACGCGCACTTCGGAATCAGAGGCACGCGCCGCCCGCCGCGAGAGGCAACAGGCAAGGGAGAGGGAGGCAGCGGAGTGGTCCGTCCGCCTTCAGCGCGGGATGCCGGCGGAGCCCGACGAGGACGAGCGGCTCCTCGCTTGGGTGTACCGACGCTCCCTCACGACGGCGGAGTCGGACGCTCGTCGCCTTCGACGGAAGAACGCCGCGGCGCTCTGGCTTGCTGTTGAGCAGTCGAAGCGCGAGGCGAAGGAAGCAGCGGCGGAGAAGGCTCGGTTGGCAATGCTGAAGCGGGAGCAGGACAGGGAGGTCGGTCGGATGAAGGGGCTCATCGTCCTCTCCGACTCCGACGGCTGCGATAGCTGCAACTCCTCGTCCGACGACCAAGACCCTCCACCAGCCGTGTACGCCTATAGCTACGCCGGCGACCGGAAGGGCAAAGGCCCGGCGAGGAAGTGGTGACCCCCCCCCCCCCCCCCCCCCCCCACCCCGCGGTCCTCAATGTTTATATCATTTTTAGTTGTAGAAGTTTATGAACTTGTCCGTGGACGAACTATGATCGTTTGGATGTGAAGAAGTATGTTAGTGTCTGTTTGCAGCCGATTTGTGTTCTTTGCAGCCGATTTTTGCTGTCCGTCGTCTGATCACGTAGGATAGCTCAATGTTTGTATGGATAGTATGGGTATAATGGGCCAAATATGAGATACGCGGATGCAAAGTGTCAAATATGAAGGGTGCCCGGTCAGTGCCCGCGGACGTGACCGGACGCGTCCGCGGGCGTTTGAGGGGTCAGATTTGCCAAGTCCGACTCTAGATGCTCTTAGATAGTCTGAGTTGGTTGGGGCGGTTTATGTTACTAGAAGTAGGAAGCGAGTTTGATTCGCGAGACGTGGTGTGAGAAAATATATTGTTTCTGAAACTAGTGGGGCAGCTTAGGTCCAGCGTTGATCTTTTTGGCCACGCCACCTGCACATCCCAGGCGTTTCTACATGACGCCTCCGTCGGAGCACCGAAGGCGTTTTGCAATTTTTTTTTTTTGAGGAACCGGCAGGAGCACTGCCTTTTCATATAAGAAGGAGAATAAGGTTTATGTACAAGAGTGTTCCGGTTTTTTGGAGAAAAACCGGACAAAAACCCCTAGAAAAGCCCACAGGCTGGCACTAATCAACCAATACCGGCTGCCACCTGTGCCCGGCCAAAGGCCAAAGTCCTTTGCTTGATGTCGTCGAAGGCAATAGCTGCTACCTCTAGGTGCGTGAGGCGAGTTCCATTGAAGATGCGTCGGTTTCGCTCCTTCCAGATGTTCCAGATGGTGTAAAGGAAGCGGCCGCTCCGCCTTCTTCTGTCGTCCTTGGGCAAATTGGTGGTGAGCGAATCCCACCAGTCTGAAATCCCCATCGAAGGGGGCAACGTGGGCGTGGCCCCAGAGTCCTCTCCCGTCCACACCTGGACGTGAGACCAAACTGCGGCGGCAAACGGGCAGTCCTTGCAGAGATGAGTGGCCGTCTCCGATGCCCCAAGGCAAAGGGGACAGCGAGGGTCGTGCGGCCAGCCACGAACGGCTAGCATGTCGGCCGTGAGGATTTTCCGGTGGAGCACAAGCCAGGCGAAGAACTTGCATTTTGGCTCAGCGTGTGCCTCCCAAATCTTGGCTGGGGAGAACCTGGGATAGGATCCAGAGAACTGGGCCGCGTAGGCCGAAGCAGCAGAGTATATGCCATTGGGGGTCCACCGCCAAGTGATGGAGTCCTCCTGGTCCGGATTCAACGCAACCTGAGTGATAGCTGATGCGAGGGCAATGAACTCCTGCAGGTGGGTAGGCGATGAAAGACGGGCCACCGATCTGATCCAGTTCTCCTCCTGGAGCTCCTTCATCACAGTTCTCCGCTTCCTGGTGGCAATTTTGTACAGCTCCGGGAAGGCCTGGGATAGAGGGCCCCGTCCTGTCCAGTCATCGTGCCAGAATAAGGATTTTCTCCCATTGCCCAAGGAGATGGTGGTAGAAGCCCTGAAGAGCGCCATATCCGTCTCATCGCAGGGCACCGCAGAGCCCACCCATTGGCGGTTAGGATCAGTCCACATAAGCCAAGGCCAGCGAAGTCGGAGCGCCCGACCAAATCTCTCGAGGTCTGTGATTCCCAGGCCCCCCATGGGCTTAGGCCGGCAAACAGTCTTCCAGTTGACCAGAGAGTGTCCGCCAGACGCGTTTTCCAAGTCTTCCCCACACCAGATGAAGTTACGAGTGATCTTACTGAGCTTCTGGATTGCCCAAGTGGGAAGCGAGAGCGCAGTGATGTGATGATTTGCGATGGCGCACAACACGGACTTTGCAAGGGAGACCCTGCCCGGTCGCGCCAGGTTCTTCCCCTTCCAGCCCGGCAACCTACCCATTGCCTTGTCCAGAAGAGGTTGGAGGTCCACCCTTCTGAGCCGCCTAGTATGTAGAGGGAGACCCAGGTATCGGCCGGGGAACGAGGCCAGCTTGGCCGGGAAGGCCGAGAGGATGGCCGGGAGATCAATGTCTTGGCAGCGAATGGGAAACACCTCGGTCTTGCTGACATTTGTGATGAGGCCCGATGCATCCCCAAAACAGGCAAGGATCCGAGCGATGGCGTCGATCTCTTCTTTGACCGGGTTAGCGAAGATGCCAGCATCGTCCGCATAGAGAGAAACCCTGCAGGAGGCCGGCCGCGCCATGATGGGCTTGAGGATCCCGGCCTGGGAAGCCGCCCGGAGCATAAGTTGCAGAGGATCGATGGCCAGAATGAAGAGCATAGGCGACAACGGGTCACCCTGGCGAAGGCCTTTTCCATGCGCGAATGGGGTTCCCGGCTCCCCATTCAACAGCACCCTGGAGGAAGATGAAGCGAGGGTCATGCAGATCCAGTCCCGCCAGCGCTGTCCAAATCCCAACTGTTGTAGCACCTCCAGGAGGTAAGCCCAACCCACAGAGTCGAAAGCCTTGGAGATGTCGAGCTTGAGGAAAAGGCCTGGCGTTGAAGAGCGGTGCAATTCTTTGATCAAGTTTTGCATGTGTAGGAAATTATCGTGGATGCACCGTTTCTGCACAAAGGCACTCTGGCACTTGGAAACCAGCGACGGAAGCAGAGGGGCTAGCCGGTTAGCCAACAGCTTGGAGAAGATCTTGGAGATGCTGTGTATCAAACTGATTGGGCGGTAGTCGCCAATCGAGGATGCGCCGGCTTTTTTCGGGAGCAGAATAATGTTGGCTGAATTGATCAGGCTAGCGCAGTCGCCTCTCAGGTTCGCGAGCTGCATCATCACAGCCACGACATCCGCTTTGATGATCTCCCAGCATGATTTGAAGAAGGCGCCGATGAAACCATCGGGGCCCGGGGCCTTGACCGAAGGTAAGGAGAATACCGCCTCCTTAATCTCCGCCTCGTCGAATGGAGCGTCCAGAGCCGATAGGTCATGGCGCTGCATCTCGATGTTCTCCCAGACAATGGACTTGGTGCGCAGGGCAGGCGTGCCGATGTTAGCTTGGAAGTGGTCCAGAAGGGCCCGCTCCTTGTCCTGTCTGGTAATTGCCAGCCCCGAGGTGGTTGTGATCGTCTGAATGAAGTTCTTACGCCTTCGTCCGTTTGCACGAGCATGGAAAAGCTTTGTGGTGGCGTCCCCCAGGCGAATCCAGTTGAGCCGAGAACGCTGTCTCAGCTTGATTTTCTGAATTGCGAGAAGCCCAAGGTACAAGGCCTTCAGTTGTTTACGCAAGTCCCTCTCAGAGTCCGAGAGCGGTCTTCCCTCCTCAGCAACATCCAGGCGCCAGATGATCTCCTTGGCCACTGCGATCTGGGAGCCAAGCATCCCGACTTTTTCCTTTTGCCACTTGCGCAAGGCCTTAGCGGTCCGACAGAGCTTGATATGTATCTTGCGGATGGCATCACGGGCCTGAACCGGTTTGTTCCAAGCCAAGGCAACGGTGTCCTTGAAGCCCGGGAGACGAAGCCAGAATTCCTCGAATTTAAAGGAAGGCTTTCTCGTGTTGTCGATGCACCCCTGAAGGTATAACGGAGCATGATCCGAGCAAGCTGTAGTGATAGCCTGAAGGTGCGCATTGGGAAAGAGCATGTCCCAATCGTCGGAGTGGAACACGTGGTCAATCTTGGTAAGGACCGGGTTGGCCTGCGCATTGGACCAAGTGAAACGGCGCCCGCCCAGGTGAAGCTCCTTTAGTTGCAAGAAATCAAGAGCCCCTCGGAACTTGCCCACCAGACGGCGATTGATGTTGGCGTTGCTCTTATCCGCCGCTTTAGTGATGAGGTTGAAATCCCCCAAAAGGAGCCACTCGCTTCTTGCCACGGTCTTGAGAGTCCTAAGCTCCTCAATGAAGGCCAACTTGTCCTGCTCTCCCTGCGGGCCATAGACGGCCGTGATAGTCCACGAAGCGCGCTCGTTGAGCATGGTGATGTTGGCGGAGATGGAGCCCGGAGTCGCATGGAAGTCGGATAGGGTGAAGAAGCGATCCGACGCGGCCAGAATCAAGCCCCCGCAGGTGCCATCGGTCGGGAGGATATAGTAGTTTGCGACAAAACACGGGCCGAGCATCTCGCGGATGATGGCGTCATCAACAGCCTGGAGTTTTGTCTCTTGGAGGCAGACAATGGAGGCATGAGAGTCCCGGACGATGTCCCGAACGGCATCCCGGCGGGCACGCGAGTTGAGGCCTCGAATGTTCCAACAGATGATGTTGACGTTAGGTTGTGCCATTAGGGAAACTTTGGGTGATCACGGCAGGAGCAGCTTCTCAAAGCCGAGAAGCCGGTAGATGGACGGTTGACGCAAACACACATGTTGTAGAAGATAGCAGACGAACATGAAGCACCCCAAGGGTGAGACGGTAGGCAACCTCGAGCCGCAGCGATGTGTAGCATCCGGAGACTAAAACGGAAAGCGGAAAGCAGAAGGCGATACATCTTGGGACGGAAGACCTCCCAGGCCGAGCGTCGGACGCAAGGGCCACTAGAACTACTAGGACACCTACACATCAGTAACTTGAACCTCCACGGTTGCTTTCTTGCCCTTCTTCAGCTTCTTTTGTGTGAGGTTCTTGGCATGTGAAACAAGTCCCGCAATCGCCTGGACCACGGGAGCGGCTAGCGGAGTGGCGAACAGGTCCAGGTACGCTTGCTTGGCCTTGTCGTCGTAGCCAACGGACGGATCAAGGACACCGCAGACCCTGGCAATGATCTCTTGGACCGCGTCCGAGCCGGCGCCCGGTGGGAGCATAGCCTTCTTCTTGTCTAGGCGGGCGCTGCGACGAGTCACAGCAACCGCGACGGCAGCCTTGGCCTTGCGTGGAGCCGGAGTGGGCAGCAGCGGAGCGTCAGCGCAGTTGGCGATGGAGTCGAGGAACGTGTCCAGAGCCACTGGAGGAAGCAGCCCGTCGTCAGGCGCCGCCACGACGGCCAACGCAGCGGGGTCGTCGGAGAGCAGCTCGGCGTGGACGTCGCCGGGCAGCAGAACAACAGCAGCAGTCGGCACGTTGATGGTAACCGGACCATCCACCACAGGCCCACCAGGGAGCAACCCATCCACCAAGTCAGCAGTTGGCAGCACGTTCTCATGCGCCAAGTCAGCAGATGGCAGCACGTTTTCATGCACGGGCCCCAGGCCAACTCCATACACGGGCTCCAGGCCATCCTCAGGTAGCAGAACAGCAGTAGCGGGCTTCAGGCCAGCTTCAGGTAGCAGAACAGCAGCGGCGGCCGGCGCGCAGACAGCCTCCGCCAAGGGAGCCGCGACATGTCCAGGCACCTCCAGGCCAACAACAGACACAGGCAGAGGCGAGGCGGTCGAGTCCAAGGAGTCCACCGCAGGAGGCAACAGCGGCGCAACAAAAGCAGGGGGAGGCGCAACAGTCGTGGGAACCAGCCCGGTGATGGGAGGGGCATGCTGAGGCGCGTCCGTGGCCGGGACGGACCAGGTTTCATTCACGGCCACGCCCGAGCCGAGCCGAGGTTTTGCAATTTCCTTCGTGATAGTCTTTAGCATTTTTAAGGAACGCCTTCGTACCTGTTTAGAGGCACTCTGATGAGCTCTAGAGGCATTTTAGAACGCCTCACATGCTCTGCCGGGTTGTAGTGACGTCTCCTCCACAGCCGATGTAATCCTAGCATGCATAGATCCCAGAATAAATCCAGCGTTGCAAGCAGGCGGCTCCCTCCGGAGATTTTCAGTGTCCTAACCGGGTGGCCAAATGCTTGTTTTGACATAAGGAATTCGTTAAGGTGAAACGTGATAGATTATCTTTTATCTGATTTGTACTACAACATAAATCCGGTAGCGTCAGAGAAGAGAAAAAGGAAATGTGTTTCAAATGAGGCCAAGTTTGTTTTGTTTATCTCAAAAAAAAAAAGTTGGTTTTGTTTAGTGGAGCACACACATACTGGAACGTACTACACATACACACTACAAAGGAAACACATGGGAATAGTGTCTCGTGACTGAGTCTAGCCCAGTGTTGCTACAGTGATAGCTGCCATTGAGTGAGGGAGGACGAGCTGTCATTGAGTGTTAGCTGTTCATCAACAAAAGGCTGGCAGACTGAGGGAGCACGCTACAGCCTATAGCCTATGTTTGCACAGAGCTGACAAGATTGAGCGGCAGCAGCAAGTTTGCATTGGATGCTAGCTAGCGAGCGGGCAAGAAGCCAGTCTTGTGTTTTTGCTTGCAACTTTCGTCTTTTAATTTTTATGCTACTGTAGATACCTCTCACTGATAATTAATTATTACATTCGTTCCAAAATGCGTATGATTTGATATGCTAAATTAGCCTAAGGAAACATGCTATAATTCGGAAATGAAGGAGTAGCGAAGAAGAGCTCAAGAAATTGACAACCGTTAGAGCATCTCCACTTGGCCGACCCAAACGACCACGGCAGGCGCACCAGGAAAACCCGCCCCCAGCGGCGAGACCCAAATGGCCACACGCGTCCGGGCTGACCCACTCCTGGCCCATATTTGGGCTTGGAATGCGGCCGGACACGTTGTGGACCGTGCGCGTGTTCGATTATGTTCGCGCGTTGACGACCCAGAAGTGTGACCCAAGTGTGGCAGGAGTGCGAGCGCCGGCAAAGGATGGTGGAGCGCGCTTCCGTCGACGTCGTGCTGCCGGCAACGGAGGAATTCCCCATCGCCTGGTCGAAGGCTGAGGCGATGGAGCATGCGGGCCACACGGAAAATTTTATCGACCACGCCGCCAACGACTAGGCGGGTGGTATGGCGGCGACGATGATGGCGAGGGCAACAGCCGCGCCCCGAAGAACGAGCCGCTGAGCAACGAAGACGACTGCACCGTCTTCTACCGTCGCATGGGCCTCTAGATTAGATTTAGTTCAAGTTTTTTATCAAGTTATAAATATAAATTTGTTAAGTTATGAATGAAAATTTGTCAAATTATTCGCGGCGGGAGTGAAAAGGCGATGACGGAGACATTGTATGTATGTGCAGCACTGAAAAAGCATTGCAGAGGCCGGTCTGCAGGTAACTCTGAATCCAACCCACCCAATTAGCATAGGGACGCGTGCTGTAAGATGTATTGCAATTTACTGCCCACCTGAATGGTCGTATATCACCGTATTTAGAGGAGGACCCATGTGAGGAGGGACATGTACAAAACCTGGGAGTAGCAGGTTGTATGTTTTAAACCTGGGCGAGTGTGACGGGTGTGGCATCATGGTTTTGGTGCCGCGACACACGCGCGCGTGTTAATTGGTTTAATCTTTGATTATCCCCCCCCCCCCCCCCCTCACAAACTCAAAAACCGGTTACTTAAACCCTTCAAGTTTGCAATACCGGCGAAAACACCCCCCCCCCCCCCACCAACGCCCTACCAAGTGGTTTTTTATGGTGGTTCTGCTGACGTGGCGGCAAGGCAAAACGAAAAAACGCCGCTGCATTGCCCATTCCGTCAAACGCTGCGTGTACACACCCATGAGGCCTCGTTTCGCACGAGAGGTTTGGAGAGGTTCTGAGAGGATTTTCCACGCGCGGCCCACAATCCCCTAGAATCCTCTTTGGTCCATTTGGTACACAGGGTAGCCGTGGCCCACTCCATCCAATCCCCTTCGATTCTGCCCAAACCACGCGGTTTAGACGGCACGAGGAGACCCTCGGGGAACTGAAGACACGCAGGCGGCGCCGCCGCCCCAATCGACAGCTGCGAACCCTGGTCTCCTCTCCCCAATCGACGGCCACTCCCGAGGACGCGACGGCGGCCGGCGGCGGAGCGGCGGCCATAGGCGAGCGGCGCGAGCCAGTTCAGCTCTAGTAGACGCCGGTCCAGACAGTGCGGAGCTCGACGCCGACCTTCCAAGCGGGACCTCTACCACTCCAGCCAGGTACGGGACCTCTCAGCCACTCTTCCTATCGCGCACTCCTTGCTCCGGCGGTGCTCCCCGCCCACCCTAGCACGAGGCACCATCTCTCTCTCTGACCTTCCACGCGGGACCTCTACCACTCCAGCCAGGTACGGGACCTCTCGGCCACTCTTCCTATCGCGCACTCCCTGCTCCGGCGGTGCTCCCCGCCCACCCTAGCACGAGCCACCATCTCTCTCTCTCTCTGACCTCTCACTTTGTTCGAGCAGGCTACAAAGTGGAAGCTGTGGCGGAGGTTGCAGAGGTGGAAGAGGAAACAGAAGAGGTTGTTGTTCACCGAGGTGCCCAAGTAGATCACCCTCTCCGTCCTCTCCAAGGTAACAATCTTCTGCATCCCCTTCTTCTTCGTGCTACCTGTCAAGATTTAGAGCATGCTGCTGTTATGGGGGAATCAAGAGCAGTTTGTACAAGAACACACCCGTGTGCTCTAAGCTTCTGCATATGTGAGAACACACCAATTATTGGCTAATGAATTAATTGTGTGCTCTATTGGGTGCCAGTTTTGCCTACTGCAGATGTGGCGGTTTGTACAAGTTCAGTTTGGTGCATTATAATGGCACTCTCATATTTTGCTTTATGTGCCAACTGCTGGTCAGTTCATGTAGATTTATCAGAGAAGTGATCCAATCAGGCATCTCTAGATTTTTAGTTGTTGTTTTCTACCTAGTCCATATGGTACCTGAATGCCATGTTCAAAATTCAGCTATTCATCTGTTCAAAACTGTTAGCTCAGGTTGGAGTGCTGGAGTTCTTAATTTTTCTCTAGGAGGGTACCAAAACTGTACTGGTACTAATAGGTGTAAATTAATTAACTGATATAGTCGTTAAGTTGGTGAATCATCCATTGTTGTCAACTGTACAAGGAAATTAAACCATTGGGATTAGGGATCTCACCATATCTCTGTTTGTGTGCATGAGTGCGTAAGGTCACCATGAGCTTGCCTTTGTTCTCACTTTAATTTGTACTTGTATTTATAGTTTGTATTTCTGTTAATAATTCGTGATTCTTCTAGTAATGTCCAATGTCGTTGTGAGGCAGCTAGCTGTGAATTAGATGAACACGCAGATTTTGTGTTCTCTGTTCCATAATGTGATGGAGGCGCTACAGTTCCATATGCACGATCTATAGTTAGTTGTTACTAATCTCTGCCATGCAGTTTTGCTCTTGATAGTGGTAATAATGTATAGTAAGAGTTTAGGCCGATGATCCATCGACAGTAGATTATGCTTCTGCATTAAGTGCAGAACAGAGTACATTGTTGAATGATCCTGCTTAATTGTCTGCTGTCACTGAGCATTAACATGGTTGCCGATGCTTTGTTGGCTCGTTCGTGGTGATTGAATTTCTGCTGCTTCTGGCAAACTGAGATTTCGAAAAGCAGTAATGCATTTTGCTGATTTTCTGCTGCAGTTTGATGGTTAGGAATAGGAACAATCAGGTTTGATGGCATACGAAAAAATGTGAAGTTTGGCTTTCTTGTCAGGAATAGGAACAATCAGGTTTTGATAAGGTTTGCTTTATTTAGTTGGGGCTGTGTTTAGAATATACTCCCAAAACAAGTGCATTCTTTGTTTTCCTTGCACTATCTGTTTATGGTGCCATAAAAGATAAGGGCCCCATACATCAGTTGTGTATCCTGCTTGCACTGTCTAGATTTCCTATTTTGGTGCTAGATCTTTGGCTATAAGGTGGTGCTTCCAGCTTTGAACTTGCAACTTAACCTGAAGATTACTTACTTTTGAGGATGCCTAAACCTGAAATCTGAAACTAAATTTGTTATTTTCAGCTATTTGTTGTAACGGTCTTTTCTAAAGGCACTCTAATGTTCATCTCTTTTTGTTTCATCAGGTTCTCATGCACCAAAAGAAGCAACAATAAACAAGCTGGATGGATAAATTTCTCTCAGGTTCTCAAAGCTAGATGATCATGACACCAAAACATGGATATATTTGTCTGCAAAAATATAACTAATCTTGAGCTATTCCAGAAGTACTTGTGCCGCATTACCTTTGTTGCAGAATTATGTTGTGGGTGTTCTGAACTGTTGTTCCTGTGAAAGATCATGTTGTTATGACAATTCTGTAGCAAGGATATAAGGGAAGTTAGTTACATTATAAAGATTGGATTTTTAAATGTTCAACACCATGTTATGTCAATATGACAAACGCTGCCAACCAAACAGAAATTTTGAACAAAGAGGATTGTAGATGGAGGAGTTTTGGGGATTCAAGGGGTTTTGAGGGGATTGGGTGGAAGTAACCCCCCCCCCCCCCCCCCCCCCCCTCAACAATGCGAATCTACCTCACTCCTTATCATAACTCAAATACAAATTCGAGTTCCAAATTGTCCCGAACAATTTCAGTACATATGGCGCAAGACGATTCCACAACCGACAAGAACTGTTTATGATATTTTAAGGAAGGCGGAATTCTTTAAATAAAAAGAAAGAACTTTGAGTTAATTGAAGAACTAAATGAATAAAAAAGTAGGATAGGAGAAGATTATTAGTATTCCTAGTTGTCTAATTATTTAGACACAATTTACCTCTTTCTTAATCCTATTTGGATTTATATCGTGCATCAAAAGACAAGAAGGCAGTGATCTAGTAGCGTCCTATGTTTAAAGCTGAACATGAACGGGCGCTATCGGGTCTCATTAGTACGTGACCCACGCCATACCGAAGTTGACGCCGGCTCCATACTGGGTATGGGGAGTCTGATCCCAGGATCTGATCTCCCTCATGCAAAAGTCTCTCTACGACTGAAGAATGAGCATGTTCTTGGGCCATCGTAGAAACATAGATAGGGTCAACGACGGTACGAACAACGAAACTTTACGACATCTTTTTCGTACACGCTTCATCCGATACAAGAAAGGATCGATTCAAACAGCAATTGTTAAGCGTCTCTGGATATTGATTTTAAAGGGGATGGGATTGGATTCATTCACTTGCATTCCTGCTAGCACTACAAAGGGGATGGGATGGGATGGGATACGGAAGCTGTGCGGCCTTGTATCAAACGAGGGGGCCAGCGTCCACGTACATGTTGATCAATGCCTCCCTGCTCGGCGCAAGCGCCGGCGTCATGCAGCCACAAGATGGAGAACGTGCACTTCCGCAGCTCCAATCCCGTAGCCAATGCTCGAGGCCAGCAACTTAACCGCGGGAGTACGCGCGCAGCAATCGGTCGGTGACCGTGTCCAACGCTCGGAGCTACGGGTCCTCGTCGTCCTGGCGCGTGCCTGCAGCGAGGGTGTCCCGCCTCCAATCACCTTGTCGCTCTCAGCGCCGCACTTGACCTCGCTGCTGTCGGCATAGCATGCGCCACACCACGGACGAGGCGCACCAGGACCATGCTGCTCTCAGCGATGCATGTAGCCGTTGCAATAACCCCCGGCGTGTCGTGTGTATGTGTCGCTGGTGTGCGTTTTTCATCCGTTGAGAAGCCATCGCCTGGCCCTAGCCCTAGCTAGCTAGCCTACGTAGAAATCGATCCAGCCTCCTCGTGTACGTGTGCGTGTGCGTGCCAACTCCGGGATCAATCAAGGTGCTTGGCTCGTATACTTGTGTCTCGCAAGAAAGTCATACGTATTCTTGGCAGAATTTTTTTTGCCTTGGCGACGTACGAGTGAGTCAGGTATGCACCAACACGTTCCTCGCATCCCACACCGGCGCCGACGTCTGCCCCATCATGCTCTCCCTCCTCTTCCTCGCCGGCGACTGACACAGTCGTGGTAGGAGCCCAGGCGGCCGTGAAGTCGTACGGTTTACCAGCTAATAAAGGCCAGCCTCGAGAGTCCCCGCCAGTAGAGCAGGCGCCTTCCTGGAGCCCTGATGCAGGCGCTCGTGCGGGATCAGGCGGCAGCGAGGAGGCCTCGTCGCGGGAGCACGCGACGGAGTTGCCGGAGAGGCGGAGTGGTCGCCAGACCGCATAGTGGTGTGCTGTCGTCTACTCTGACCGTCGAAGTCGACCTCCATGAACGCGTTGCAGCAGGCGAGGCCATCTACTCGGCCATCTAGCTAGAACAGGTAGAGGGGGGGGTTTAGAAGAAGGCCCGTGTCTATTCTCTTGTAGTTGATCACACTTACATGTGGGTCCTAGGGTGAGGTGGCAGGATAAGTCAAAGAATGAATAATGGCCAGTGTGCCATCGTGGGTGAAACAAGCAGCAAAACCAGCTTGGTGGCTTTCAGGGGGTGTCTTGTCTGGTATTGTGAAGTTGGGGGATTAAGTGACTGGTTTTTGAGTTTTGGGGGTGATGAGGTCGATATATGAAAGTTTAGGGGGCTATATACATTTAACTCATTCTTCTAGAGGGATCACTGAACATGGATACACAGGAAACCATGGGTTAAGGTGATTTTGCCATGGAGGCAAAACACCGCTGATGGTGTGTTATGAGATCCCGAAAGGGGAACAACCTTTCAAAAAAAAAAGGAGGCAGCCGATGCAATATCCCTCTTGGCATTGTGTCAGTTAGGTAATTGTTTGTTAAAAGGTAGTTAATTGACTAATTTGATGATTAGTTTTAGAAAATAAAATAGACGCACTGAAGGAAGGACATTTTGAAGGAAAATCAAGTAAACGCGTCAATGGGAGCTCTTTTTTTTGAATTTTTTTAGAAAATCATGTCTTTTCAAGTTTCAACAAAATCTGAAAAAAATCTTACACATTCATATGGATGTATTCTACATCTGTAAAGTCTGACAATGGAATACATTATGGTGAGAGCTAAAAAAAGACAAATTCGTGCATTTTTTAGAAGTGAACAATGTGTATACTGTTCACCATTTTCAAAACCATGATCATTTTATTGTTTGTGTATCTCTCACCATAAGTATACCATCCTCAAATTTGACACGCGTGTAGTAACATGTGCAATTTTGTTTTAGAATTTTTTAAAACTTGAAAATTCTATTGGTCTTTACTTTTTGTAAAGAAGTCCGATGGTACAGATACATAAAATCGCCCATAAAAAGGGGAGGCACCGGATGAATATCCCTCTTGGCATTGCATCAGTTAGGTAATTGTTTCTCCAAAAAAAAGTAGTTAATTGCAATAGTAAATTGATTTTTGACATATCAACACTAAATTGATGATTAGTTTTCGGAAAACAAAGAAACACGGGGATGGTACAGATACACAACATTGCGCAGAAAAAAAGGAGGCACTTGTAGCGACATCCTTCTTTGGCATTTCATCAGTTAGGTAATTGTTTGTTTAAAAAGTATAGTTAATTGCAATAGTAATTTGATGATAAGTTTTAGAAAATCAAAGAAACACGCCGATGGTACAGAGTAAGACATGGCTCAGACAGGCAATGATGACGCGACGGAGTAGAAAATTTATACTTTCTTACACATGCGCCAGTTGCACGTTAAATTTACTGCATGTTGATTACGAGTAGTCAAGTCAGTGAAACTATTCACGCAGACGTATCGTATACCTGCAAAAGCCTTGACAGGAGCGCCCATACCCACGAACGCGACGGGCTAGTACGTGTCGCTCGGCCGCTGTAATGCCACTCCCTGTGCAGCACCTCATATACAGGACGCACAGCGGTGTGGGCTTCCGCCCATCATCAGACTAGACTAGCATGACGAATCAACCGCACCACACAGAGCATTGACAACTGTGCAATTTTGTCCTTGGTGTTTGGCAGGCTAGCAGCTTGCTTGCTCTCATCGCATCTCATCTCATTAAGGCGTCCATCGTATATATGGTCGGAGCAAAGCAAGCAAGCATGCATGCATGCGAGGAAAGATCAGCAGGCGCTTGAGAGGGTCCTTGCAATCACTGCCCTTGCAGACGCGAGCCTGTCACCGGAGCGGAAACACCACATACGTGTCGACCTTGCAATGGATCGATCCTTAGAAGCCGTGTAATCAACTCCTGTTGGCTGGAAGCAAACATGCGAGGAACTGTGTGGATGCGCATAGGTGGCAGAGCGTCTAGGCGGGCAGCTCGCATTGCTGCACTGTGCTCATACAGAATTGATTCAACGAAAGGCGGGCACACTGGCAGGCATGCAGCAGCCATGCATGCATGGATGGATCGTCATCCATGTACATGTAGCCGGCAGGTCTCCAATCAATTCGACGTCGTCTTTTAATCACCTCTGATCTTTTTTGCTAAAATCGATTTTAGTGGACCAACAACCCATGGAGTCCAACGGGTTTCATGCTCCCAACGTGCCCCTCATAAATTATGCACGGAGATGGTCTTTAATCATCTCTGTAATAATCGTTTGAACCCATGTTATGACCACTTTGTCAAAAATACATGAGTTCTGTTTCGGTACACTCTCTCTTGAAAAGTTGTCGGAATGTAGTTGCCCTCGAAAAGCCGGATCATGCCAATTGGCACGTGTGTATATGTACTGATTTTTATTATAGCAACGCACGATCCAGCTGATATAGTAACCACAGCGTAGTCGATCAGGCCACTTTGTGAGAGGTAGGTCAGGTCGTCCCTGCATGTGCCTGCCACGAGCCCACGAATGACTGGCAGGTAGCTTGCCTCCATTATTGTGCGCTTATCCATGGCAATTTATCGAGCTAGAGTAAGGGCCAGTTTTTTGGGCGATTCTCCCAGAATCGCTTCCCTCCCCAGCTTCTCTTGGAATCGTCACATCATATTTTTTTTTTTTACAATCCTATCTAGTTAAGGTCTAATTAGATAGGATTGTAAAAAAAATATGAAGTGACGATTCTGAGGGAAGCTGGGGAGGGGAGCGATTCTCTCTCCCAGAATCGCTCCCCTCCCCAGCTTCTCTCGGAATCGTCACATCATATTTTTTTTTTACAATCCTATCTAGTTAAGGTCTAATTAGATAGGATTGTAAAAAAAATATGAAGTGACGATTCTGAGGGAAGCTGGGGAGGGGGGTGATTCTGGGAGAATCGCCCAAAAGAACTGGCCCTAAATGGAGAAGGCATGGTGCGTGCGATGGAGTGTTTTTATGCTACCGCCCGCGCTCCCGTCGCCCAACGAGGCGACGGAGCGCCGCCACCCCTCTCCCCCATCTCGCCCCACCCCTCCTCCCCCCATCCCCCTTCGCCGCCGCCGAGAGAGGCCGCCGGAAAAAGCCCAGGTGGCGTCGACGCCGGCGGACTTCTCTTCCCTGAGCGTTTGGAGGTGGAGTCGGGGTTCGCGCCCTCCCGGAGGCGGTGCTCCCAGGGCGGTTGCGGCTCGGCCCGGCCAGGGCGGGTGCTCTTTGGTACGGCGGCGCAGGCGTCGTCTGCGGGGGGTGGCGTGGTGGTGTGGTCATAGCCAGTGACGCCCGCGTGGCCCATGTCTGGACCCCTTTGGGCCCCATATGGGTTGGGCCAGGGTAGCTGTCGTTTGTGCGGCGACGACGCTCCCTGGAGGTGTAGGTGGTGCAGCGGTCTCCGGACGGTGGCGGGGCTGTCAGTCGGCATGCTGCAGCTCGGCGCGGGCAGGGCGGGTGCTTTTCGGTGCCGCGGCGCAGGCGTCGTCTGCGGGGCGGCGTGGTGGCGCTGTCATGGCCGGCAGTGCCCAGATCTTGCACCTTTGGGCCTCATCTGGGTTGGGGCGAGCCGGTTGTCCTTTGTGCGGCGACGACGTTCCCTGGAGGTGAAGGTGGTGCGTTAACGGTCTCCGGGCGATGGCGGCGCTGTTAGTCGGCATGCTGCAGCATTGGCGACAGGGGGCTTGGTGGGCCCGTCTGGGCCCAGCCAGGCCAGTAGCGCCCTGGTTTGTCCTTGTTCGTCGCATCCTGTCAGCTACCACGGTGGTCGTGGAGGAAGTTCCCTCCCCCTCGGCTGCGTTACAGATACCCTCGATTTCGGTGTCCCCTCTTCCTTCCTCTAGGCCTCGTGTCGGTGGCCACACAAAGACGACGAGGATGGCTCGAAGCCTGTGGTGGCGCATGCTGGTGGGCGGCAAGCTGGGTGGAGCTCGTTGGTGCGTCCTGGGTGGTGGCGGTTGTTTTAGGTCGGGAGAAATCCCTTGCGGCTTGTCCGGCACTGACACTGTGATGCATGTCTGCGCCACCGTTCATTCCTGAAGGGCGCTGGGTATACCCCTTCCCCATTGCCCTTTGCGTACCGGGGGAAACCCTAGGATTAGTACGGGCAGAAGCGGCGTCGTCGTCGCATTCCTTCTTGAAGTGTTGCTCGGTACGCGACGCTTCAGCATGCTAGGCGCACAGTGGGACTTCGCCGGAGGGTGCAGCGGTTGCCGGTCATCTTTGTTTTGTTGATCTGCCGGTGTTGTCATTTGTTTCTTTTTCATAGTTTCTTGCAAAGCCAAGAAATCCAGGGAATAGTCCTTGATGAGATCGGAGAGGCAGGTGGACATCCCTTTTTTCCCTGCCCCCTATAATTCCAGAAGATGCCATTCATTTAATGAAAATGTTACATCTATGTAAAGCCTCTAACGTAATCTACGTAATTACCTTTCCCACTAACTAAACCATCTCCTCTGATTTTAAGGGTGGGCTTGTGCCCCAATTACTAACCAATACAAGAGTGCCAAATCAGACTTTACGTAAGATACGTAATAACCATTACGTAGGTGTAGCTTTACCCTTCATTTAATCACAGTATTATTTTCCTCCCCCTGATAAGCCTGTTAGGATACCATTCATTTATTTGATTTTTTTTTGGGCCGGATACAGCCAACGTCGCCCCACGACATGCAGGGGAATCTAGGCTTGGAACATCACAGAGCTTGCTGCATGCCGATGTACATTGTCTCGCAGACATGTTCGATCCAAGTGTGCACTGATCAAGGAATGGCGGCATGCCTGCCTAGCCACCGCTTCCATGAGCGCAGACGTGGAGCAATGCTGGCCAGCGCACGCCTAAGGCCAACTCCACCGCGCGGCCCTGTCCTGTCCGCGCGCGTCCGTTTGGGATGAAACGGACGAACCAGACGGCCCAGCGCGCGGGAGCAAACGGACTTTTGTCTGTTTTCTGTCCGCTTTGACCCATCCCCAGCCCAAGTTTGCGTCGATTTTGGGGTGAAACGGACAGCGCGCGGACGGACGGGACGCGCGCGCTTGTCTTTCCCTGGCCTGCCTGTCGGTGGCACAAAGCAAACCCCCTCCCCCCCCCCCCCCCCCCCCCCCCCCCCCCCCCCCCCCCCCCCCCGCGGCCCATTTGGCGCAAGGCCGAGGTCGAGGAGAAAGAGGCCATCGTCAACAAAGCGCACGCCCTCCTCATGCTTGGCATTTGTCTGCAGCGGCCGTCGGCCCGGCGAGCACAGGCTCGTCGGTCGCCCGGCCTCCGCACTGCCAGTCGCCGACGTCGCGGACCACGCCTATGTCGCCCGGCTTTTCCCCGCCAAGGCACGACGGCCAGACCCGTTTCTCGGGCTGTGTTGCCGGCGAACAAAACTATTCATTTTGGAGGCTGGCAGTGTTGCCGGCGAGGACGTGTAGGCCGCTGACTGTGTTGCCGGCGTGAACTAGGGCCGCTGGCCTGAACTAGGGCTTGGTATTTGAAACGTTGTTCTCTTTTTAAAATGGAGGCGGACAAGATGGGGCCAAAGGATGCGGACACGCCCGGACACGACCCCATCGCCCTACCCAAACGGACAGAATCCGGGCAAAGCGGACGTCCGTTTGGGGTCGCGCGGTGGAGTTGGCCTAAGTTTGTTTACCATTAGTGATTCTTGATTAAGCTCACCCAAATGGTTTTGAGATATGCTTATTCATTAACAAAGCGTGTCACAGACTCACAGTTAGATTGTTTTGTGCTTATTCGCAAAAAACATTGTTTTGTGCTGAAACATTTATGATTCATCTGTTAATGAGTTCCTTCAGTTTGACACGCTAGAAAAATGCATGATGGAGACGAACAATGCGTGCATTCCAACTGAGCATGGATATGAAACGAACTTGCTCTACTCTTTCATTTTCATCAGTACAAACACTCCAGAAAAAACTCATCCCACGCAAATTTAGTGGCTAGCCAGGCATGCCGCGATTCCTTGGTCAGTGCACACTTGGATCGACTATCCCTGCCCGAGTGGAGCTAGCATAGTGCGTACTACTACGTGCGTGCCTTGGAGGATCCGCTGCATACTTTTTCTTCCACACAGCCAGCTTGGATGGAGTTCGCTAGCATCCAATGCAAAGCTGCTGCCACACTGTATCTGTGGAAGAGTAGCGTGCTGCGTGGTGTGCCCGGCCAGCCACTCGCTGGTGGATGCATGCAGCTCTGGGATTTGATGCGGGCAGAGCAGTGCTAGTGTCTACAGGAGTACTAGGCGAGTAGCTTTGAACATAGTAGGAGTAGCTGAGTTGGTGCTGTGCTGCCAAAAGTTAATCTCTTACAAGTACTGTAGTAACACAGGGTAAAAAGGTGAAAAATTAATGTTTGTTTCGGCACTACTATGCCTTTACTGCTGTCCTGGAAAGCAGCACACCGATAGGATCAAACGTATACTAGTACTCAGAGCAAGTTCAGACAAAAACCGACAACGAGAGGCTACTTTGAGGCGTTGATTAGCTATGATTATACTATTATGGGGCTAGCTAATGAGATTTAAAATTTTGTTTTAAACATATTTTCAAATGTCAAAAAACTCCAAGCAAAAATTTGACGTGTACATCTTGATATTGTACGTGCTCACAAAGTCGTTTCGCAACAAACCAACAAGTTATGTTTCGCGTGTGAAAAAGACAAAATCTGGTGTTAAAAAGTGCTTTTCACAAGACATCTTTTTGTCTTTTTTACACAAGCCAGAAAAAATGTCGGTTTCCTCCGAAACTCGACGCGCACACATATAATGTCGAGATGTATGCACCAAATTTTTGTTTGAAATTTTTTCACACTTTGAAATATTTTTTTCGGTGGCAGGAGCGTGCGTTCCTATGTGCCAAAGCGAATTTCTGCCTAGCTAATGTTTTACTCCCACCAAATACTAGTAAGTCAGGATAACATGCTTAAACTCGAATTGAGTATGGAAGAGAACAGCCTTTTTTTCCTTCTGATTTTTTTACCTCTCGGGTTTCTACCGTTTTCTTGTGAGGTTCCGGTGCTTTTGTAGTTTCGTTTGGATGTACCAAAGCCCTATGGTAGGGAAAAGATTCTGGGTTTTCATATGGTTATCAAGTTTTTTGTGACGCAAATAGCTTTCAAACCGTGGGATGTTTTTTGTAGTTTACTCATCTTTGTTTCTGGGCATAGCTTTCGTCACCTACTATCACACTGCAAATCATTGCCAGGACCTGTAGATATCCTTAGGCCCCCGCTAGAGGAGGCAAAATTTAGGATACAAATAACCTAGAGGCGAAATACATTTAAATAATAAACTCCCGACAAAAAAAAAATCACAGATCTAACCCTTTTGTGTAACCGCCTATCTAAAAGGCAGGCGCTATTCTCGCTTAATGTGAGATATAGACGCCGCACATTAAGTGGTAGGGGCGGTTTTGGGAACAAGTTAATGGAACAATCGATTCATGTCTTTTTTAAGACAACGCGCGTAACTAGCCGGCCTGACACTGTAGCACTCCACACGAGAGCTCCCTCTTGTCTCGCTTAATACGAGATATAGACGTCGCGCATTAAGTGGCAGGGGCGGTTTTGGGAATAAGTTAATGGAATGATCGATTCTATAAAAAGAGAAGTTAATGGAACTATCAGCTTGGTTTTGGGACGGTATTGTGCTGTTGTTTTTTCTATTTTCTTCTCTGTGTTTTTCTCTACCAGTTTTCATTAGTTTTACTTTTGCATTTTTTTTTCAAGATCATTTCTTTCTTTTCTTTTTCATCTTTAGAAAATAAATGTCAATTTTTTTTAATACATGTTAAACAATTTTCATGTACAGATTAAATGTTTTTTTAAAATAATGCTAAACATTTATCTGAATACATGTTGACATTTGTAAAATGGACATTGAACATTTTCTAAAACACATGTGAACATTTTTAAAGCACATGTTGATCATTTCCAAAAATATCATGAACATTTAGAAAAACTGAAAGGTTTTCTAAGTGTTAGAACAATATTCGTAAATGTCCTGAACCTTTTTTATATGTTATGGTTCAAACAAATGTATGAAATTTCATGAACATTTTTTACGGATTATGAAAACAATTTTTTACATTGTTTGAATAGTTTTATTAAACATAAAAAATAAATGTTTTTACGTGTGGATTTTTGTAGATGTTGCCAACATTTTCTGAATGGTACGATTTTTTTTATTTTTCACGGATTTATTACAGTGCTAGAAAAAATGCACAATAGAAGTTTTTAAAAATTTAATAACTATAATTTTAAAAATCCCCTTTTGAATTTATGGGAACATTTAAATATTCCAGTTATATTTCTTAGAAATTTCGTAAAAAGGGAAAAATAAATAAGTTTAAAAATCAGAAAAAAAACCGTGCGATGCATACACTGGGTGTGGTAGACACGGCGCTCTCGTCTCATGATGGGCCTGGCCATTGGATATCATCTTTCACTCTACTGCATTCTACCAAATGCAAAAAAAAGAAAAGCATTTCTACTTTGTTCTAGAATATTCATAATATAATTATCCAAACCTTTTCTTTTCTAATATCATATTTCTTTGATTATTTTATTATTTACAATGCATAATATGCTCATATCCTAAAACACTAACACTTCTCCATTGTTCTAGAATCTTTCATTCTTTACTTATATAAAAACAATTTTTTAAATGAATTAACTTTGATTTTACACTTTAGTATTAACACTCCATAATATACACAAACCTCATATCACATGCACTTCCATAATTCTATAGTATCTTCCATACTTTAATTTTCATCAAGTTTTGTTTTCTTTGAAAAGAATTGCCATTCACTTTTACTTTATGATATTTTTTGTTCAAGGCAATGATAAAATGTTCATAATTTTCATGTGTCTTTGAAGATGCAATATGAGTTATTCAAAAAGTATAATATGAGATATATAAAGACAAATGTGCTAGATATGTTTCAGATGAGTTTCATATAGTACTATACCATGCAGTTATTGAATTTTGTAGATATAGTTTAATTTCCAGTAAGATGGACTACAACAATCTACATCTACGTCAACTCTTATTAGGAGAAGGGTTTTGAAATGAGCGAACCGTTAGGTGTACGGACGGGCAATGCGAGGGCTGATTTGGGCGATCCCCCGAGTGGGTCGCTGTCGGTCGGCGTCGACGCCTAGCAGACCGTCTGCCGAGGTCCGGCGGCCTTGCCCGTGCGTGCGCATCCTGTCCCTAGCTTGGGGGCTAGGACGATGCCTGGTGGCAGTTGCTTTTGGGCCCTGGCGGACGCGGATTCAGAGGACGAAGTGGAAGCCGGGTCGCCAGCGGCCCGGGCGACGCCTGTTGGCCCCATGGTCGGTGACTTCATCGCCTTCGCGGCGGCGGCGGGGAGCGATTTCTCTGGCCGCATATGCAGGTTCGCGTCGGGCGTGTCGGGCTCGTGGGTGACGGCGTCACGCATCTGGCGGCCGGAGGTCCATGCGTGCTATGGTCCCACTGCTGTGGCGGTCTCGGGCATCCAGTCCAAGGTGGCAAGGTTCTGGGGGCGCTGGCAGCGGTGTGGTGCCCCCTGCGGAGTGGCCCTGTCTCCCTTCCCTTCCCAGGTCGCCGGTTGTGGTGGTTGTGCGGGCTGCGGCGGCGTTTGAGCCAGGGCAGGTGACTAGGCCTGGCTTCGCTGCGGAGGCTGTGCTGGGCCCTAGGGATGGGCCGGCCTAGGGGGCAGGGCCTGTGGTCAGTGTGGTGGGGCCCGTAGAGGCGGGTGCTCGTGCGGGCCTTGATCTAGTTTCTTGGCCTGACGCTGTTTGGGCCGCAAAGCCTAGCAGAGTCGGCTCCCTGCCTAGCCCAGCCACTGGCTATATATGGCTGCGGCAGGGGTGCCGGAACCCTAGCTTAGGGTTCCTGCATTCTTCGAGTGGTGCGGCATATATCTCACACTGCGTGCACCCTCTCCACCCCCCCCCCCCCCCACCCACCTCAACAACTTGTCTCCTACGCCAAAGCGGTGGTGATGGGTGACCGGCGGGCCGACAAGCGACCGATGGAGCCGTCGGATCTGGAGGCGGAGCGGCGGCGCGAGCGGGAGCTGCGGGAGAAGGCAAAGCAGGAGATGCATGGCCGCCAGCAGGACGTGAAGGTTGGGAGGCGCATTGCAACTTTCAAGACCAAGATGGGCGCGAGGGCGATTGGGGTCCTCCTCCCCATGGTGGATCCAGCAGCAGGAGCGCAAGCGGAAGAAGAAGGCGGGCCAACGCCGTCAGGAGCTCAAGTGCAAGCCAATGGAGCACCTGTTCTGTGGTGGTGGCCACGGTGACCTGCTGGCCAAGAAACCTCGTGCCAAAATGGAGCTCGATGCGGCTCCACCTCCCTCCCCTAGGCCGACGGAGCAAGTTGCCGCCCCAACCCGGTGCGTTGTTCAGCAACTCGCCGCTCCAAGCCAGCTCACGGAGGAGTGGCGAGTTGCTCCAGGTCGGCATGGAGGGGAGCACGGCCACACGGGCATGGATGACGTCGCGTCGTACTGCCCCTCCAGTGCCTACGGCTGCGCCATCCGTCGTCGACGCGCGCGTTGCCGCGAAATGCAGACTGAGAAAGAAGGCGGGTGCGGGGCGATCGACGGGTCGGTGGCCAGCGCATCCGCGTCCACGTCCACTGGCAACTTCGAGGGAAAGTAGAACACGGGAGGCCGTCACTGATACGTCCATTTTGCATCATGTTTATCTACTGTTATTTATAATGTTCTTATGCATAATAATGCTTTTTGGAGTAATTCTAATGCCTTTTCTCTCATAATATGCAAGGTTCACACAAAGAGGGAGAATTCCGGTAGTTGGAAATCTGGAACCTGAAAAAGCTACGTCAGGCTACCTATTCTGCACAACTCCAAATGAGCTAAAACTTCACGAGAATTTTTTATGGAATAAATAAGAAATACTGGAGCAAATAACTACCAGAGGGGGGCCACCTGGTGAGCACAAGACACCAGGGCGCGCCCTGGTGGGTTGTGCTCAGCCCAGCCCACCTCCGGTGCCCATATTCTGGTATATAACTCATTTTGACCTAGAAAAAATAAGGAGAGGACTTTCGGGACGAAGCGTCGCCGTCTCGAGGCGGAACTGGGGCAGGAACACTTTTGCCCTCCGGCGGAGTGATTCCGCCGGGGGAACTTCCCTCCCGGAGGGGGAAATCATCGTCATCATCATCACCAACAACTCTCCCATCTTAGGGAGGGCAATCTCCATCAACATCTTCAACAACACCTTCTCCTCTCAAACCCTAGTTCATCTCTTGTGTTCAATCTTTGCACCGGAACTATAGATTGGTGCTTGTGGGTGACTAGTAGTGTTGATTACATCTTGTAGTTGATTACTATATGGCTTATTTGGTGAAAGATTATATATTCAGATCCATTGTGCTATTTAATACCCCTTTGATCTTGAGCATGATTATCATTTGTGAGTAGTTACTTTTGTTCTTGAGGTCACGGGAGAAATCTTGTTGCAAGTAATCATGTGAACTTTATATGTGTTTGATATTTTGATAGTATGTATGTTGTGATTCCCTTAGTGGTGTCATGTGAACGTCGACTACATGACACTTCACCATATTTGGGCCTAAGGGAATGCATTGTGGAGTAGTTATTAGATGATGGGTTGCGAGAGTGACAGAAGTTTAAACCCTAGTTTATGCACTATTCCGTAAGGGACCGATTGGATCCAAAAGTTTAATGCTATGGTTAGAATTTATTCTTAATACTTTTCTCGTAGTTGCGGATGCTTGCGAGGGGGTTAATCATAAGTAGGAGGTTTGTTCAAGCAAGAACAGCACCTAAGCACCGGTCCACCCACATATCAATTTATCAAAGTAGCGAACACAAATCAAATCAACATGATGAAAGTGACTAGATGAAATTCCCGTGTACCCTCAAGAACGCTTTGCTTATCATAAGAGACCGTTTTGCCCTGCCCTTTGCCTCAAAAGGATTGGGCTACCTTGCTGCACTTTTGTTATTACTACCGTTACTTGCTCGTTACAAATTATCTTGCTATCAAACTACTCGATACTTATAATTTCAGTGCTTGCAGAGAATACCTTGCTGAAAACCACTTGTCATTTCCTTCCGCTTCTCGTTGGGTTCAACACTCTTCCTTATTGAAATGACTACGATTGACCACATATACTTGTGGGTCATCAAGGCTCTTTTCTGACGCCGTTGCCGGGGAGTGAAGCGCTCTTGGTAAGTGGAAATTGGTAAGGAAAAATTATTACTACATGCTGAAATTTATTGTCACTTGTTACTATGGAGAACAATCCTTTGAGGGGTTTGTTCGGGGTATCTTCACCTCAACCGGAACCAAAATTAGTCACCCCTCAACCCACTGCACCTACTGAAAATATTGAATATGAAATTCCTTCGGGTATGATAGAACAACTGCTAGCTAATCCTTATGCAGGAGATGGAACCGAACATCCTGTTATGCACTTGGTATATGTGGATGAAATTTGTGGATTGTTTAAGCTTGCAGGTTTATCCGGAGATGAAACTAAGAAGAAGGTTTTCCATTTATCTTTGAAGGGAAAAGCATTGGGATGGTATAGGCTATGCGATGATATTGGATCTTGGAATTGGAATCGATTGAAATTGGAGTTTCACCAAAATATTTATCCTATGCATCTAGTTCATCGTGATCGGAATTATATATATAATTTTTGGCCTCGTGAAGGAGAAATATCGCTCTAGCTTGGGGGAGGCTTAAGTCAATGTTATATTCATGCCCCAATCATGAGCTCTCGAGAGAAATTGTCATTCAGAACTTCTATGCTCGGCTTTCTCGTAATGATCAATCCATGCTTGATACTTCTTGTACTGGTTCCTTTATGAAGAAGACTATTGAATTCCGGTGGGATCTTTTAGAAAGAATTAAACGCAACTCTGAAGATTGGGAACTCGACGAAGGTAAAGAGTCAGGTATTAAGCTTAAGTTTGATTGTGTTAAATCTTTTATGAATATCGATGCTTTTCAAAAGTTTAGCACTAAATATGGACTTGACTTTGAGATAGTAGCCTCCTTTTGTGAATCTTTTGCTACTCATGTTGATCTCCCTATGGAGAAGTGGTTTAAATATCACCCACCTATTAAAGAAGAAATTAAAGAACCGGTAATAACTAAAGATGAAACTATTATTTATAATGTTGATCCAGTTGTTCCTACTCCTTATATTGAAAAACCACCTTTCCCTATTAGGATAAAGGAACATGCTAAAGCTTCAACTGTGGTCAATAAAAGTTATATTAGAACACCTAAACCAGCTGAACAAATCAAGGTAGAACCTAGTGTTGCTATGGTTAAAGATCTCCTGGTTGAAAATATAGATGGGCATGTTATTTACTTCTGTGATGAAGCTGCTAGAATTGCTAAACCTGATACTAAAGATAAACATAGACCTGTTATTGGCATACCTGTTGTCTCAGTTAAGATAGGAGATCACTGTTATCATGGTTTATGTGACATAGGTGCTAGCGTGAGTGCTATTCCTTTTACCTTATATCAAAAAATTATGAATGACATATCACCCGCTGAAATAGAAGACATAGATGTTACTATTAAACTTGCTAATAAACACACCATCACACCACTTGGGATTGTTAGAGATGTTGAAGTCTTGTGTGGGAAAATAAAATACCCTACTGATTTTCTTGTTCTTGGTTCCCCAAAAGATGACTTTTGCCCCATTATCTTTGGTAGACCTTTCTTGAACACCGTTAATGCTAAAATAGATTGTGAGAAACAAATTGTCGGTGTTAGCTTTGGTGATGAGTCTCATGAGTTTAATTTTTCCAAGTTTAGTAGAAAACCTCATAAAAAGAATTGCCTAGTAAGGATGAAATAATTGGTCTTGCTTCTATTGTTGTACCTCCTATTGATCCTTTAGAGCAATATCTGCTAGACCATGAAAATGATTTGCATATGCACGAAAGAAATGAAATAGATAAAATCTTGTTCGAACAACAACCTCTGCTTAAGCACAATTTGCCTATTGAAACTCTATGAGGTCCTCCTCCACCTAAAGGTGATCCTGTGTTTGAATTAAAACAGTTACCTGACACTTTGAAATATGCTTATCTCGATGAGAAGAAGATATATCATGTTATTATTAGTGCTAACCTTTCAGAACATAAAGAAGAAAGATTATTGAAAGTTCTAAGGAAGCACCGAGCTGCTATTGGATATACTCTTGATGATCTTAAGGGCATTAGTCCCACTCTATGTCAGCACAAGATTAATATGGAACCTGATGCTAAACCCGTTGTTGATCACCAACGTCGGTTAAATCCGAAGATGAAAGAAGTGGTAAGAACGGAAATATTAAAACTTCTGGAAGCAGGTATAATCTATCCTATAGCTGATAGTAGATGGGTAAGTCCTGTTCATTGTGTCCCTAAGAAGGGAGGTATTACTGTTCTTCCTAATGATAAGAATGAACTTATTCCACAAGGATTTGTTACAGGCTATAGAATGGTAATTGATTTTAGGAAATTAAACAAAGCAACTAGAAAAGATCATTACCCTCTGCCTTTTATTGATCAAATGCTAGAAAGATTATCTAAGCACACACATTTTTGCTTTCTTGATGGATATTTTATTTTTTCACAAATACCTGTTTCTCAACCTGATCAAGAAAAGACCACTTTTACTTGTCCTTTTGGAACTTATGCTTATAGATGTATGCCTTTTGGTTTATGCAATGCACCTGCTACCATTCAAAGATGTATGACTGCTATATTCTCTGACTTTTGTGAAAAGATTCTTGAGGTTTTCATGGATGACTTTTCTGTTTATGGGAAGTCTTTTGATGATTGTTTAAGCAATCTTGATCGAGTTTTGCAGAGATGTGAGCAAACAAATCTTGTCTTAAATTGGGAGAAGTGCCACTTTATGGTTAACGAAGGTATTGTTTTGGGCCATAAAATTTCTGAAAGAGGTATTGAGGTGGACAAAGCTAAGGTTGATGCAATTGAGAAAATGCCATGTCCTAAAGATATCAAAGGTATTCGTAGTTTTCTTGGTCATGCTGGTTTCTATAGGAGATTTATCAAAGACTTTTCTAAAATTTCTAGGCCTCTTACAAATCTTTTGCAAAAGGATATTCCTTTTGTTTTTGATGATGATTGTTTAGAAGCTTTCGAAACACTCAAGAAAGCCTTAATTTCTGCACCTATTGTTCAACCACCTGATTGGAACTTGCCTTTTGAAATTATGTTTGATGCTAGTGATTATGCTGTTGGTGCTGTTCTAGGACAAAGAGTTGATAAGAAACTGAATGTTATTCACTATGCAAGTAAAACTCTAGACAATGCATAAAGAAATTATGCTACTACTGAAAAAGAATTTCTAGCAGTGGTGTTTGCTTGTGATAAATTTAGATCCTATATTGTAGATTCAAAAGTAATTGTTCACACCGATCATGCTGCTATTGAATATCTTATGGAAAAGAAAGATGCTAAACCTAGACTCATTAGGTGGGTTCTCTTGCTACAAGAATTTGATTTGCATATCACTGATAGAAAAGGAGCGGAGAACCCCATGGCTGATAACTTGTCTAGGCTTGAAAATATTCTTGATGACCCACTACCTATTGATGATTGTTTTCCTGATGAGCAATTAGCTGCAATAAATGTTTCCAATAGTACACCTTGGTATGCTGACTATGCTAATTACATTGGTGCTAAATATTTACCACCTAGTTTCACATACTAACAAAAGAAAAAATTCTTCTATGATTTAAGACATTACTTTTGGGATGACCCACATCTTTATAAAGAAGTAGTAGATGGTATTATTAGACGTTGTGTACCTGAGCATGAACAGGAACAAATCCTACGGAAATGTCACTCCGAAGCTTATGGAGGACATCATGCGGGAGACAGAACTGCTCATAAGGTATTGCAATCTGGGTTCTATTGGCCTACTCTCTTCAAGGATGCTCGTAAGTTCGTCTTATCTTGTGATGAATGTCAAAGAATAGGTAATATCGGTAAGCGTCAAAAAATGCCTATGAATTATTCACTTCCTGTTGAACCATTTGATGTTTGGGGATTTGATTACATGGGACCTTTTCCTTCCTCTAATGGGTATACTCATATTTTGGTTGCTGTTGATTATGTTACTAAGTGGGTAGAAGCTTTTCCAACTAGTAATGCTGATCACAACACCTCTATTAAGATGCTTAAAGAAGTTATTTTCCCAAGGTTTGGAGTCCCTAGATATTTAATGACTGATGGTGGTTCACACTTTATTCATGGTGCTTTTCGTAAAATGCTTGCCAAGTATGATGTTAACCATAGAATTGCATCACCCTATCATCCTCAGTCTAGTGGTCAAGTTGAACTTGGCAATAGTGAAATAAAATTAATTTTACAAAAGACTGTCAATAGGTCTCGGAAGAATTGGTCTAAGAAATTAGATGACGCACTTTGGGCTTATAGAACTACATATAAAAATCCTATGGGTATGTCTCCTTATAAAATGGTTTATGGAAAAGCTTGTCATTTGCCTCTTGAGTTAGAACATAAAGCTTATTGGGCAATTAAAGAACTCAACTATGATTTCAAGCTTGCTGGTGAGAAGAGGTTATTTGATATTAGCTCATTAGATGAATGGAGAACCCAAGCTTATGAAAATGCCAAGTTTTTTAAAGCAAAAGTTAAAAGATGGCATGATAAAAGAATCCAAAAGCGTGAGTTCAAAGTTGGAGAATATGTTCTTTTGTACAACTCTCGTTTCATATTCTTTGCAGGAAAACTCCTCTCTAAATGGGAAGGACCCTATGTTATCGAGGAGGTTTATCGCTCTGGAGCTATCAAAATAAATAATGCCGAAGGTACTAACCCGATGGTTGTTAATGGGCAACGAATAAAACATTATATCTCAGGTACGCCCATTAATGTTGAAAATAATATTATCCAAACTATGACACCAGAAGAACACATAAAAGAAACCTTCCGGAACACTCCAGAATCGTGAAAAAGCGGAGGTACGTGATACGGTAAGTAAACGGACTCCGAAAAATCTGCAAAAATATTTTCTATCCATTTTGAAATATAACAAAAATTACGAAAATAAGAAACAACCAGGAAGGCACCCCTGGTAGGCACAAGACACCAGGGCATGCCTGGCTTGCCAGGTGCGCCCAGGTGGGTTGTGCCCACCTCGGGTACCTTCCGGACTTCGTTTTTCTTCCGTTTGCTTGTTTCCCAAGATAAAAAATCTTTATATACCCCCCGAACCTATTGACCTCCGTATCGCGGAGAAATCTTCTGTTTTCTTTTCTTGCTGTTTTCTGACAGATTCATCAAGGCCATCATCATGTCTTCCTCACCCTCCAACAACGGAGAAGAAGATGCAGAGTTAGTTCGGGAGGATCTAAGGAGAGAGGGAGCTGAAGAGGTTGCCATGGAGGAAGATGAAGGAAATCCCCTTGGGGTTCACCCTTCGGCTTCCGAGAGTGGCACACTGGCTGGCATCTCCACTCGTCCTAATCCTCATCAAGCCATGAGAACATTCAACAATCAAGAGAGCCCCGAAGTGCACGAAGGACTCCCACCAAGGAGGCCTTTACACAGGTTACATTGTAACAACTTTCACAATTTGATTCACAATTATGGGTTCGAAAATACTCCTCGTGTGCACATACCATCTAATTGGGACATATCTCGTCCAAGAGAAAGTGATGCAGGAACAAACACCTGGGGCCTGGAAAATAAACACATAATGGCTGAAGTGGAGAAAAACACTTAGTTACTTCATCGGGCCCTTCGGGAGATTCAAGGCTTGAGGTAACTACTCATGATTATATTGGAAAACGCTACCACTTCATCACCACCACCTCCTTCTTCATCTCCAAAAGAAAATTGAGTATCGGGTATGGGCACTCCCCTTGGATTGCGCCAAGCTTGGGGGAGGTGCCCCGGTATCGTATCACCTCCACTATCTTTTGCCTTTATTTCCTTAGTTCGATCCATAGTTATCTTTTGCTTTAAATGAATAAAAGTTTAGTTCGATCCTTTCTTTTCGAGAGTTTGCTTAGTGATCTATCCGTGTAATCGTGTGCAAGATATATAATAAAGTTTAGTTTGAGTTTTGTCTTCTTTACTTTCATGTTCAATAAAAAGAAAGAAAATAAATGAAAAAGATCATATGCTAATCTTATGGTAAGTAATGACACTACATAAGGAAAATTATAAGTAGAAAATTTTATTGGAGATTGACAAATATAGCATTGGTCAATGATGCAATTCATGAAAGAATTAATAAGGGAAGAGAAGATTCACATGCAAATACACTATCTTGGAAATCTTTTGTGATTGTGAGCCCCCATCAAAATATTATATGCCAAAATTGTTGACGTTGGACAAGGAAGACAACGTAATGATTTATGTTTGTTCATATTCACTTAGAAGTTATATTGTCATAGATCCTTCAACATGTGGTGCTTGCCCCCCATCTTTGCTAGCCAAAAATTCCGCACCAAGTAGAGATACTACTTGTGCATCCAAAAACCCTTAAACCCAAATCTTGTTTTCAAGAGTCCACCATACCCACCTAAGGATTGAGTAAGATCCTTCAAGTAAGTTGTCATCAGTGCAATAACGCAATAAAAATTGCTTCTAAAAGTGTTAGATCATTTAGTGTAAGAGAAAATTGAGCGTTGTACGAACTTGTGATGGCAAAGAATAAAAGCGACAGGCCGCATAATAAAGGCTGCTATCATAAGGGACAATATAACGTGACGTTCTTTTGCACTAAGTGATTGAGCATACAAACAAAAAGCGCATGGCAACCTCTGCTTCCCTCTGCGAAGGGCCTATCTTTTACTTTTATGTATTTACTTTCATGCAAGAGTCAAAGTTTTTCTCTCTATTCCTTTTTATTTTTCTCTTGTGGCAAGCAACATGTGGTGAGGAAAGATCTAGCCATATATATCCAGTTGGATATGAGTAGCATGAGTTATTATTGTTGACATCATCCTTGAGGTGAATACATTGGGAGGCGAAATTATAAGCCTCTATCTTTCTATGTGTCCGGTTGAAACGTTTTTCTCATGTGTATACGGTGAGTGTTCGCAATCATAGAAGACTATATGATGGTTGAGTATGTGGACTTGCCTAAAGGCTCCAATACGTAACCCTTCCTGAAAAGATGATGAATTGTAGTTGCAAAGTTGGCTGAGAACATAGTTTGTTGGTTTCCAATAGAGTTTATGCTTTATACTTCGATGTTATGATGAATTGTTACTTATTCATGAGAAGTCTATGATAAAAGTTTTATGTTAAAGTTTGTTGTTGTTATAATAATTTACATGATGCTTTTATGTCCGTATTTTGTTTTTATCGACACCTCTCTCTCTAAGCATGTGGACATGTTTTTCGATTTCGGTTTTCGCTTGAGGAAAAGCGAGGTCTAAGCTTGGGGGAGTTGATACGTCCATTTTGTATCATGTTTATCTAATGTTATTTATAATGTTTTTATGCATAATAATGCTATTTGGAGTAATTCTAATGCCTTTTCTCTCATAATATGCAAGGTTCATACAAAGAAGGAGAATTCCGGCGGCTGGAAATCTGGACCTGAAAAAGCTATGTCAGGCTACCTATTCTGCACAACTCCAAATGAGCTGAAACTTCACGAGGAATTTTTATGGAATAAATAGGAAATACTGGAGCAAATAACTACCGAAGGGGGCCACCTGGTGAGCACAAGACACCAGGGTGCGCCAGGCCCCCCAGGCGCGCCCTGGTGGGTTGTGCTCAGCCCAGCCCACCTCCGGTGCCCATCTTCTGGTATATAAGTCATTTTGACCTAGAAAAAAAAAGGAGAGGACGAAGCGCCGCCGTCTCGAGGTGGAACTGGGGCATGAGCACTTTTGCCCTCCGGCGGAGCGATTCCGCCGAGGGAACTTCCCTCCCGGAGGTGGAGATCATCGTCATCATCATCACCAACAACTCTCCCATCTTGGGGAGGGCAATCTCCATCAACATCTTCAACAGCACCATCTTCTCTCAAACGCTAGTTCATCTCTTGTGTTCAATCTTTGCATCGGAACTATAGATTGGTGCTTGTGGGTGACTAGTACTGTTGATTATATCTTGTAGTTGATTACTATATGGTTTATTTGGTGAAAGATTATATGTTCAGATCCATTGTGCTATTTAATACCCCTCTGATCTTGAGCATGATTATCATTTGTGAGTAGTTACTTTTGTTCTTGAGGTCACGGAAGAAATCTTGTTGCAAGTAATCATGTGAACTTTATATGTGTTCGATATTTTGATAGTATATATGTTGTGATTCCCTTAGTGGTGTCATGTGAACGTCGACTACATGACACTTCACCATATTTGGGCCTAAGGGAATGCATTGTGGAGTAGTTATTAGATGATGGGTTGCGTGATCTATGCACTGCAGTTGTGGCGACATTACCTCCTCGGTAATCGTTGCGAGATATACACGGATCATAAAAGTCTGAAGTACTTGTTCACTCAACCTTCTCTAAACCTCCGTCAGCAAAGATGGATGGAGGCCATTGCGGACTATGATTTGGGTATTTCCTATACCCCTGGCAAGGCTAACGTGATGGCTGATGCCTTAAGCCGCAAGTCCTATTGTGACAACCTCATGGTTAGACAAGCTCAACCTCGTCTTTTTGAAGAACTGTGCAAGCTAAATCTGCGTATTGTTACACAGGGCTCTCTTAATAACCTTGTGATACAACCAGATCTTGAGAAAGCTGTTAAGAGTGCGCAAGCTAAAGATGCTGAAATTGATCTGATGAAGAAAGACCTTCACCTTGTAAAGTACAGGGATTTCTCGCTGTCTGAAGATGGAACCTTGTATTTCAGAAACCGCATTGCCGTACCTCGCTTCGAACTCATGACTGACAAAGTCATGAAGGAGGCACATGATACCCCGCTGTCTATTCATCCGGGCAGCACCAAGATGTATCGTGATCTCCGTCAAAGGTACTGGTGGTCTAAAATGAAGCAGGACATTGCTCGTTATGTTGCCGAATGTGATGTGTGTCGTCGCATTAAAGCAGAACATCAGAAACCAGCTGGAATTCTGCAACCACTTCCTATTCCACTATGGAAATGGGATAAGGTTCAGATGGATTTCGTTACAGGACTTCCCAAGTCACAGAAGGGTCACGATGCTATTCTTGTCGTCGTCGACCAACTCTCTAAAGTTGCACACTTTCTGCCTGTCAAAGAAACTATCACTACTAGTCAGTTAGCAGAGTTGTATATCTCCAGAATTGTATCACTCCACAGTATTCCGAAGGAGATCAGTTCGGACCGTGGCGGCCTTTTCACTTCCAAATTCTGGGAAAATTTTCAAACAGCTATGGGAACTCATATTACCTGGAGTTCAGCTTATCACCCCCAATCCCAAGGCCAAGTTGAATGAGTTAATCAAGTGCTTGAAGACATGCTTCGAGCTTGTGTCATTTCTTTCGGCAAGAAGTGGGAAGAATCTCTTCCGTATGCTGAGTTCTCTTATAACAACAGCTATCAAGCCAGCTTGAAAATGGCTCCCTTTGAAGTTCTTTATGGACGTAAGTGTCGAACCCCTCTGAATTGGTCAGAAACTGGGGAACGACCGCTCGTGGGTCCGGATATTATTCAACACGCCGAAGAACAAGTTCGTATCGTCCGTGAAAACCTCGAGGCGGCTCAGGACCGCCAGAAGAGCAACTATGATCGCAAACGATGGGGTTTGACTTATCAACCAGGTGATCAAGCTTATCTGCGTGTCACTCCTATGAAGGGCACTCACCGTTTTGGAATCAAGGGCAAGCTAGCTCCACGCTACATTGGTCCTTTCCGCATAATTGCTAGACGTGGTCAGGTGGCGTATAAATTGGAATTGCCACCGCAGTTCTCTAATATCCACGACGTCTTCCATGTGTCGCAACTTCGTAAATGCTTCAAGGAATCTTCGCACCGAGCAGTGGATCACGAGGTGCTCGAATTGCAAGATGACCTATCTTATAAGGAGCATCAGATCCGCATTCTCGATGAAGCTGAACGTCGGACCCGTCAGAAGGTTACCAAGTTTCTCAAAGTGCAGTGGTCAAATCATACTGAAGATGAAGCCACTTGGGAACGCGAGGATAATCTTCGTGCGGAATACCCCGAACTTTTTCCTTCTACCTCTTAATTCTCGGGACGAGAATTCTTATTAGTGGAGGAGATTTGTAACACCCCCAGTGGTTAGCCACAGTAATTCCGTTTTGATAATGCCAAGTCAGCATGATTAACAGTGCGTGATCATCATTTGCATCATAATGCATTTCAACTCCTAAGTAAAAATCCAAATTTAAATGAAAGTGAAATATAAAAGTTGTGCAACATAAAAACTAAATTGTTCATTAAATAGCAAATAAATCAGAGACAATTCTAAAATTGAAACCAACATTATTGGAGTTGGGTAAGTGACTCAAACATCCCCAAACAGTGACTAAAGACAATATTTAATTACCTTTTATTTAATCTAAAATAGATATGAAAAGATATTTACCCCAAACTAGTTTTTGGTGGTAGGATATATTGTGCTGTGATTTGTGGGCCAGCTCTCATATTTTACAAAACTCTAATGGGGGCCATACATTTTGCAAAACAGTAAAGAAAAAAAAAGGCAAAAGAAAAACAAAAACAAAAAACGAGAAAAGGAAAGAGGGCCCTAGCTACTGTGCCCGTGGGCTCTAGTTACTACAGGCGCCGGCCCAGCCCGTTTCCCCCCCCCCCCCACTGTTCTTACTCTCTGCTCACCCCTCGCACGCTATCGCCTCGCCCGCGCTCGCCGCCCCGGCCCCCCCTCTCCTGCGTTCGACAACAGCTCTACAGGAGCTCGCCCCGGTGGATAAGGCCGCCCCGTGCTGCCCCTCTCTCCCCTGGAACCCTACTTCCCTCGCTCGCCTCTCCCTCTCTCGTTTCCGTCGCCACCGAACGCTATCGTCGCCGCTGCCTCGTCGTTGCCGTGCACCGAGGCCTCCCCGTGCCGCGCGGGCATGTCCAGTGGGACCGCCGTCGAGGTCTACGTCGTCTACGGGGGTCCACTCGACCGGAGCCGCCCCGCATCACTGCCATCGCCGTCTCCTCCGAATCACGGCCGCCGCCGTTGACCTCCTCGATCTGCCCCACCACGAGCTCCCCGGCCTCCCCGTGCACGTCATCGAGCTCGATGTGAGCTCCCGCTTCCTCCTGGCCTCTCCCTTCTCCTCCTCGTGCCCCGTAGTCGTCGAACCATCAAGCACCGCCGCTAGCCACCGTTCGGCTGTCGCCGTTGTCGCCACTGCCGGCCACCTCCATCTGAGCCACCGCCGTAGATGGATGCGCGGCACCGCCCGCGTCGCGTAGGACCTCTCGGTCGACCAAATGGTCGCCGGAGATGGCCGCTAGGGCCTCGCCGCCGCCCCTGTAGTTCGTCGCCGGCGGGCACACGCGCGCCCGCTCGCGTTAACCAGTAGGTTGACCCACTGTAGTGTGGGCCCGCCCGTTTAGATTAGCCCTAACCCCTAATTAGTCTAACCCTAGATACTGACTGACAGCCGGGCCCCACGTATGTTAATTAACCTAATAAAAATCGGTTTAGTTAAATAGTAACTGACAGGCGGGGCCCACTGTACTGTTCCTGTGGATAAGACTCGCTGAGTCAGCATGCTGACTCAGCACTGGGACCCACCAGTCAGCCTCTGCTGACTGGACCCAGTTGACCAGTCAACGGTCCAGTCAACTGCTGACTGGGCAGTTGACTGGGCCCACCTGTCAGCCACTGTGCTAAACAGCTGGGTACACCCACTAGGTACCCGTAGCAATTTCCAGTTTATTTTCGAATTTAAATAATTAAATAAATTCCAGAAATTAATAAAAACTTTAGAAAATCATATCTTTTAATCCGTAACTCCGATCGAAAAAATTTGTACATGAAAATTGCTCAGAACGACGAGACGAATCCGAATACGCGGTCCGTTCGTCCGTCAGGCGTCTCTAACTATCCGAACATGCAACCGTCCCCCTCCGGATCCTCTGTCCGATAATTCCAAAGACCCGGGAAATATCGTCAGATATTCTCCCGCTCCGTCTGATACGTGTAATGCTGCGTTAGACTACCCCTAGCACCGTGCATCGTATTTGTCATGCTCATGTTTGCTCTATATTTATACTGTTTCCTCCCCCTCTTCTCTCTCGGTAGCCCCCGACACCGACGTCGTCCCCGAGACCGACGCAGCTCCGGATCCCGAAGACACCATTGACAACCTTGCCCTTGCCGCCGAGCAACCAGGCAAGCCCCCCTTTTGATCATCCCGATATCGCCCATTCAATTTCTCATGCTTGCATTAGAATTGCTGCTGCTGCTGCTGCTTTACCTATTCTGATGCATAGCCTGTTCATTGTAACCTGCTGTTGATAATTACCTGCATATCCTAAACTGTTTAGTCTAGGCTGGGTAGAGACCTATCAGTGACCCCACTTATCCCGACTGTCGCGCTGGATCGTCAGAAGACCCGATCAACGGGATTGAAGACCAGGACCCGACACCGCACATCACCCCCCCTTAGTTGTAACGACACTGCCGCGTTACTATCGAGTGTCGAGGGTGAAACCTCATGTAGCACTTCTGATGTTAACTCTGTAGAGTAGCTATTCGGTCGTGGTCATCGAGGGTGATTCCTCCTTCGCCACTTCCGGTAACGACGCTGTCGTGCAACACATCAAGTGTGAACCCATCGAGGGTGAATCCTCCGAGTTCACCTTGACAGACACATCGAGTAGGAATCCAACGAGGGTGATACCTCGGATTCCCCTGATGTTATGGACACACGGATACTTGGACTTTACACTGTTCCTTGGATAGGCGGGTCGGCCCTGAGGGGTACCCGCGTGCGCCTGAGAGGCGAGTGTTGTGAAGATGGGTGCCTGTGTGGTGCCCGAGTGGTGAATACGAGGCGCGGCCGGGCATTCTTAACCCTTGCAGCAAGTCCTCGAGACGGGGCGATGGGGTCACATCTTTCGTGAGTCTCTGCTCGTTACCGCAAGCCCCTAGTCCTAACGATTTGGATATTTGATCCGAGCAGGCCTCTGGCCTGATAGCACTAGCCATCACGTGGGCATAGTATGGGCGTTCTGCATCGTATGCATCAGCCGAAAGCTCTGTCAGACGTCTAGTTCAGCATGGCGGCACGGACGGACCGGCGCCTTCCTGTAGTGTTGGTGCCTGGCTTCACCGTGTGCGCAACGGCCCGGAGGGCAAGGGGCGATGGCCAAGACCCCCTTGCGCTTAGGATGTAGACCGGCGGGGACCTCTCTGCTGAGCTGTAGGTAGGGTTGCGGTGTGTCGTTTGACCGAGGCCGGGCATGACCCAGGAAAGTGTGTCCGGCCGGAGTTAATCGAGCGTGTTGGGTAAGTTGGTGCACCCCTGCAGGGAAGAACACTTCTATCGATAGCCGGTCCTACGGTAAAGGACACTCGGAGTTGTATCCTGATTGATACAATTTAGAACTGGATACTTGGATACTATGGCTCTAGGATTGCTTCTCGCAGGGAGTCGAGAAGGGATCTCAGGACGAGGTTGATGACTGTATGGCTCTGGGATTGCTTTCTCGCAGGGAGTCGAGAAAGGATCTCTGGGTGAGGATGAGACTTAATGATACTACTACATTATATTGTACTGTTCTACTCTCTTCTATTGCTGCAAGACCTCTGAAGATGCTAGTCTTCGATAGGACTAGGCCTCCTCTCTATTCTTGCATTTTTGCAGTCCAGTCCACATATACAGCCTCCCTTTGAAAATGTTGCATATGTAGTGTAGATCCTTGCTTGCTGAGTACTTCTGAGTACTCACGGTTGCTTTGTTTTTCTTTTCTCCCCATATCAGTTTGACGTGACCAGAGGACGGAGCCCCTGAGACAGATGCCCCGACGATCGCTACTACTACTACCCAGAGGATGGTTACTACTACGAGTTGACTGACGACTAGGAGTAGGATCGGAGGGTCCCAGGCAGGAGGCCTACGCCTTTCGATCGTAGTGTTTTATTTTGCCCCGCCTTTCTAAAGGCCTTTCTGTTTCTGTTTCATATCTGTACTCAGATATCTGATGCTTCCGCTGACGCTTGTACGCAAGTTTATGTATTCGAGCCCTCGAGGCCCCTGGCTTGTAATATAAAGCTTGTATGACTTTATTTATGTTTTAGAGTTGTGTTGTGATATCTTCCCGTGAGTCCTTAGGCTTGATCGTGTGCATTTGCGTGTATGATTAGTACACGATTGAGCCGGGGGCGTCACATTTTGATAGTATATATGTTGTGATTCCCTTAGTGGTGTCATGTGAACGTCGACTACATGACACTTCACCATATTTGGGCCTAAGGGAATGCATTGTGGAGTAGTTATTAGATGATGGGTTGCGAGAGTGACAGAAGCTTAAACCCTAGTTTATGCGCTATTTCGTAAGGGACCGATTGGATCCAAAAGTTTAATGCTATGGTTAGAATTTATTCTTAATACTTTTCTCGTAGTTGTGGATGCTTGCGAGGGGGTTAATCATAAGTAGGAGGTTTGTTCAAGTAAGAACAGCACCTAAGCACCGGTCCACCCACATATCAAATTATTAAAGTAGCGAACATAAATCAAATCAACATGATGAAAGTGACTAGATGAAATTCCCGTGTACCCTCAGGAACACTTTGCTTATCATAAGAGACCGTTTTGGCCTGTCCTTTGCCTCAAAAGGATTGGGATACCTTGCTGCACTTTTGTTACTACTATCGTTACTTGCTCGTTACAAATTATCTTGCTATCAAACTACTCGCTACTTATAATTTCAGTGCTTGCAGAGAATACCTTGCTGAAAACCACTTGTCATTTCCTTCTGCTCCTCGTTAGGTTCGACACTCTTACTTATTGAAAGAACTACGATTGATCCCATATACTTGTGGGTCATCAGTCGCCAGCTTGTACAACCGGTGACGTACCTGGTTTCTTCTTTATCTTAGACCACCCTCGCCTGGGCATCCACGGAAGCACCATTTCCCTTCAGATGAAGCACCCTCTTCGCCCACACTCCGTTGAGTGGCGTAGCCAGACATAAGGAAGATACGGGGGAAGAATATGCCTCCGGGACTCCCGGCAGTCCGGTAACGAAGGGATCTGCCGCGGCCGGCCATAAACAAGTATAGTGTATCTCATGTCGTGGGAGTGGAGCTCCACGCGACCATACGTGCACATAATTTTGAATTTTTAGTTAAAATATTTCCAAAATGTAACGTTTGCGTTCGGTTTGTATGAAATCCATTTAATTTTGCGATTTGTAGAAACTGAGTAAGTTCAGACAAGAACTGACGAAGAGAGGCTACTTTGAGAGGTCGATTAGCTATGATTATTACTATTATAGGGCTAGCTAATGTTTACTCCTACCAAATACTAGTAAGTCAGAATAACATGCTTAAACTCGAACTGACTATGGAAGAGAACGTCCTTTTTTCCTTCTGATACCTTTTCCTCTCGGATTTCTACCGTTTTCTTGTTAGGGTCCGGTGCTTTTGTAGCTTCGTTTGGACGTGCCAAAGCGCTATGGCAGGGAAAAGATTCCGTTTTTTCATATGGTTATCAAGTTTTTTCATGTCGTAAATAACTTTCAAATCATGGCATGGTTTTTGTAGTTTACTCCTAATCTTTGTATCTGGGCGCAGCTTTTGTCACCTACTATCACACTGTAAATCATTGTCATGACATGTAGGTATCCATAGGCCCCCGCTAGAGGAGGTAAAATTTAGGACATAAATAACCTAGAGGCGAAAAAATAAATAAATAATAAAACTCCCCATGAAAATAATTTTATAGATCTAACCCTTTTGTGTAACGTCGATGGATAGGCAAAGTTGTCCCATGGCTCTGGTCGAATGGAGTGGCATCGGGTTTTCTCCCCTGTGCTGTTTCAAACACAACCTTTTTGGTGCAGGACACGGAGCCTTTCCAAGGGAACGAACAGGTGCGAGAATGGGCTGAACAGAATACGCCTACATGGTGGATAGCCGTTTCCCGGACCGTATTTGTGCTAGTAGGCCTGGCGCAGGCCTGACATGCACTGACAGATTCCAGATCCCTAAGCCCAAACAGACGCATGGGATAGCGGCTTGCCTGGTGCTCGGCCGGCGAATCCTATTTGGCGTTTCAGGCGTCCCAAGTTAGGCTAGCCCGTATACTTTTTTTCTTCGGTTTAAACCAGAGACAAAAAAGATGAGAGCAGCAGGAAGCGAACCCCCAACCCGAGTGTTCCAAGACAATAGTAGTTACCACTAGGCTAGCCCGTCGGCTTGGTTTATCATTCTTTTTGTCTTCGATTTATTACCTTCCTCGGTTTTCCCACGACGCATGTTTTTATTCGTTTTTTCATTTTCATTTTCATTTTTCTTGTTCTTATTCTTTTTTCGTTTTCTAAAATACACCATTTTGTCCCAAAAATTATGAACTTTTTTCAAATTCGATGAGTTTTTCTTAAAAGGTGATGAACGTTTCTTTTCAAATTCTATGAACTTTTTCCAAATTTGGTGAACTATTTTTCAAATTCGGTCAAAAAATTTCAAACTCCATGAACCTTTTTCTTATTTCGATGAACTTTTTTTCAAATTCGATGAGTTTTTTCAAATTTATCAATTTTTTTCCAAAATTTGATGATTTTTTCATTAAAACTGAACTTTACAAATAATTCAAAAATCTAAAGTGCTAGTGTGTAATAAATAGCGCGGCTACAATGTTTCTTAAATAGTTTGCGTTGCTATCAACCACCGTCATTAGGAAGGTGTAGTGGTTTGCTTCACCATTCCTGCATTAGGAAGGCACGAGTTCGAGTCCTCTTACCAGCACTGTTTTGCTGGGGGTTTTTCGCAAGACTGTTCGTCGCGTATTCCTTTCATGGGCTGTAACACCCCCTTATAATAAGCTCTGTGACACTCTGTTAATTTTGCCAAGTCATGACTATTTGCAGTGCCAAGACACATGGGATCAGGATCCAAATCAAATTCAATTATGAAAATCAACTCAAAGTCATAAGTGCAAATTAAAGTTGCTCAAACCCTGCTGGAAAAATGTTCATTAATTGGCAAATAATCCAGTAGCAATGTCAAAATCATAATCAATATTTTTGGAGTTAGATGAATAACTCAAACAGCTGGAAACAGCACCAAAACAGCATTACTTAATTCATTTTAAATAATATCAGGTCCAAATGGAATACTATTATGCCCAAATCAGTTTTTGGTGAAAGGCAATATTGCTCTGCGATAATTGGACCAACTTTCACATTTTATAAAAGTGCATAAGTGACCTAGCTATTACCAAACAGAAAAAAAAGAAGTAAGAAAAACAGAAAATAAAAAGAAAAAGGCTAAACTGGACTGGACCAAGTGCACAGTGCACTGGCCCAGCCCAGCAGGCCCAGCTCACCTCTCTCCATCGCGCTGTCATCCTCCCCGTGGACAAGCGCGCGCGCGCCGGTGAGACGCTGACAGCGCGACGCCGCGGGCGCCGCGAGGAGATAAGGGCGAGGCCCGTGCATCTCCCCTGGACCCCTCGCTCACTTCTCCTCTCTCTCCCTCGCCCGCTTCACCTCTCTTCACCTCCCAGATCCAACGCCGAGCGCCGTCGCCGCCGCGTCCCGTTGTTGCCGCGGCCACCGGCGCTTGCTCCTTCCTCCTTGGTGTCCAGGCGGTCCGCCAGCTCCTGCCTCGTCGATCGGTGCAACCAGCGGGAGCGGGGAGGCCTTGTAGCTGCCGAACGCCGTCGCCCCTTTCTTCTCCAACTCCGGTGCTCGCCGGCGGATTCGAGCTCCTCTGCTGCTACTAATCCGTCGAGGGTTTTCCGTAACCGCTCGGTGAGCCTCACCTTCCCTCCCCTAGCTCCTCTGTCCTCCTGCGTAGCCGTAGCCGCCGCGCCATGGACGACCGAACGGAGCTTCGCCGGCGTTGGCTTTGCCATTGAAACGGTCGTCGTTGAGCTCGTTTGAGCTCACAGTCGTGCTCGCCATCGCGTTATGAGTAGGACGAGCTAGCTGCCGCTGCCTGCTGTGCCCGGAGTCGCCGTCCCCATTTTCCTCCGAACGTCGCCGCCGCAAATCTCGTCGCCGTTCCCTATTCCGGCGACCATAGGGTCCGGCGCCGTCACCAACGGACGCGGCATCAAGTGCCCGTTCGAACACAAGTGGCCGCGTTCGAAACAGGCCACCATAGCGCGATTCCGGCCACTTCCCGAGCGCGCCGCCGCGCGATTTGGTCGCCGGCGACCAGCCGACGGCCGCGCTGAGCTGGCAGGACTGGGGCCACCCCCAGTGACACTGCCAGTGGCCCCGTTGACTGGTTTGACCAGTCAACGTGCTGATGTGGCAGCACAGTGTCACTGACCGCGGGCCCCACCAGCTAAAACGTTTAAAATAAATAAATAAAACTGCTAATTAAAAAGTTAATTAATTTGAACCCTAATGAGTCACTGACAAGTGGGGTCCACCCCCTAACTAACCCAGATAATCAGCTTAATCCACTGTTAGTCTTAACAGAGGCTAACATGTGGGTCCCATTGGACCCACATGTCAGGTTTGACCTGGACAGCCGATGTTGACCTGCTGATGTCAGCATGACATCATGCTGATGTCATAATTCATTTTTCTGTTAATAAAAATAATTCCAGAAAATCATTTAAATTTCGAAAATTCATAACTTTTAAACCGTAGCTCGGATTGGAAAAGTTAAAACATGAAAGTTGCTCAGAACGACGAGATGAGTTTGATCGTACCGTCTGTTTCCCTGTCAGAACCCCCTACGTAGAAGAACTCGTAACTTTTAGACCGGTTCCAGTAGATGAATAGTGCACATACTCCGGTTAATAAATCCCGTGATAATCCTAAAATAACTAAAGTGACTTAGATGCATCTTTAGACAACCCTGCACTACATTCTAGGCATGGCATATTTTGTGTTGCATCAATTGCTGTATATTTATCTGTTTCTTCCCCCTCTTCTCTCTCGGTAGACCCTGACGCCGACGTAGTCCCCGAGGCCGACGCAGCTCCGGAAATCGACTACGTCCCTGACGACCTTGCCTTTGCCCCCGAGCAGACAGGCAAGCCCCCCTTGAGCATTCCGATATCGCCCATTCTAATATCTCCTGCTTGCATTAGAATTTTGCTATTGTTACTGCTCTTCCTATATCTTCTGCATAGCCTGTTTATTGTAGCCTACTGTTGATACATTCCTGCTTATCCTAGACTGCATACCATGTACTGGGTAGAGCCCCATGAGAGACCCACACTATATCCCGACTGCCCCGCTGGATTTCAGAAGACCCGTTCAACGGGATCGAAGATCAACCCCGGCACCGCACGTCACTTCCCCCTAAGTTGCTCGACTCTACTGGGTTACTATCGAGTGCCGAGGGTGAAACCTCATCAGCACTTATGATGATAACCTTGTAGGTTACTTACTCGGTCATGATAAGCGAGGGTGATTTTCTCCTACACCACCCCCGATAACGATGCTGTCGTGCAACTCTTCAAGTGTGGACCACGAGGGTGATTCCTTTTTCGTTCACCTTGACACTAACATCAGTTGAGAATCCAACGAGGGTGGTTCCTCGGATTCCTTCTTGATGTGGTAGCCACACAGATTGCCTTACACCACTGTTATACTGGACACACTGGATGAGTTACTTACTACAGGACTGGAGGGACAGGCGGTACCGCCCTGTTGAGGTGGACCTGAGTTCCCGACAGTGCCTTTTTGGATGGGAAGTTATGGGCGGTGCCCGATTGATGAATACGAGGCGTGGCTAGGCATTCTTAGCCCTTGCCGCAAGTCCTCGAGACGGGGCGACGGGGCCACAGCAGTCGTGGGACTCTGCTTGTTACCGCAAACCAACACACTAACGATTTGGATATTTGATCCGAGGGGCCTCTGGCCCGATAGCACTAACCATCACGTGGGCATAGTATGGGCGTTCTGCGTCGTATACTTCAGCAGGAGCTTAATGGACGTCAGCGACTGAGCGGCGCGCGCCGAGTTGGACTGGGAACGCAACCGCGCTTGTATTAAGGGGTTGCTAGGTCTGCTCTCGGCCGCCTGACGCAACGTGCAGGAGTTCCCGGGGCGAAGGCCCAAGACCTCTGGGGGCATAGGTTAGTCCGGCGTGCTGACCTCTCTGTTAGGTATTCGGTCGGGTTGCGGCGTGTTGCTTAGCCGAGGCCGGGCATGATCTCGTAAAGTGTGTCCGGCCGGAGTTAAGCAAGCGTGGTGGGTAAGTTGGTGCACCCCTGCAGGGAAGAAAACATCTATCGATAGCCTGTCCTACGATAACGGACACTCGGAGTTGTATCCCGATCGATACAACTAGAACTTGAGATGATAACTGGATAGTACGGCTCTGGGATTACTTTCTCGCAGGGAGTCGAGGAAGAATCTTAGGCCGATGTTGAGATTACTACTACTACTTAATATGATACTAATCTGCACTCTTCTAATGCTGCAAGACCGAAGAAGATGTTGAAGATGCTAGTCTTCGATAGGAATAGGCTCTCCCCTCTATTCTGGCATTTCTGCAGCCCAGTCCACATATACAGCCTCCCTTTGATAATGTTGCATATGTAGTGTAGATCCTTGCTTGCTGAGTACTTCAGAGTACTCACGTTTGCTTTACTTTCTTATTTCCCCATACCCATTTGACGCGACCAGATGACGGAGCCCCGGAGCCAGCTGTTCCCGCTGACGACTACGGCTACTACTACTACCCACCTGGAGGTTACTACTACGAGGAGCCGGCAGACGACCAGGAGTAGAATCGGAGGGTCCTAGGCAGGAGGCCTACGCCTTTCGATCGTAGACTTTTATTTTATCCCGCCTTGATACAGGCCTATCTGTAACTCTGGTATATCTGTACCCAGATATCTAACGCTTCCGCTGATGCTTGTTCTCATCAAGCTCTGTATTCGAGCCCTCGAGGCCCTGGCTTGTAATAAATGTTTGTATGACTTTATTTATGCTTTAGAGTTGTGTTGTGATATCTTCAAGTGAGTCCTTAGGCTTGATCATGTGCATTTGCGTGTATGGTTAGTGCACGATTAAGCCGGGGACGTCACATGGGCTAGCCCACTTGGCACTGTAGCGGGCGACGGTTGGCTTGTGCGGCCCTTAAAGTGCTCAGTAGGAGCTCCCTACTCGGCCGCCAAAAGCGCGCACTCGCATTGTTTCCCTTAGCAATCGCACTAACATTTCACTAGTCTATATGCAAATTCCAGTGCCCCTCCATTGTCTAACAATCATTCCCACCGTAGGGCTAACTGATGTGCCCCAAGACATAGAAATTCTGTCGACGCTATACACTTATGCGATGCGAACGTAGTGCTCGCCTACCTGGACGAGGAAAGTGAGCAGGCCCATTGAGTGGGGCGCCCCTCCTTGGCCGGCCCCAAGACAGGGGCGCGCTTATTCCTCGCCTTCAGCGAGCGTAACCCCCGACTCGCTGAAGGGGGCGCGCAGTATGGGTGGGCCCACGCGCAAGCGAGGCCACTACATGTTTTTCTGTTTTTGTTTTTTGTTTTATTTTTTTACTTTTCTATACTTTAAAATATTTTAAATATATATATTACAAAAAGCCTAAATTAACATTTGGAAAATGTTGAGTAAGTATTTGAAATATTTGAATAAGTATTTGAATTTTTTTTATCAAGCATTCGAACAAAATGTTGAACACGTATTTGAAAAATATTGAACAGGTATTTAAAAAATGTTAATGTAGCATTTGGAGAAATGTTGAACAACCATTTGAAAAATGTTGATCAAGCATTTGAAAAATGTTGATCAAGCATTTTAATAATGTTGAACAAGTATTAGAAGGAATGTTGAACAAGTATTTGAAAAATGTTAATCAAGTGTTCAAAAATGTTGAAGATGTATTTGAAAATGTTGAACAAGGATTTCAAAAAAAATTAATCAAGCATTCGAAATTTTTTGAACATGTATTTGAAAAATGTTGTACAAGTATTTGACAAAATGTTGATCATGTATATAAAAATGTTCAACAAGTGTTTGAAAAATGTTGAACAAGTATTTGAAAAGTGTTGAAGAAGTATTTGAGAAAATGTTGATGATGTATACAAGAATGTAGAATGAAAAACAAATAGAAACAAAGAAAAACCAAAAAAATGAAAACTGGAAAAGAAAAAAAAATGGAGAAGAAAAAAGAAACACCCAAAAAATGGAGAAGAAAAAACAAAATAAAAAACTAAGAAACAAAATGAGAAAATGAAAGAAAGAAAAATAAGAAGAAAAAAAGAAAAGAAACAAAATAAAACAATAAAAAGGAAAACATCCCGACGAAAACCGCTCAAGTAGCGTCAAGTAAAAATGCCCCTTGTTCTAACCATGACAAGAACTTAGGCGGGGTGGGTAGCGCAGCGTGCGATCTCGCTGGCATCCTAGAGACCAGGGTTTGACTCGTCCTTCTCGCATTTCCTAATCCTTTTTTACTAGTATGCGCGCTTGAATGGGCCGGCCCAATACGATACGAAGGGGTAAAAAGCCTTAGCGAGAGCTGCCACTTGGGTCGCTTAATACAATAAATAGTCGCCGCGCCAAGACAGAGGGCAACCTCGCGTCGGGGGAGCTCCACATGTGCCGGACCAGCGGTGCGGGAAGCTCCAGCCTCCTTTTTCAGTTTTCCTTTTTTGCTTTATTTGTTTACTTTTGTTTATACTTTTATATATTCTAAATATATATATTAGTAAAACAAACTCTATAAAGAACATTTGAAAAATATTGGCCAAGCATTAAAAAATATTAAATGTGTATAGAGAAAATGTTTATCACGTGTACCAAAAATGTGTAAAAAATTGATCATTTATTCAAAAAAATTTAATCATGACTAAGAAAGTTAAAAAATATTTAAAAAATGTTAATCTAGCATTTCAAAATGTTAAATGTGTAGCAATAAAATGTTGACCATGTATTAAAGAAATGATGAATTTTTTTATCATGTATATGAAAATGTTAATCAACCATTTGAAAAAATGTTGAACAAGTATTCTAAAATGTTAATCAAGCATTTCAGAAATGTTAATTGTGTATAGAAAGAATGTTGACCATGCATTATAGAAACGATGAATTTTTTATCATGTATATAAAATGTTCATCAAGTATTTGAAAAAGGTTAAATTTGAATAGAAAAAATGTTGGCCATGTATTAAAAAATAATGAAACATTTTGAAAATGTACATAAGATATGTTCAATCATTAGAAAAACAAATTGAACAAGTATTAAAATGTTATCAAGAATTTAGAAAAGGTTAATATTTATAGAAAAAATGTAGACCATGTGTTAAAAAAATGTTATATTGCATTTAGATAATATTAGTCAAGCATTTGAAAAACAATGTGAATGTTCATAGAAAAAAATTAATATTTGTATTTAAAAAATGTTGGTAAATATTTTGAAAAACATTAAAAATTTGCATAGAAAAAGTTTTTACCATCTATTAAAAATATATTAAACACATATAAAAAATGTCAAAGGTCTATTAAAAAATGTTGTTGATATATACAAAAAATGTATAATAGAAACAAATGTAGAATGAGTAAAAAATTAAAACTAAACTAAACTTTAGAAGAAAAAGGAAAGAAACAAAAGAAAATGAAAAAGGCATTGGAAATCGAAGAAACAAATGAAATAAGGATAAAAATGGAGAAGAAAGAAGAAAAATAACTAAAAAGGCGGAAAAAGGAAGAAAAACCGAAAAACACCGAAGGAAATGGAGAAAGAAAAGCAAAAACAGAAAAAAAAAAGCGAAAAACCAGCTCTTTATGCCTAAGTAGGGCGCACCCAACTACTTTAACACGAACTCGAGTGTAGCTGAGTGGCTAGCAACGATGCGCAACACCCTGGAAATTAGTGATCGGTTCCCAGGTTCCCCCATTTTCTTCTGTCTATTTTAAGACTGCGTGCGCGTAATGGGCTGGCCCAACACTGTAGCACTCAACGCGAGAGTTCCCTCTCGTCTCGCTTAATGCAAGATATAGACGCCGCACATTAAGTGGCAGGGAATGGTTTGGGAACAAGTTAATGGAACTATCGATTCTCGTCTTCTTTAAGACAACGCGCACGTAACGGGCCGGCCCGATGCTGTAGCGCTCGACGGAGAATTCCCGCTTGTCTCGGTTAATGCAAGATATAGACGTCGTGCATTAAGTGACAGGGGCGGTTTTGGGAACAAGTTACTGGAACTATCGACTCTCGTCTTTGTAAAACAGTGCACGCGTAATGGTAACAGGCCGTCCTGACACTGTAGCGCTCGACGCGAGAGTTCCCTCTCGTCTCGCTTAATGTGAGATATCGACACCTCGCATTAAGTGGTAGGGGGCAGTTTTGGGAATAAGTTAATGGAACTATCGATTTTCTAAAAAAAAGATAATGGAACTATCGGCCTGGTTTTGGGACGGTATTATGCTGTTTTTTTCTATTTTCTTTTCTGAGTTTTCTCTACCAGTTTTCATTGGTTTTACTTTTGCTTTTTATTTTTTTCAAGTTCATTCATTTCTTTTCTTTTTCATTTTTCAAAATACATGTGCACTTTTTTTAATACACGTTAAACAATTTTCGTGTACAGATTAAACATTCTTTAAAATAATGGTAAACATTTATCTGAATACATGCCGACATTTATAAAATGTACATTGAACATTTTCTAAAACACATGTGAATATTTTTAAAGCACATGTTCATTATTTAAAAAAATATCATGAACATTTAGAAAAAGTAAAAGGTTTTCTAAGTGTTAGAATAATATTGTTAAATGTCCTGAGCTTTTTTATATGTTATGGCTCGAAAAAATGTATGAATTTCACGAACATTTTATTACATTTTTGGGAATATTTTTATTAAGTATCATGTATAAATGTTTTTACGTGTGAATTTTTTTAGATGTTGCCAACATTTTTTGAATGTTATGAAGTTTGTGTTTTTTCACGGATTTTTTTACAGTGCTAGAAAAAAAAATGAAATGCACAATATTTTAATAAGTTTTTTAATAAGTATAACTTTTGAAAACACCTTTTGGATTTATGGGAACATTTTAATATTCCAGTTATATTTCTTAGAAGATTTCATAAAAACGGGAAAAAATAAGTTTAAAAATCAGAAGAAAAAACCGTGTGATGCATACGCTGGGTGTGGCATACGCTGGGTGTGGCAGACGCGGGCGCTCTAAGTCACATGATGGACCTGGCCATTGGATATCATCTTTCACTCTACTGCATTCTGCCAAATGCAAAAAAAAAAAGACTCAAAACAAAAGCACTTCTACTTTGTTCTAGAATATTCGTAATATAATTATCCAAACCTTTTTGCTTCTAAAATCATCTTTCTTTGATTATTTTATGATTTAGAATGCATAATATGCTCAAATCTTAAAACACTAACACTTCCCCATTGTTCTAGACTGTTTCGTTCTTTACTTATATATAAAAACAATTTTGTAAATGAATTAACTTTGATTTTACACTTTATTATTTACACTCCATAATATACACAAACCTCACATCACATGCACTTCCATAAGTTCTAGTATCTTCCATACTTTAATTTTCATCAAGTTTTATTTTCTTCGAAAAGAATCGCCATTCACTTTTACTTTATGATATTGTTTGTTCAAGCCAATGATAAAATGTTCATAATTTTCATGTGTCTTTGAAGATGCAATACGAGTTATTCAAAAGTGTAATATGAGAAACATAAAGACAAATGTGCTAGATATGTTTCAGATGAGTTTCATGTAGTGCTATACCATGCAGTCGTTGAATTTTGTAGTTATAGTTTAATTTCCATTCAGATGGACTACAACAATCTACATCTACGTCATGCATGTATGACTCCAAACATTAAATCTACATCTAAGTCATACGTCTGTCATCTAAGCCCCCTAAGTGTACCTTACTATAGTATACAAACACATGTAAATGTTGTTCTGTGATTGTTGCCCAAAAGCTCAATCCGTAATTGTCATCTGTAAATGTTGTTGCCATAACTACTGTAGCAAACTCATTAAATTAGCACACAACAACTAAATTCAACAGGTTTGTAGTAATCATTTGATCTAGAATCCAGCGGAAATATTTTCCATCTAAGGAGAAAAATCCTCACATACCACAAACCAGGTAATCGAGACAAATGTTCACAAATACAATATGTCAAGCCAGAGATTCACATGTTCACATATTCATACACCACAAGCTGCACCAGAGTGCACAAAGACATAGTTTGGCGCTGTGCAAAGCTTGCAGCATTTTCTCTGATTTTCTGGATCTCCTGGCGAGCCGTTTCGGTTACAACACATAAAGCCACACTGACATCCCACAGGCCACAGCTACTCGCTCCTGATCAACCCCTACAACTACCATGCCGCCATGATCATTACTGGAGGTTGTGCCATCCCACGAACTCATCCTGGTAGCTGGCCTACTTGTACTACGCTACGAGAACGAGATACAACGGCCAAGCACGCGATGCATGGCTCTTTAATTCGCTAGCAAGATAACTAAAGCAAACCTACGGCAACAGGATTATGCCGGCGAACACTAACAGGCGCCACACCGGAAACTGACGCCCCCGGCGGCGACGTCGTAGAAGGTGGAACTGGGAAGTCCACCTGGGTCATCAGCACGTGCGGCTTGGCGGGGTTGAGCACGTCCTCCGCCCCGCCGCTGACCTTCCTCCCGACGTAGTCGGTGCGGACCTGGTCTCTGCGGAGCATCTCCTGCAGGGACGGCGCCGGCGCCCTGCCGGCGGACGGCGAGAGGGGCCGAACGTGTTAGACTGAAGACTCGGTCAGGAGCACGATCACCACGATTTCTGCACACTCTCTCCTTTGGCAAATGTACCCCTCTCTGTACTTTGAATGATTAAGTCAAGAGTTCTACAGTTTATCAGAACGGACGGTGCAACGGCACCCACGTGCCCTCGGCCGACGGAGCGACTGCATGCAAAGAAAAATCAAACAAGCATGGGTTAGCCCATGCATGGACATTGATCGATTTGCATCAATGGCTGCATGTACGCTACGTACCCTTGAGGCCAGAGCACAAGGATTTGGGCTCCAAGTGCCTGGTCTCCACCGCATGGTAGTGCTGGCGACCTCCGGCGCCATGGGCAATGGAGGAACTAAGGGACATGAGGAGGATGAGGACGAGGGGACACGTCATGCATGGCTGACTGTGTTTGCTAACTACAGCACTACGTAGGTAATGTTGTTCCGATTTGGCTCTATATAGAAGAGCTTCGTGCTCTCAACATGTAAGAGAAGAGGGTGTTGCTAGCCATGCATCGTGTGGACGACCAGGACTCGGAGAAAGATGTTAATGATCGTGCCAGCAAAAGGAGCAAAGCTTGCCAGTATGGTGTCACGTCCAAGGATTGAGGGGCCGACTAATAAACAATCACCTGATTATCATTTTCCTTTGAGTTTAAATTGAACTAGCAGTGTGTCCCGCGCATTTGCGCGGCTAGATTTTCATTGTGCTATACTTGTTTCCTTTTATATTTATTCAATTTGCTCATTAATGTTAGCATGCGTTTAGGTACACATAGAAATTAATATACCAAAACATATGGACAAAGTTTGCCATGCTAAAACTTTTTTCATGTTGTTCCTCAGCATGTTATTTTCCCATTGCGTCCATGCAATTTTTGCATTCAATTATTTGGCACATTATCACTCCTATATTAACCAGTAAAGAAACATTGATAGGGTGTGGCCGGTATGTATGCTTTCGCAAACAATAATTTATTTTGATATTATTTTTCTATTAGTATTTGTTCATAAGGGGCTTGCTATGTGACTGCAGAACACCAATGTATTGTGTTTCATTCTATATTCTTCAAGCATTCTTAGTTACACTTGTCCCTGTCCATTAGGGTATTTTTATAATTTCTAAGAAATTTCGTGAAAGAGTAAGATTTAGCTTTGTTTTGCATGCTCCATTGTTGGTTATATTGTAGTCATGACTATTGATTTGCGCAACATAATGTATGAAGATGAATCCCCATATGTTCATCTTACTCTAGTTATCTCGGTGGGTTGGCGATCCAGGCAATGTAATTGCCGCTGGTGTTTATTAAATATTCCTAAAATACTCTCTTAAAAATCTTGTCTTTCTTTATTTGTTTTGATAAATCCCATAATTAGGTACAAATCTGAAATGATTCAAAATTTACCTAGTTTACTGCTTTCAAAATTTGCTGGTGTGCCCATGATATCATTTTTAGTTATTTTTGTGATATGTTCGCTTTCACACATAACGTGCCAGCATCTATCAACTATTTTCTCTTGCCCATATCATCAGGTCCATGAATTCTGTACTTGATTCCATGCTTGCTAGATACCATTGTGCTTGTGTTAATGATATAACCATGTTCATCATGTACATCTTGAGATAATACAATTTCCTCTTGATGAATTTTTTCACGAATGTTCTTACTTTGGATCATGTGTGATAACAGTGAGCTGATGGCATTGACGTTGGTGGCTCAATGTGCAAAACTATACGCACTATTCACTCGTAAGAATTTTAACTATAAGGCTGGTCTTTCTTCTTCCCGTTGCTTTCCCCCTTTCCTCACCTCCCTCGTCTAGGATAAGGAGAGGGCTTGCTCCAAGGCGGACCACCACGCATCCCGGGCAACAACCACCGCTGCTGCAGGCCAAGGATGCCATGCGGCCATGGCAACAGCCACCGCTGGTTGCAGGCCAAAACACGGCATGCGGCCATGGCAGCAGCTACCCACGTTGTGACCCCTCTCACTTTTCCCACGTGTGCTGCGTCGCGTCATCCCATCGCCATTGTGCTGCATAGCAGCATCCGCCATGGCCGCCGCGTGCTTCGTCCCAGCACCCTTTCGCCGTCGCGACGGAGCACCGCCGCGGCGCTGCAGTGAAGCTTCTCCGGCGGCCATTGGGTGCTGCAATGGAGCTTCAAACGGGGCAGCCGGTGCTGCGATGGAGCTTTTGTCGCGCCGCTGGAGCTGCAACGGAGCGCCGTCGTGGCTGCTATGAAGCTTCGTCGGAGACATCGTCGGTGCGGCATTGATGTTTTTTTGTGCTTGGTGTTGCCATGGCCATGGCTGCAATGGAGTAGCACGCCGGTGCTCCCGGAGCACCGCCCGGCGCTGCAATGGAGCGCTGCCAGCGATGCAGCGGGAAGCGGCGGCTCTCGGAGCTGCGTTGCAGCGCTCGCCGACGGCTCCGGTGCCGCGAGGTCGCAGGACGGATGTGCCACGGGGGTGTTGCGTTGCTCTGGTGGAAAGAGAACAGAGGAGGAAGACGTGAGGTGAGGCTTGGATCAAACGACCACCCAGCGCCAGATCGTACGGCTACCCAGCCGGATGATTTCTCAAGAAATATGTTTATACGTGACCGTGCAAAATCGTGGTAGATACACGTTAGAATGTTACATAAAATCTTTTAAATCTCAGCCATCATTATTTTAATCAAACGGTGGAAATAATATTAGCACATGTGGATCAATGTGATGCCTTATTTGTCTCTTGTCTTAATAATTATATAATAGATAGATAGATTCCACTCGACCTTTCGATCTCCGTCGAACAGAAAACATCTCTTCTTCCTCCTTCAAACCATGACTTTCCTTTGGTGGCGATGCTGCGATGAGGCGCGTCGGTGCCAGAGAAATCAATTTGAAGTTGTGTGGTGAAATATATGATAGTGTGAGTGCGCGCGCGTGCGTGCGTGTGCGTGTGTGCAAGATTTCTACACGTAGATGTTGATTTTACAAAAAAAAAGGTTTTTTTTGCTATGTACAAAAAAAAAAGGTTAATTAGTCAATTGACTACCCAGCTTGTACATGGATTTCCCAGTAGCCACGGTTGGTCTAGGCCTCCCCGTTTTGAGTTCGAGCTCTGTTGAATGCAAGTGGTGGTCAAAAATACAGGCCCGCACACCCGCACTGGTAAACATGTTGTCACGCCTTTGCAGGCGACCCCGCGGCATGACGTGGCATCCCCGTATCCAGCATGTTCCAGACGAGGCCTCATCGGGGACAACGCTATCGACCGTGCTGCCCCCGTCTCCACTTTGGCGTCACGTTGCTTTTATGCTGAAATGGGCAAAAACGTCCCAAAAAAACGGCCAACTGTGTATTAAGCAAACGCGCGCGGCAAGATAAATACTATTGTTGAAATGATTATTGAATACGAAGAAACCCAAGGAGTTGTGTAATTTTTGTGTCATTGAACATATCTCATTGTGTATAATTCAAATTATATGTATTATTATTATTTTCTAATTGAGGTGCACATCTCTCAATTTCATTCATCATGAAACCGATAATACATCTGGAATGGGAATCATCCCAAAGGTCTGATCAAGTTCAACATATAACAATGAAACAAAGAAAGACAAAACATGAAGCACCAGGCTCTCAGCCCCAAACTCATAAGGCCTTGCACAATGCAAGGTGCTTAGAGAAATAAACCAGGCTTTTCTTAAGCACCGGTGCTTATTTGTACAGGGTAGACGATTAATTAGGCGTCTCTCCTATAGAAATAGGCACCGGTGCTTCAGAAAAACCCTGTTTATTTTTCCAAGCATCTCCCTAAGCACCTAACATAATACTAGGCCTAACAACATTCTTTTAGACCATACAGCCCCGTGGACCATAGGCTCCTTTTACAGCATCATCAATTCCAAAACAATTAATCAACAAGCCATCCTTAGCACTACGGTCGCCAACCTCTCCTCCTACTGGTAAGTTGAGCCACAACTTGCAAGAACAACTTTGCTCCTTTGACTTGTAGCGCGCGAAGTCCTCGTCTCTGTACACAAGATCAAAACTCGAGCCAGTGAGCCGCTTGAGTTATCACACAACTCAGATCATAAGGATAAATATTCCACATGTATTATTTCTAAATTTCCAAATGCTCTAGATGATTGCAGTAACCCCTACAACTATAATCCCTCTCAACATGACAGGGATATATATGCATTATCCAAGTACACAATTCATGTACATAACTATACTACTAAGAGCATGTACAACTGGGCACTCTAAACCCCCCTCATACGCTTGGGCGGACGGCCCGGCCAGTGACCGGTCAAAAAAACCTGACCTAGATGGGCGCCTCAAACGGGCCTTAGACGCCCAGGCTGACCGGCGCCTCTCATATCCAGCTAAAATATAGAACGGATATGAGGAGGCTTGGGCGCGATCGGGTGCGTCCGCCAATGACAAGGCCCATGGGGTCGGTGACGAGGTTATCTCTCACCAGGTATGCCCACGATGACATAAAGCCCAACAAAAGCTCATGGGGTCCCGTATTCTTTACGGTCAAGGACAATACAAGTAACATGGGGGTTTTGTTAGTCGGTGTGGGCACCCGCGGCAGAATTTCGTCACTCGGGTGAACTTCACTTGGTTTACTCAGGAGACTAGCGGCCAGGAGCTGCCATGGAGACGTCCACTAAGCATTGAAGTTGGGCATTATTAGTCGCTATCATAGACAATTAAGAGTGTCAGTTAACATTAGTAGTGGGCACACATTATTACATAATGAAGCACATATAATGTAGCTAGGTGGTAAATCCAAGGGGTATAGCATACTCTGTATAAGCATACCCTCGCCACCCGGTTAGCAACCCTTGTAATCCCAAATCCATATGCAAGAAACACCTCCCCATGAAACAGGACTATGGCTTTTACCTACGTCTTAGAGGGGTCTGAACGTGTATACTTATTGTGTCACCCATCTGCGTCTTGATAGATCAAGCCTTGTTCTCCTACCTCTCTTACTGTCAGATTTATCCACATGACAGTTGGCCCCCCACTGTGGGGCTGTGCATCTTTTGATCAATAGCTCATGTGGTTTCTTACCTATTTTCGGTGGCAAGATGATTCCAGGAAACGTCATCCTCTTCGGTTCGGTCAGTTTTGTCATTGATGATTCATCGTGGCTTCCTAGGGGCCCCGTTGAACTGCGACGCGCTACCTTCTCACAGCAGCACACACTCCCTCGCTGATGGTGCCGACCTGGTGTATCTCCAAGAGTCTGATCCATATCGATCAGGTTGCTGGGTCGGATGTTGTTCGTCGTTGCTAGAAGTGTTCCGGTAAACCCCGTGCTCATCATCATTTATCACGTCCCACGGTGGCTCAATAGGTAGTACTGCTCCAACCCACTGAGTCTTTTCATGGTCTTTTCGCATCTATCACCGACGATGAGGAGAGTTATGGTAGCCATGCTTCTATAGTGGAGGTTTTTATGGCAGACTGTCACGACACGTGATGGTGCAGAGAACAACTAGAACGCCAATGGCGGTGGCGATGCTGCCCGTGTGGCAATGATTCCCGTGGTGGTGATGGTGCCCGTGGTGGTGCCGGAGGTCTCACTCAAGAGTAGCTGGCCACAATGGCACGGGAGGCTGAACAGGTGCTTTAGATGCCAATTCATACATCCATGCCAGAAGGTACTCGACTTGAGGTAGCTCGATTGGCCACTTTGGCTGAGAGGAAGCGCTTGAGTAAATGGAGTGGAATCTGATGGTGCGAGCACAGGACATCGCTGGCACCAGTCGACCTTAGAGGCAGCTTTTCCCAACTACATATGTAGAAGATTCCTGTACTTCGCACTCCGGTGCAGAATTTGGTGGCAGCCACCTAGATTGCATATTCAATCCAGCAATCGAGATCAGGAGCTAATTATATCCTCCACTAGATTGTTCTGCTCAAGTCAGCTTTGGAGCAGAACCAGGCTATCATGTAGTCGCACAATCAGATCCATTCTAAGTCAGCTCAGGGTAATACGATGGCTTTGGCCCAGAGTCCACATGTTTCTCGGAGGTTAATTGTTTCACCACCTCATCGAGATGTAACTACTCATCGCCAGCGTGATGCACCGCCGCATCGTGGGGACCTTATTCTACTGCGACACGAGGATCCATACTTCAAATGAGTAAGCCCTCCTTGGCGCAACCAGTACTCACCTCGCCACGGAGAGTCTGCACCCCGACGACACGCCAAACTATGGTAATGATCGAAGGCAGGGACTTTCTCCATGCTAGCGGGATGATCAGTACCCCTGACGTTGTGGGAACTCACCGCGTGGACGAGATGATCGCCTCTATGACACTCAGGATCACTTGACTCAAACTGGACCGAGGTCGGGTGGAAAGAGGTGACAATGATAGAGATTACCTGTTGGGGGATGAACCCCGGGTATGTCCAAGATGGCAATACGACGCTTCAAAACATTGCCAGGGAAGTGCCCCTGGCTAGCTGAACCTGGCTGGCTAAACTTGGTTGGCTGAGCCCATCCGGGTTGAGCCTGTCCGGGTTGAGCCGTCCAGAAAGAGGCCGTCCGACTGAAATCTGGCCAAGTCAACTAGGACGTCCCGTCGGATCTGCGTAGACGTGACGTCCATGCTCTACAGTTGCTGATAAAGCATACACTGTTCACTCATCATACACGGCATCATGTACAGTGCTACTTGTGCCTGAGCACTAATGCATAAAGTGACCCAGGGAAGCACTTTCTTGAAGAAGAATCCACTCCCCTTGGCCAAGAAGCCACAGGCTTGGAGCCACACTACAAAGCATCCATCCATCCACTCTCTCGTATGCCCACGCCACACACTAGCTAGTACTTAGCCAGGCTCACACGGCCAGAAGCAAGGCACCACGCCGCACACTCACGTACAGGGAGACAAGCACATAGCAGCTCTCTTTCTGTCTTCACTAAATACAGCTCCAGGAGCAACTATGTACTGCTACATACTCCATATATAAACCACGCTCGGCAGAACTAGGGGCCCACCGGTTGCCTCTTGCCTATCCCTCTCTTTAGCCACCCTGTGGCATCTGCCGTGCGCCCACCACGACAGTTGGCGCCCACCGTGGGGTAACTTGAGATCCCGGCCGGAGACATGTTCCAGACGAGGCCCTTCGCTTGCTTCGGCGAGCGCATCATGCATGGCGTCGTCCCCGCAGCTGGCGCGGACGCCGCTGGCTTCGCCGCGGACTCCATCGTCCCCCGCGGCGTCGTTGCCGTCTCTCCGGTAGCGCTCGGGGGCCCGACTTCGACACGCCCCCGGAGCGACCACGCAGGGCAGCATGCCCTCGTCGTCGGCCTCGCTATCTTCGTCATCACCACCGCGACGTCGCTGTCGTCTCTCCGGTGGCGCTCGGGGGCTCGACTTCGACACGCCCCCGGCGCGCCCATGCGAGGCGGCGCGTTCTCGCCGTCTCCTCCCGTCCGCGCACGCGCCGCGTCCGGCCTCCTTTGCCTCCGGCGTCTCTCCGTCCGTGCACCCAATCGCATGCTTTTTTCGGCGCCGTCGCATTCGCTCTATTCCTCCCAGACAATGACCATACACTAGCCAGATGCAAGGTGGATAATAGTTAGGTAATGGTCAGATATTCCTCATATACGTCCCATACGAGCTGCTCCGATACTACACGTACACAAGCCAGATAATTGCCATTTACTCCCTTCGTCCCAAAATACTTGTCGGAGAAATAGATAAAAAAGGATGTATCTAGAACTAAAATACGTCAAGGTACATTCATTTCTTCGACAAGTATTTCCGGACGGAGGGAGTACCTTTCAGACAATGGCCATACATCGCTTGTACGCTGGCCAGATGCGGGACGGACATTGCCCATACACCATGCGCACACTAGCTCGCCTCCGCTCTTCTCCACCCGCGCGTGCGCGCCGCCGGCCTGGCTCGCCTCCGCTCCGCTCCGCCCACGCTGCGCTGCTCCGCGCTCGCTGCTGCACCTCCTGCGCGGCCGTGGTTCACCTCGAGCTCCTCTCCCTGCAGCTCTGCCGCTTCCCTCTCCTGGGTCTGCGCCACCCCACGGCCTTCTCCGTCTCGGCGCCGCATGCGGCGGCCCTGTCCGCACCTCCACCACCTCGCCCATCCTCGCGCCCGCTTCCGCACCTGGCGCATCTCCAGCCGTCCCCGCGCCTAGACGCGCTGGCCTTCCTGCGCCGTCCGCCGCCGCCGTCGAGCTCCTGCTCCGGCCGCCGTCGGGCTCCCTTCCCGTCTGAAGTTGCAAGCCTTGCCCCGAGCTCCACCACCATATACATGCTCGCGCGCGCTCTGTTCTTCCACCGCTCAGTCTCCTATGCTCATGGGTGCTCATCCTCTGCTCCTCTCCGTTCGTACTGACCACCAAAGCAACCATGGCTACCTCAACGCCGCCGACAATCGCGCCCAACTATGCCCCTAGCGCCTCTGCCTCGCCATGAAGCTGCCTCGCCCGCTTCTGCTGGGAGCTTTCTCCTGCTCCGTCTCCGTCGCGCGCCCCCGCGCCCGCGGCTCCCCGTTGCCGGCGGGGCACCCGCTTACTGGGAAACGTAGCAGGCAATTTCAAAAAATTTCATACACTCACGCAAGATCTATCTAGGTGATGCATAGCAACGAGAGGGGGATAGTGTGTCCACGTACCCTCGTAGACCAAAAACGGAAGCGTTTGACAACGCGGTTGATGTAGTCGAACTTCTTCTCGTTCCGACCGATCAAGCACCGAACATACGTCACCTCCGAGTTCTGCACACGTTCAGCTCGATGACGTCCCTCGTACTCTTGATCCAGCAAAGTGTCGAGGGAGTAGATGAGTTCCGTCGGCACGACGGCGTGGTGACGGTGATGGTGAAGTGATCCGCGCAGGACTTCGCCTAAGCACTACGAGAATATGACCGGAGGCGTAAACTGTGAAGGGGGGCGCCGCACACGGTTAACAATTATTGGTGTGTGTTCTACACGCCCCCTCCCCACGTATATATAGGTGGGAGGGGGAGGGGAACAGCTTTGGGGCGCCCCAAGTAGGAGGAATACTACTTGGGGGCCTTGTCCAATTCGCCCCCCCCCCCCCTTACCATATTCTCCGGAGGGGGAAGATAGGAGGAGGGAGGAGGGAAGGAAGGGGGAGGCCGAATCCCTCCCCTTCCTTCTCTCTTCTCCCCTTTCCTTCCTCCTCTGGTCCGGCCCATATGGTTCAATCTCGTTACCGGCAAGTCTCTTTACTCATTCGGTAATACATCATCCCGCAACTAACTCATTAGTCACATTGCTTGCAAGGCTTCTTATGATATGCATTACCGAGAGGGCCCAGAGATACCTCTTCGATACTCAGAGTGACAAATCCTAATCTCGATCTATGCCAACTCAACAAACACCTTCGAAGATACCTGTAGAGCATCTTTATAATCACCCAGTTACGTTGTGACGTTTGATAGCACACAAGGTATTCCTCCGGTATCCGGGAGTTGCATAATCTCATAGTCGAAGGAATATGTATTTGACATGAAGAAAACAATAGCAATAAAACTGAACGATCAATATGCTAAGCTAACGGATGGGTCTTGTCCATCACATCATTCTCCTAATGATGTGATCCCGTTCATCGAATGACAACACATGTCTATGGTTAGGAAACTTAACCATCTTTGATAACGAGCTAGTCTAGTAGAGGCTTACTAGAGACACGGTGTTTTGTCTATGTATCCACACATGTATCAAGTTTCTGGTTAATACAATTCTAGCATGAATAATAAACATTTATCATGATATAAGGAAATATAAAATAACAACTTTATTAGTGCCTCTAGGGCATATTTCCTTTAGTATCCCACTTGCACTAGAGTCAATAATCTAGTTCACATCGCCATGTGATTAACACCAATAGTTCACATTGCCATGTGATTAACACCCATAGTTCACCTCGCCATGTGACTAACACCCAAAGGGTTTACTAGAGTCAATAATCTAGTTCACATCACCATGTGATTAATACCCAAAGAGTACTAAGGTGTGATCATGTTTTGCTTGTGAGATAGGTTTAGTCAACGGGTCTGCCATATTCAGACCCGTATGTATTTTGCAAATTTCTATGTCAATAATGCTCTGCACGAAGCTACTCTAACTAATTGCTCCCACTTTCAATATGTATCTAGATTGAGACTTAGAGTCATCTAGATCAGTGTCAAAGCTTGCATCGACGAAACTCTTTACGACGAACTCTTTGTCACTTCCATAACCGAGAAACATTTCCTTAATCATCTTAGGTAACTAAGGATAATTTTGACCGCTGGCCAGTGATCCACTCCTGGATCACTATTGTACCCCCTTGCCAAACTCATGGCAAGGTACACGATATGTCTGGTACACAGCATGGCATACTTTATAGAACCTATGGCCGAGACATAGGGAATGACTTTCATTCTATCTCTATCTTCTGCCGTGGTCGGGCTTTGAGTCTTACTCAACTTCACACCTTACAATACAGGCAAGAACTCCTTCTTTGACTGATCCATTTTGAACTCCTTCAAAATCTTGTCAAGGTATGTACTCATTGAAAAATCTTATCAAGCGTCTTGATCTATCTTTATAGATCTTGATGCCTAATATATAAGCAGCTTCACCGAGGTCTTTCATTGAAAAATTCTTATTCAAGTATCCTTTTATGCTATCCAGAAATTCTATATCATTTCCGATCAACAATATGTCATCCACATATACTATCAGAAATGCTACAGAGCTCCCACTCACTTTTCTTGTAAATACAGGCTTCACCATACGTCTGTATAAAACCATATGCTTTGATCACCTTATCAAAGCGTATATTCCAACTCCGAGATGCTTGCACCAGTCCATAGATGGATCGCTGGAGTTTGCACACTTTGTTAGCACCTTTAGGATCGACAAAACCTTTTTGGTTGCATCATATACAACTCTTTTTTTAAGAAATTTATTAAGGAATGCAGTTTTGACATCCATTTGCCAGATTTCATAAAATGTGGCAATTGCTAACATGATTCGGACAGACTTAAGCATCGCTACGAGTGAGAAAATCTCATCGTAGTCAACACCTTGAACTTGTCGAAAACCTTTTGCGACAAGTCGAGCTTTGTAGATAGTAACACTACCATCAGCGTCCGTCTTCCTCTTGAAGATCCATTTATTCTTAATGGCTTGCCGATCATCGGGCAAGTCCACCAAAGTCCACACTTTGTTCTCATACATGGATACTATCTTAGATTTCATGGCCTCAAGCCATTTATCGGAATCTGGGCTCATCATAGCTTCTTCATAGTTCGTAGGTTCGCCATGGTCTAATAACATGACTTCCAGAACAGAATTACCGTACCACTCTGGTGCAGAACATGCTCTGTTCGACCTACGAGGTCTGGTAGTAACTTGATCCGAAGTTTCATGATCATCATCATTAGCTTCCTCTCTAGTTGGTGTAGGCATCATGGGAACGGATTTCACTGATGTGCTACTTTCCAATTCGAGAGAAGGTACAATTACCTCATCAAGTTCTACTTTCCTACCACTCACTTCTTTCGAGAGAAACTCCTTCTCTAGAAAGGATCCATTCTTAGCAACAAAGATCTTACCTTCGGATCTGTGGTAGAAGGTGTACCCAACAGTTTCTTTTGGGTATCCTATGAAGACGCATTTCTCCGATTTGGGTTTGAGCTTATCAGGCTGAAGCTTTTTCACATAAGCATCGCAACCCCAAACTTTAAGAAACGACAGCTTAGGTTTCTTGCCAAACCACAGTCATCCGGTGTCGTCTCAACGGATTTAGATGGTGCCCTATTTAACGTGAATACAGCTGTCTCTAATGCATAACCCCAAAACGATAGTGGTAAATCGGTAAGAGACATCATAGATCGTATTATATATAATAAAGTACGATTACAACGTTCGGACACACCATTATGCTGTGGTGTTCCAGGTGGCGTGAGTTGTGAAACTATTCCACATTGTTTTAAATGAAGGCCAAACTCGTAACTCAAATATTCGCCTCCGCGATCAGATCGTAGAAACTTTATTTTCTTTTTACGATGATTCTCCACTTCACTCTGAAATTCTTTGAACTTTTCAAATGTTTCAGACTTGTGTTTCATTAAGTAGATATACACATATCTGCTCAAATCATCTGTGAAGGTCAGAAAATAACGATACCCGCCGTGTGCCTCAATACTCATCGGACCGCATACATCGGTATGTATTATTTCTATTAAGTCATTAGCTCGCTCCATTGTTCCAGAGAACGGAGTTTTAGTCATCTTACCCATGAGGCATGGTTCGCAAGTATCAAATGATTCATAATCAAGTGATTCCACAAGCCCATCTGCATGGAGTTTCTTCATGCGCTTTACACCAATATGACCTAAACGGCAGTGCCACAAATATGTTGCACTATCATTATCAACTTTGCATCTTTTGGTATCAATATTATGAATATGTGTATCACTACGATCAAGATTCAATAAACCATTCACCTTGGGTGTATGACCACAGAAGGTTTTATTCATGTAAACAGAACAACAATTATTCTCTGACTTAAATGAATAACTGTATTGCATTAAACATGATCTAATCATATTCATGCTCAACGCAAACACCAAATAACATTTATTTTAGGTTCAACACTAATCCCGAAGGTAGAGGGAGTGTGCGATGGTGATCGTATCAACCTTGAAATCACTTCCAACACACATCGTCACTTCGCTCTTAACTAGTCTTTGTTCATTCCGCAACTTCTGTTTCGAATTACTAATCTCAACAACTGAACCGGTATCAAATACCCAGGGGTTGCTATGAACACTAGTAAATTACACATCAATAACATGTATATCATATATACCTTTGTTCATTTTACCATCCTTCTTATTCGCCAAGTATTTGGGGCAGTTCCGCTTCCAGTGACCATTTCCTTTGCAGTAGAAGCACTCAGTTTCAGGCTTGGGTCTAGCTTTGGGCTTCTTCATGGGAGTGGCAACTTGCTTGCCATTCTTCTTGAAGTTTTCTTTCTTTCCCTTGCCCTTTTTATTGAAACTAGTAGTCTTGTTAACCATCAACACTTGATGCTATTTCTTGATTTCTACCTTCGCCGATTTCAGCATCGCGAAGAGCTTGGGAATCGTTTTCATCATCCCTTGCATATTATAGTTCATCACGAAGTTCTAGTAGCTTGGTGATGGTGACTAGAGAACTCTGTCAATCATTATCTTATCTGGAATATTAACTCCCACTTGATTCAAGCGATTGTAGTACCCAGACATTCTGAGTACATGCTCACTGGCTGAGCTATTCTCTTCCATCTTGTAGGCAAAGTACTTGTCAGAGGTCTCATACCTCTCGACACGGGCATGAGTCTGAAATACTAATTTCAACTCTTGGAACATCTCATATGCTCCGTGGCGTTCAAAATGTTTTTGAAGTCCCGGTTCTAAGCCGTAAAGCATGGCGCACTAAACTATCATGTAGTCATCATACCGAGCTTGTCAAACGTTCATAACGTCTGCATCTGCTCTTGCAATAGGTCTATCACCTAGCGGTGCATCAAGGATATAATTTTTCTGTGCAGCAATAAGGATAATCCTCATCACGGACCAAGTCCGCATCATTGCTACTATCATCTTTCAACTTAGTTTTCTCTAGGAACATATCAAAAACATAAGGGAGCTACAACGCGAGCTATTGATCTACAACAAAATTTGCAAATACTATCAGGACTAAGTTAATGATAAATTAAAGTTCAATTAATCAAATTACTTAAGAACTCCCACTTGGATAGACATCCCTCAAGTCATCTAAATGATACATGATCCAAATCAACTAAACCATGTCCGATCATCACGTGAGATGGAGTAGTCATCAATGGTGAACATCTCTATGTTGATCATATCTACTATATGATTCACGTTCAACCTTTTGGTCTCTAGTGTTCCGAGGCCATGTCTGTACATGCCAGGCTCGTCAAGTTTAACCCGAGTATTCCGCATGTGCAAAACTGTCTTGCACCCGTTGTATGTGAACGTAGAGCCTATCACACCCGATCATCACGTGGTGTCTCAGCACGACGAACTGTCGCAACGGTGCATACTCAAGGAGAACACTTATACCTTGAAATTTTAGTTAAGGGATCATCTTATAATGCTACCGCTGTACTAAGCAAAATAAAATGCATAAAGATAAACATCACATGCAATTAAAATATATGACATGATATGGCCATCGTCATCTTGTGCTTTTGATCTCCATCTCCAAAACATCGTCATGATCTCCATCATCACTGGCTTGACACCTTGATCTCTATCATAGCGTCGTGGTCATCTCGCCAACTATTGCTTCTACAACTATCGCTAACGCATAGTGATAAAGTAAAGCAATTACACGGCGTTTGCATTTCATACAATAAAGAGACAACCATAAGGCTCCTGCCGGTTGCCAGTAACTTTTACAAAACATGATCATCTCATACAATAACGTATTTCACATCATGTATTGACCATATCACATCACAACTTGCCCTGCAAAAACAAGTTAGATGTCCTCTACTTTGTTGTTGCAAGTTTTACGTGGCTGCTACGGCCTTCTAGTAAGAACCGTTCTTACCTACGCATCAAAACCACAACGGTGATTTATCAAGTTTACTGTTTTAACCTTCAACAAGGACCGGCCGCAGTCAAATTCGATTCTACTAAAGTTGGAGAAACAGACACCCGCCAGCCACCTTTATGCAAAACTAGTTGCATGTCTGTCGGTGGAACCGGTCTCATGAACGTGGTCATGTAAGGTTGGTTCGGACTGCTTCATCCAACAATACCGCCGAATCAAAATAAGACATTGGTGGTAAGCAGTATGACGATTACCGCCCATAACTCTTTGTGTTCTACTCGTGCATATCATCTACGTATAGACCTGGCTCTGATACCACTGTTGGGAAACGTAGCATGCAATTTCAAAAAATTCCTACGCTCACGCAAGATCTATCTAGGAGATGCATAGCAACGAGAGGGGGAGAGTGTGTCCACGTACCCTCGTAGACCGAAAGCGGAAGCATTTGACAACGCGGTTGATGTAGTCGAACTTCTTCTCGTTCCGACCGATCAAGCACCAAACGTACGGCACCTCCGAGTTCTGCACACGTTCAGCTCGATGACGTCCCTCGTACTCTTGATCCAGCAAAGTGTCGAGGGAGTAGATGAGTTCCGTCAGCATGACGGCGTGGTGACGGTGATGGTGAAGTGATCCGCGCAGGGCTTCGCCTAAGCACTACGAGAATATGACCGGAGGCGTAAACTGTGGAGGGGGGCGCCGCACACGGCTAACAATTGTTGGTGTGTGTTCTAGGCGCCCCCTCCCCATGTATATATAGGTGGGAGGGGGAGGGGAACAGCCTTGGGGTGCCCCAAGTAGGAGGAATCCTACTTGGGGGCCTTGTCCAATTCGCCCCCCCCCCCTACCATATTCTCCGGAGGGGGAAGGAAGGAGGAGGGAGGAGGGAAGGAACGGGGAGGCCGAATCCCTCCCCTTCCTTATCTCTTCTCCCCTTTCCTTCCTCCTCTGGTCCGGCCCATATGGGGGGCGCAGCAGCCCCTGCTGGCTGCTGCGTTTCCCCTCTTGGCCCATTAGGCCCATATCTTTGCCGGGGGGTGCCCGGAACCCCTTCCGGTGACCCGATATATACCCGGTACCCTCCGGAACACTTCCGGTGTCCTAATACTATCGTCTTATATATCAATCTTTACCTCTCGACCATTTTGAGACTCCTCGTCATGTCCGTGATCTCATTCGGGACTCCGAACAACATTCGGTCACCAAATCATATAACTCATATAATACAAAATCGTTATCAAACGTTAAGCGTGCGGACCCTACGGGTTCGAGAACTATGTAGACATGACCGAGACACATCTCCAATCAATAACCAATAGCGGAACCTGGATGCTCATATTGGCTCCTACATATTCTAAGAAGATCTTTATCGGTCGAACCGTAATGCCAACATACGTTATTCCCTTTGTCATCGGTATGTTACTTGCCCGAGATTCGATCGTCGGTATCTTCATACCTAGTTCAATCTCGTTACCGCAAGTCTCTTTACTTGTTCCGTAATACATCATCCCGCAACTAACTCATTAGTCATATTGCTTGCAAGGCTTCTTATGACGTGTATTACCGAGAGGGCCCAGAGATACCTCTCCGATACTCGGAGTGACAAATCCTAATCTCGATCTATGCCAACTCAACAAACACCTTCGGAGATACCTGTAGAGAATCTTTATGATCACCCAGTTACGTTGTGACGTTTGATAGCACACAAGGTATTCCTCCGGTATCCGGGAGTTGCATAATCTCATAGTCGAAGGAATAAGTATTTGACATGAAGAAAGCAATAGCAATAAAACTGAACGATCATTATGCTAAGCTAACGGATGGGTCTTGTCCATCACATCATTCTCCTAATGATGTGATCCCGTTATCAAATGACAACACATGTCCATGGTTAGGAAACCTTAACCATCTTTGATCAACGAGCTAGTCTAGTAGAGGCTCACTAGGGACACGGTGTTTGTTTATGTATTCACACATGTATTTAAGTTTCCGATCAATACAATTCTAGCATGAATAATAAACCTTTATCATGAATAAGGAAATATAAAATAACAACTTTATTATTGCCTCTGGGGCATATTTCCTTCAATGCATGTATTGCACTGAAACCCAAGATTGTGTTGGAGAAATTGATGGTACTCATGTGACTACCAGAGTGCCAAGAGACACTGACATGATGGCCCTAGAGACACTGACATGGCGGCCCTAGAGTACTGACATATTGGGGAGGTGGAGGCCATGCCTGGCACGTAGGGTTTGGAAAACCCTAGGGCCGGTGGCGCACCTGGGGGAGGCAGCGGCGTCTGCCCATTGCCCCTCTCCCAAGTTTCTCTCCTCCTCCACCAATATAAAGGACCATGGGGCTGACCCAAACATATAAGTTCATTTCTCCATGAAAGGCGCATCCCTCTATCTCTCTCCCTCGCGGAGAATTCTCAACATACATACATCGAAAGGCTATGGAAATCTCACCGCCGAGTAAATCATTCTAGATGGGAAGCTATCATGGATTGGATAGCGGGACGCGTAGACACCGGTGGAGGGGTTGCACTTGTGATCCTCGCATGAGATTTGTTCGCGGGAATCATCAAGTTCTTCATCAACGATCATCGTGAACTTCTTCCACTTGAACGTTGGTACAATGATCTAGATCCAAGCTCGTTCTTGTTATCTATATAATGGATCTTGGCGTTCGTTGTAAGGGAAAAAAAAATCATACTCGAAACCCCAACAGAGGGGTACCCAGTGCCGTCGGAATTTCGCGCTCCCGACGACTGGAGGATTAGCAAAGGCGGCATGCCGACCCCACAGGAACCGCGTGGCTCAGCTCGGGTGGCGGCGATTTTGGCAATGCAAATTGTTTGAAGTAGATCCTCCAAACAATACTGTGAAGCCTTGTGCCAGCTAGTAAGTGAAACAAAGTCAAGCATATTCTTTAGCCCTAATGCAAGAGTTGAGGAATGCGAGGGGATACGGACTATCATGAATATCATGACCGAGGCACTGACTGATAAATACCTAGATTTGTCAGCGATTTGGGGTGTTGATAGAAGTGATTGCTTCCACTTCTTAATTGAGAGTATCCTAAAGAGAGTAAGTAGGTGGAAAGATAAGTTGTTGTCCACGGGTGGCAAAGAAGTCCTCCTAAAGGTGATTGCTCAAACTATATCAACGTATGCAATGTCCGTTTTTAAAATCCCAAACAAGTGTGTAAAGGGATTATTGACGTGATGTCACAATATTGATGGGGTGACGGCACACCAGAAGAAGATGCACTGTATAGCATGGTGAAAATGTGCATTCCAAAAATGAGAAGAGGTATGGGGTTCAGAGATATATATTGCCTCAACCTTGCTCTGCTTGCTAAACAAGAGTGGTGATTAATCGAGAACTTATATTCTCTTTGTGCTATGGTGCTACGAGAAAGATACTACCCTTGTGGAGACCATTTGAACGCGGAGGCGAAAAAGGTAGCTCCTATACATGGTAGAGCATATGTTAAGGGATCAAAACTGTCAAAAAAAATGTCATATATGGCGTGTCGATGATGGTCACAGTATAGATATCTGTAAGGATATTTGAGTGGATATCTCATGGTCATTCGAGAAGAATTATAACTAGATCCTCAAAAGAAAAAAAAAAGAATTATTACTAGAATCGTGAACAGTTGGGTGTTTGCCTTAGCGCGTGTTAAACGCGGTTGTGCGCCAACATTTGAATGTTCTGATGCTTTGATTTCCCTGCCAAAAAACCTAAATGTAGTGTGCACAATATACACATTTCATTTTGGCAAACAATGAATTCATATATTTTTTGGGAACACAATAAATGCATATATTATTATTATCTATCTATAGGAGGGCATATATAGAGTATTATGCATATCCTGGTGACCATATAAAGGCCTTCCTTGATTACTTGCAATTTTATTCAAACAAATAATTATTTGGTACTCCTTAATTGTGTGAAAAAACTAATTTAGTACTCCAACTAAAAGTACGTATATGCACTCAATAAGAAAATATAATCGCCACCCTTAATTACATTTCATCTCTTTCTTTTTTTTCGAAGTATTACATTCCATCTAAAGCCACGAAGTAAAATGCTTCCAAAAATTGCAGGCCCGTTCTTTGCATTATAAACAACCATGCCAAGGCACTTAGCTCGTCCCGTAGCCATTAGCTGAATAGTGAATCCCAGCAGTAACCTTAGTTATAGCTCTCTCAGCACTCCCAAACAACCTCAGGAAGTCAGGATGAGGCCGTTCTACACGATGCTACTGGCCCTCGCCCTTGTGGTGCTATGTTCAGGTATAGGCAGATCTACGTGCGTTATTAGTTTCAACTTTCAAATAACAAACTGGAGTAAAATATATATACGCCTCATGCTGATTTCTTTGTGTGCGCTGTTCGATCCGTAGATGTGGCGACGAAGGTGGTGACGGCGAATGGCGGTGACGCCACTGCGACGGTGACTCCCATGGACTGCAAGGTGCTCCCGACCATCCCGGGCATATGCAATCCCAAGAAGTGCATGGAGGACTGCCAGGGCGGCATCGGCCGTTCCTCGGTGGGCGAGTGCGTTTCCGACGGATGCCAGTGCACGTACTGCACTATCCCACCTAGGGGTCGTCGGAACTGAACGGAGAACAGGCTGACGCTGCTGCATCCTTCTTTTTTCCTGAATAATGATATGTTGACGACGATGTTTTGGTCGAGATAGGATATTGACCTCTTTCACTGTTACTCTCAAATAATACTCCTGTTTTGTACATGTGTTAAAACGAGAGTTGTTCAACAGAAATCCTATTTTTATCTCAGGCAGTTGTTCCAAAATCACATTTTTCACCTTCGGTAACAATACCATCTGGTGATTATAATCTTCAAGTTCGTGCTGAGCGTAGGGTAGACCAATGAGGTACTACTCCTCCTACTCCGTCTTTCTGGGCGTTATGATCACACGTATTTGCATCATAAACACATAATACCTGCACCGTTTCAAATTATTTAATGTTTTAGGTTCGTCTTGAGTCAAACGTTTTTATGTTTCATAGATCCATGAATATTCATGATAATGTCTACATTATATCAATTATATATGGTATAAATACTTATTTTATAATGATTACTTTTTTGTGGGGAATTATTTTATAATGATACTAGCACGCAACGACGCAGCAAGGGTGAAAATACCACATTCATGGCTGGTTGAAAGGTTACTGGTGCACAATTCAAAAAAAAAAGGTGCAAATTTAACTTGGTACAGAATGTTGGGCCGTCCAGCAGTTCGTCAACAATCGGCACGGGAAATTTGTCTTTCACTGTCACTGCATTCAATTGCCTGTAGTAGACGCAAATCGCCGGTGCCATATTTCTTGCGCGCCAACAGCATAGGTGAAGTGCGAACCAACTTGTGATTAGAAGGTTAAGAGGTTAGTGGTATCCACAGCCCACCAGGATTCAAGTCCTAAACTTGACACGGGTACTCGCATTTTGTGAATTTATTTCAGGCCTTCCGGCGATGTGCGTTCAGTGGAAGGAGACATTCCGTCGAATATGAGGGCGTCTGTGGCGATTTCGTCAATCTCAAGATGATGTGGTGGCTCAGTCTCTTGGAGATGCTCATAGGGGTAGGGTGTGGTGCGTGCATTGAGTGTATGTATGTATGTATGAGCGTCTATGTATGTACTACTGTGTTAAAAAAAACAGCACGAGCGAAGCAAACGGGTTGTGACAGCATTGAGTGATCCCTTGTTCTAGCTTTGCTCGTACTTTTTTATTTATTTCATTTTTCTGCTGCGGAGTGTAGCGATAAGGCTTCACCCAAATTGCACGCACACCTAGCAATAAGTTGATATGATGGTCATTATCTCACCATGGTGGAAGGTCTTGTGGTGTTCGAAAGCATCTATATTTTTGTCAAGAACATGCTGAATTTGAACCAGCAACGTTCGATGGCTAGGAACCGGGGTAGGAAGTGGGGGGAGGAGAAGAAGAAGTGAGAAGGTGCGGCGGCCAAGACGACGAAGAGGTTCGAACACATCATGGTGAAGGAGTAGACATGCATCAAGCGCAATGATGTGAAAGAGAAAAAGAAGGCCGAGAGGTTTGACAAGTTCATCGTGGTGCAAGAGAAGGTGATCAAACTCCAAGAGAAAAAGGTTGAGCTTGCGGCTGCTTCGGAGGACATCAAGATGTTGACCATGAAGAAGTCAGACTTAGATCCCGATGCGGTGAAGATCGTGCAAGCCTACCATGCTAGGATGTCGAAGCGCTTGGTGGCCGATTTGGAGGAGTCGGCCGTACAGTGAAGGATTTGGCACAGAAAACTGGTCTGGGAGACAAAAAATGAGGTTTCTTCCACGGACGGCCAAACTTGCAAATTTAACATTTGACATCCGACGCATTTTGGTTGTAATTGCGGGGCTGTTTGGTTGGTGCCCATGCCAGCCCTACCAAAACGAGGGCTTGCCAAAATTTTGGCGATGTATTTGGCCGCCAGGGACTCGCCCACAGGTTGCTGCAGAATCTGAAAGGGTGACCAAATAATTGGTAGGGATCCAGAAAATTGGCTGTGATCCAAACACCTACCAACCCATCGGTCAACGACTAAATAATTGGCAGGGCAGCTCTGGGCTCCCATCCAAACAGCCCCTGCATATGTGTGCACTTCATACAAATTGATGTTGATCTATATATGCATGTGAAATGAAGGAGGCCGGACCTAGGACGGACATATATGATGTATAAAGTTGAAGGGTGAGCTCCGCTAGCGTTATCTTCGGACACATCCGAACGTGTCCGCAAATATTTAGGGTGTCCGTTTCGATGAACGGAATTGAAGATGAATGAATGGCTGTAGATCCTCCTACGGAGAGACCAATTGTACCGGCAACCGCTTCCCTAAATAAATATTGTACCGTACCACTGGCTAACCATCGGGTGCACCGAGATATATGCGTGCCACCCTTCCGGTGCATCGGGTTGGCGTGAGGTGTGTGGTTTGTTGGGTGGGAGGGTGATGAGAGGCTTCCGGGGGCCCGAAAAGGCTCTGCGACGTGCCTCGGACACGACCATCCGACTAAATCACCACTTCACGTCCAACTCTTTTTTTTCTTTTCTGCGTTCTCCACTGTGGACAAGCGAGACCCTTGTGCACATATTAAGGGGGGGACGAGGGAGCGCGCGACCCCCCCCCCCCCCAAACGATCGTGCAGTCCCTTGAAACGGATGAGATGTTCGCTACTTTTTTTTTTACCTGTGTGCTTACCTGCAGCCTGCTTCGCCCCCCCTATTCCTCATCAGCCTTTGTATAGGCGTATAGCCCATGTACAACCAGTGCAGCCCATTGAAAATTTAGAGGCTAAAAGCAAAAAACTGAGCCGAGCAGGCCCTGTTAGCTTAGGCACGCACCACCAGGCCCTGCACACGAGGCCATGACTTAGATGACAACGCTAGCACGCGGCACGCCCAATTTCTTCGTCGGTTCGTTCGACTCTTCGTCTCCAAAAAATTAGCGATCGGATCTCTTACTGGCGACTGCCTCCACCGCTCCACGCCGGGTCGCCGGCGCGCCGCCAACGCCCGTCGAGAAGCCAGGATAGGAAGGGGACGCCGCAACGCCCGGACAGGCGCCGATCCACCGTCCACGGACACGTTGCCAGCAGCCCGGAGGCCGGAATCCTGACAACGATGGCGGACGACGGGCAGCCGGGCAGGATAAGCGGGCAGCAACACAAGGGGAAAAGGTAATTTATTTTCACATGGATTAGTAGTTCATGCCTTAAAAAATTGTAGAAGTATAACCATCCAAACTATAGGCCTTAATCATCAATATAAAATTTTCAATTATTTTGTGCTTGTGTAGACATGAAGAGAAAGAGAGAATCAATTCATAAATTTTTCAAACCCGTTGGTTCATGCTCTCGGCCATCAGAACATGATGCTACTGCAGACAACGTTCAACCTAGCGAACAGAACCACCCTGATTGTGCTGATGGTGATGCTCAAATTGATCATGATGTTTCCGTGCCAGAAGCTACGGAAGAAGCTACAATTATAACCACAAGTTATGACTGAGAGCCCGGGCGACGTCTTCAAATTTGGCAACTTCCTCCCGATGAGCATGATGCTGCTAGGCGTTTTTATATATCTAAAGGGGCTTATCAACCAATCTTAAAGCCAGATGAGTATGAATTTACTGGGACAGGGGCTGGCCGTAGGCGATTCCAAAGTGATTGGTTCACGAATCATTGGTGGTTGGAGTATTCACCTCTAAAAAATTGTGCCTATTATTTGCCTTGTTTTCTCTTCTCAAAGAAGCCAATTGGGAAGTGTGGTTCAGATACATTCACAGTCAGCGGATTTGATAAGTGGAAGAAAGTTAACAATGGAAAATAATGTGCTTTTCTCAAACATATGGGCACTACTCCCAGCTCGGCTCACAATTTTGCAGTTGGGTGTTATGAAAACTTGAGAAACAGAATTAATCATGTTGATGAGGTGATGAAAAAGCAAACTAAGAAGCGGGTTCTTGATGCAAGAGACTAAGGCTAAAGACTTCCATTGATGCCATGACGTAAGCAAGAATTATTTAATTTCGAACATTTAGAATTTCTTTATACTGGACATCTAATAATTATTCTATGTTGATTGCATCAGATGGCTAATGTTTCAAGCATGTCCCTTTAGAGGAAATGATGAGTCTGAGGATTCCAAGAACCAAGGTAATTTCAAGAAAATGATTAAACTTTTGGCTTCTTATAACAAGGATGTACATGAAGTTGTACAGAATGCTCCACAAAATGCAAAGTACACCTCACCAACTATTCAAAAGGAAATTGCTAGCATATTTGCTGAAAAAGTGAAGACCTCAATTAAAGAAGAACTTGGTAATAGCAAATTTTCTATCTTGGTTGATGAATGTAGAGATGAGTCTAAAAAAGAGCAGATGGCAGTAGTTCTTCGATTTGCAAACATAGAAGGGGTGATAAGAGAACATTTTCTTGATCTTGTTCATGTTAGAGACACTAGTGCTTTGACTCTCAAGAACACAATTATTGCCGTCCTAGTTGATAATGGGTTGAATGTGCAAGATATTAGAGGCCAGGGATATGACGGGGCAAGCAACATGAGGGGGGAGTGGAATGGGCTGAAAGCTCTAATTCTCAAAGAGTGCCCTTATGCATACTATATCCATTGTCTTGCACATCAACTCCAATTGGCTCTTGTTGCTGCTTCAAGGGAGGTACATGAGGTCCATAATTTTTTTCAGCATGCAAATTTCATTGTAAATACAGTTAGTGCATCTCCCAAACGCAATGATGAGCTGTTAGAAAATCAGGCTGCTGAAATTGCTAGAGAGATTGAATTGGGAGAGCTTGACACAGGAAGAGGGGCCAATCAAATAGGATCTTTACAAAGGGCCGGAGACACGAGATGGAGTTCCCACTACAAATCTATCAAAAGTTTGTTAAAGATGTTTGCCGCAACTGTTACAGTGCTAAGAAGTGTAGCAGCTGATCGTTCAGCTACAAGGAACTCAAGAGGTGATGCCGGAGGTGCCCTGAAAATCCTACTCACATTTGATTTTGTGTTCATTCTACACTTAATGGAAAGAATCATGAAAATCACGGATGTCTTGTGTCTCAAACTTCAACATAAATCTTTGGACATTGCAAATGCATTAGATTGTGTTTCTAACACAAAGGTGTTGCTTGGTGAACTAAGAGAAGATGGATGGGACAACCTTTTTGAAGATGTGAAATCCTTTTGTGTGAAACATGAGATTGACATCCCAGACATGGATCAAAAGTATGTATCTTTTCCTATCTCTTTATGATTATTTAAATTACAATGTAGAGATTTAGCCACTTACATACTTCTCATCAATGTCAGTTATCCATCATTACAAAGTAGATGTGTTTAATGTTGCAATAGATCAACAAGTGATAGAGTTGAATGATCGATTCAGTTCTCAAGTTACTGAGCTTCTAGATCTTTGTTCATCATTGGACCCGAGGCATGATACCTTCAGTAAGTCAAAGATATGTAGACTAGTGGAGAAATTCTATCCTGTAGATTTTTCTAGTCAAGAAAGAGATCGGTTGAAGTGCGAGCTACCACATTTCCAGCTTGATACATTCAACCATCCGGAGATCAAGAACTGCAAATCACTTGCTGATCTAACAAAAGGCATAGTTAAGACTGGCAAGTCTAACAAAAGGCATAGTTAAGACTGGCAAGTCTTCTGACTATCCAATGGTTGAGAGGTTGTTACGATTGGTGATAACTCTTCCGGTGTCAACTGCAACAGCAGAGCGAGCCTTTTCTGCAATGAAACTAGTCAAGACGCGGCTTCAAAGCAAAATGGGAGATGATTTTCTTTGTCATTGCACGCTAGTTTACATTGAGAAGGAACTTGCAGCCAAGTTTAGCTCTGAAGAAATAATTGATATCTTCGATACTGGTGCTCGTAAAGCAGAATTCAAATTGATAGTAATGTAATTTATTCTTACTATTGAACAACAGACATATATTTACTATCTAGATGTCCTAAATCCTATTATTTACTATGGTATCTTTTCATATATCCTATGATTTTGAAGCTTTTGGTTCTCCCCCCGCGCGCGCGCGCCAAATCTCAATTTTCTGGCTCCGTCCCTGTATGCACACACACACACGGTTTTCCTTCAAGATCCAATGATTCCCAACATGTAATCACAAACAATCAAGACAATGCTTGGGGAAAAAAATTAAATGGTTAGAGCATCTACAGCCGGACTTGACAAATTTCCTAGCCGGACACTGACCGATCACGCCTTAAATAATGCTTTTCATATCCGCGTATCTCATATCCAGCACCCTATATCCATACTAGGCATGCAACATGATGAACTACTCTACGTGATCAAACAATGAACAACAAAATCGGCATTAAACGGACAACCAAATGCACATATATCCACTGTACATCATCCAAAACATCATTAGAGTTCATCGCCAAACAAGTTCTTAACTTAAACAACTAAAAAACGATAATAAACAGAGGAGGAGCGTCTTCACCACTTACTAGCCGGGTCTTTGCCCTTCCGGTCATCAGCGTAGCTGTAGGCGCCCGCAGTTGGTGGAGGGTCTTGGTCGTTCTCGGAGGAGGTGGAGCTGTGGTCGTCGCCGTCGTCGGACAAGGAGTTGGAGAGGACGATCAGCCCCTTCATCCGGTGTATGGTCCTGTCCTGCTGCCAATTCAACTTGGTCACTAGAGCCGCCTCCGCCACCTCGCGTTCCGACTGCTGAATGGCAAGCCGGAGCGCCTTCACGTTCTTCTGCCGTAGGCAGCGAGCGTCTGTCTCCGCCGTCATCAGCGACCGCCGGTAAGCCCAAGCGAGGAGCCGCTCGTCCACGCCGGCAACCCGCGGCGGCGGCGCACGGACTGCTCCGCCGCATCCCTCTCCCTTGCCCGCTGCCTCTCGCGGCAGGCGGCGCGCATCTCCGATTTCGGAGTGCGTGTGCGGGCCGGCGAAGCGGGCACTAGCACCCACCACTCCCCGCGCGGAGCAGCAGCCGGCAGGGGAAGGGGCGGAGCGGACTGCGCTGCCCTGGCGGAGCTATGCGTGGCCCGACAGGGGCAGCTCCGGCGTCCGCGCTGCGCCGGCACGGGAGCGGCGACGGTGCAGATCCGGAGCTGTCCCCGGTGTCCACCTCCGACCGCTCCAACGAAATGCGGAGGGCCAGCTCCTCGATGTCAAGATCGGAGCCAGAGTGGCTGCCCGAGCTCGGCATGTCGCCGGATTGGATCATAACCGTAGAGGGGAGGAGGGGACAGAGCCAGAGAGGAGAGCGAGAAGAGAGGACGGATTGGAATTTTTTATGGGACAGCCGTGGAGTCGATGGTGGGCCGGGCTGACATGGTGGACGCGCCCGAGCTGCCCCATATCTGCCCTACATTTTTTCTTGATATGAGGGGCGCCCCAGTGGGTCAGTTTTTTGTGACCGGTCCGCCCTGGCGGGCGTTTGAGACGCCAGTCTGTAGATGCTCTTACCACCGTCTCGCTGTTCTTGTTCAAGTCGAGCACTAAGTTTACAATGGTTTGATATTGTAAAACTTGCAAATCTGTTGCTTCGCCCTTTGGTAGGAAAAGACGATTCAGTATTTTTGAGCATGGCCTACCTGATAATTCTTTTTACCACCAACAGGCTACCGATAGCAGAACCTAGAAGATAGCGGCCAGCAAGAGCTAGCATAGGTGGGCGTGGCTGTGTTGTAAGGATAGTTTTGGATGGAAGGGGGCTGTTGCACCTTTGGAACCATGTCTAACATTCTACTCTTTACTTGAGCCTAGATGAACCACACACAAAATTGGCCATTTACCCAGCATCCTTTCAAGATGACAAGATCGGCAAGCAGCATCACAGCGAGCTCGCAAAGTGATGTGGAATCTCCTCTGCAACTTCTCAAATGTCGAATCAAATCATAGAAAGACTAACCAGATCGTTGTTGCTTGCCACTCGCTCAAAACATTAAAGAGAAGCCATAATCAAGGCGAAACAGAAATGTATCGATTCAGAGTCACTGGGTTATAGCCAATTCTGGTGTGGCGACTATAGTTTATATGAAACACTTCGCTAATAATAAATCATCATTTTTATTAATCAGGGTAAAAACAGAATCAGCACAGCACAACAAGAAAGTGGATTCTGAAAGTGTTCTATTCCCATACAGAGCATTCTGAAATTTAATACCAAAGCCATAGTTCCTCAATGTGAAGCTAGAACCATTTGAATTAGTTTGGAAAAAAAAAATCAAACAGAACATGAAAGCAATGCAAAATTGCAAATATAAGCAGAAGGATGTGATTAGATTCAGCAAACGACTTGAACTGTATAGCAGATTCCACAGCACAGGGGAAGTAGCACACAAGATGTAAGCATGTGCGTAAATATATACATTTTAGTATAATCATAATGAAAACAATGGGGTTAAGTGAAACTTTACCTTTATGACAAAGAAAGCCACCTGCAATGGTTGCTGACTTGATCCCTGACAGCGCAGTGGAAGTTCAGATTTATACAGCAACAGATCCAAAAAAATGTCTGCAGTGAAGAACATAATGTGGTAGCCAGGCTATGAAATTGTCTCTACACCAAATTATGGATTTAGAGAACTCTATGGCAGCATTACAACTTTTACATTTCAGACTGCTGGTGCTCAAAACCAAATCTAAGAAAAAAAAATAGAAACCAGAGTAAAATATGGGATAGGCACACCAAGGAAATTGTCATGTCCATGGAAGAAATAGAAATTTAAAAAATCTATCACTCGTACCTATTCATCAGATTGGCTGCCTTGGGTCTCAAGTACCATAGGTGGCAATACCTGATCATGTGAACATCACAACTAGAGCTGTCTGTAAGATAATCCATTCCATAAAAAAAAGTGCTAGATCTACTAATAACACTGGAAGGAGAGTAATGCCACAGATATTTGCAGAAGTGCAAGTACAAGAAACACAATGTAGCTCCGGTTCAACAGACAACCCAACCTGTGTCATTCAGGGGTGTTAGCATCATCCAGGATGAGCCTCGTGGCCGGGACCAGACATGACCAACATGACCAGGACAAACAAAACCTAGACCTCTAATGGCAATTAACAATTGCATCATACTAGATACTACACTATATTATTATGGCAATACCAATTTCAGTCATGATAATAACTTGGCAGTGTACAAACCTGGTGATGAAAGCGCCAACTTTAGAGTAGGTTAAAAAGATCTTATGACAGAGCCATCATTATGACTAATATAGATTGCTGATTACCGACTAGATGCATCCTTATAGATTACCTGATCTGCCCATGTGAGGAGGCTTTGATATGCATTTGGCAAATACCAGAGGTGATGAAGCTAAAATGAGGCCGACAAAAAAGCACAATTGACAGCACTGATACTTGCCAAACATAGCATTACAGTCTAATCAGTGATCAACTGCCAACCAAACTACTCGTCTCAGTTCTTCAACTAAATGACTAGAGGATGGATATTACACACCAGATTTAGTATCTGGTTAAACTGGATGAGCACTTGGCTCGACTGTCTTGTACTTGTCATGAGCCTCCTCATACTTCAGCTTGAGCTCCTCATGGCGCTTCAGTGAAGCCTCAGAAAACTTCGTCAGACAATCAAGGACTACCGTCAGTTTTGACTGTAACCCTTCCACCAGTGCTACCCCGCCGCTTGATTCCTGCTCATTATTTTCCAGCATCACACATTCCTGAGACTCACTCCTGGAATGTGGCTCTCTTCTCAGTTTAGTTTGATCAGCCTGATGCTCGAACGAGTCGCGCAAGAGCAGCATTACGTCTTTAATGGACTTGCATAGCTCATCAGTGGGGAGCGACTCCATCATGGCAAGCCAGTCCCTGCAGAGGATGAATATCGGAGGGGAGACTGCCTGGCGAGGAGGAAATGAGATCTTCCGCTTCCGACGGCGTCGTTCCTGGGGTGGTTGCAGGATGCACTTCTGGAGCCATTCGTTGAGGGCATGCACATATGACTTCTGAGCAGTGACCCAGATCCTGAAGGTGGACGAAAAGCAGTCCATCTCATTACACAGATGCATTGCCGCCTGACGGTGATGCTCCCCTTGCTGCACCGAGGTTGAAGTTTTCACATGGTATGCCAGTGAGATTGTAATGAATTGTTTGTGGTGGCATTCCAGCATTGCTTTCCACATCCTAATTAATCTGCAAAAGGAATGTATGTGCACTTCATTTTCAATGTTAACATGGAAAATAAATGTGAATAAAACTATAGCAAATCAATATGTCTATAACATATTTTGATTAGCCAGATCAAAGTTCAAATGTCAAGAATCAGATTGCTCAGCAAGACAGAGGTTCTTTAGAAAATAACTAGTGAATGATGTAATCAAAACAATTAAGATGTTCTTATTTTCAGTATTGTACTGCCAAAACTAAATTTGGAATAACATGACAGTTCAAACATTTGCATAACTTACAACAAAGCAACAAGGTAATATTAAGCAGGAACAAAGGAACCACAATCAACAAATCTGTTAAAAATCATATTGATGTAAAACAAAAATGTTTGGTACTCCCTCCGTCGCACAATATAAGACGTTTTTGCAAGCTATGTTAGCTTTAGCTTGCAAAAACGTCTTATATTATGGGACGGAGGGAGTACATACTAAATCTCAAAACAAAGGCATTAATTAGGTAGTACCCTTGAATGAGCTCAACAAGTTGTGGCTGCAGCTCTCCATCCCTTATTTTCTCAATTCTTTTTGAGATTGCATCAACAGCCTGGATTGCAACAGAAACCCTGGAGTGCAGATCCTTCACAACAGCTCGAGTCTTATCAATGAGTTCTGCATTTAGACCTCGTGTAAATTGGTGCCGGAGAAGGTTACATTTCTCGTCGTAAGTCTTTCTGACATTTTCACTTGCCTAAATAAACAAAGTAATGCAGTTTCAGTGACTCATTATGCCGACAACAGACACATTTAATTGGTAGCCTCTACTTCACAACTCACAGCCTTAATTACTTTATTCTATACTTGACATACAACATGCAATCTACATTTCAACTAGTATTAAGCAAATCAAATTTTACGATTAGTACAAACAAAAATAGTGCCTACTACATTTTACAACCATTCTTTCAAGATACAGCAGTTGCCTCCTAAACTTAGTCTTGAGAACTACCACAAGATTAAAAACAAGGTTTCACTAGAGTCATAAAACAAAACACCAGCCATATTTTTAGAGAAGTGGCTAATTCATGATTGGCGCATCATACTAGAAAGCTTCCTTAAATAATGTAAATGTACCTTGATTTCATCATATAATTTTCTCTCCCATGCATGTAGCCTATCCAATGTAGAAGAATGGCTTCCAGACACCATAGCAAATTGCTCAATAAAATCATTATTACTATCATCCACATCATCTTGAATCATCGAAGTTGTAAGTGGACTTTTAGATGACGATGATAGAGATGAGACTGAACGTTTCCAAGTAACAACATTTGAAACATGTTGTGTGGTTTCTACAGAAACAAAACAAATAGTATATCTTTAGGCAAATATTATTGTAGCGATGATGAGAAGATGACAGTTACACAACCTACTTACCCTGATTGAGAAGAATTTGACGATTGCAGCAGACTCGAAGGGCTGATACGAATCGGGCAGTAGGTTTGCCTGGAGAACCTAGAATTTAAGAAATAAATGGAAAAGGAAGATTCATCAAACAATCCTATTTAACCCAGATAGGGAAGTGAAGAAATCATCTTGTCTTTCTAGGCAATCTTGGTCTGATAGCCCACCAAATGGCAAGCAATTTTTGGGCGTGCCCTCACATTGCCAAGCCAAAATTTGGTATAACCAAGAGATGCCCAAAAAGACGAGAATCATGTATCCCCTCATGATTATCACCTGGTATTTTAGCAGATATATCAAGTCTGATCTTCTTTGTCTCAAGCATTCTTGAAACCTCATTCCCGGCTTCGGCAGCACGTATAAAGCGGGTTTCAATTTCCTTCATGCTTGACACAAAATCTTTTGCTCGATGAGTGATGAACTCGGAGGGATCTTCTGTTTCTGTGTGTGATTCTCTTTTTGAATCCCCTTCCTCCACCTTTGGCACAACCTGCTGCTCCGAAGAAGCCCCTTCATCAGAAGCAGCCACCAACCCACTTGCTTTACTGACCCCTCTTTGTGTTGCTTTGCTTTCCTGCTTCGGCACCGTGTTATCATCGGTAATCTCCGATTCTGAATGCAGTCTAGTGGATCTGTTTGCCGGTTCTTCATTCGATGTCAGCGGCTCAGCTTCCCATGACTCTCTCAAGCCCTTCAACCTATCGAAGTTCAAGGTCAGCCCATCCACATTGTTTGCTCTGGCAGCACCAGCAGCGTCAAAGAAATCCCATGAGGCACACATTTCTTCCGAGGGCAACGGCGGCGGCGGCGGCACGAAGGCGGAGACGGGGGACTCTTGCCCCGCAAACTCAACGGCGGACGGATCCACCGTGAACGTCAAAGGAGCAGTCCCCCCGGCCTTCATGCAGTGGACCCTGGCCGCCGCAGACGGAGAGGCCAGACGATCCCCTCCTCGATGCATCGTCAGCATCGGGGAGCCCCCGGTGGCGTTGTCCGCCTCCGCCGCGCGCGACGGCGACGGGGACGCCATGGAGGAGCGCGACGGCGACCTGCCCGCCTCGGAGATGGAGAGCGACGACTCGGGCGACAGGTTGGCGGCCTCGGCGTGCCGCCGCAGCGCGGTGCCCACGCCGCGCAGGGAGCGGGTGTAGGACAGGTGCGCCGCCGAGAGCGCGTCGCGGGAGTCGATGGCCCGCCTGATGCGCCGCAGCCGCTCCTTGCACAGGGCTAGGGCGCCCTCGCCGCCGCCGCCGCCGGCCTTGGAGGGCGAGGAACCCATCGAATCGAATCCCCTCCTGCGAAAATTTAGGGCACGGACGGTCAGGAACCGGGAAGCTCGCGGCGGGATTTCGGTACCTAATCGCCGGATGAGGGGAGCCTCGTGCCTGGAGACCCAATGCGGGGTGGAGGGAGACGGCGAAGGGGCGCGGCGCCGCGGTGGAGGGGCGGCGGGGACGGGGACGGCAATGGCGGCTGCGGCGAGAGTGGGAGGCGGGGGAGCTGGGAGTGGTGGGTTCCAGCAGGAGCTAGTGCCCTTCTCCGCGGTGGCGCCGCGGCGGAGGAGGGGATGGACTCCGGTGGGTCTCCGATCTGGGAGAGGGGAGGCGAGTGGGGAGGAGCTCAGCTCGAAGCAGAGCAGCGGCAGCAGGCAGCTCGCTCTGTTTTTTCCTTTTTTTTTTTAATTTGGAGAGGAGCAGCAGCTTGCGTGGACGCAGCTCACGGCCTTGCGGCCCATTAAGGTCCATTTCCTGTCCAACCAACCATGCACACTGATAAAAACAAAATTCAGATCAAACTCAAAAAAAAAAAAACATGGCATATCCCACATAGTTAGAGAAGGGCTGGAACTGTGCCTCCTTCGGCGATTTGGGAATTCTGACCGTCCAATTACCTATTCTAGTCATCCGATCTGGCGTGAAGATGATCCAAGCCGTTGGAAAAAAAAAACCAAGTTTGAACCCTTTTACAGTAGTTTTTTTCCTCACTGTTGGTTGACAGTCGTATCGGGTCAATCTTTGGTGGGGCTCTTGTGTTGGCCGGTGTGGGTTTCTAGGAGCCAAATCAAGTCGGATGGGGCAGTGTCAAAATTCGATGAGAAGGGCGGAGGAGGTGTTGTTCTTAGGGGTCACTGTGGTGCGTTTAGGGCCAGAGTTTGCCATCATTTTCCAGGCATTGTAGATCCGCAGGTGGTAGAGATTTTGGCCTGCAAGCGGGCGTTCCAAGTGGTGCGTGACATCAATGCAGTCAAGGTATATGTGGAGCTAGATTGTCAATGAGTGGTGCACATGCTAAATCAACCACTGAAGAACATGTCCACTGCAGGACCTTGTGTGCAGGAAATCAAGACGATGCTTAGTTTGTTTTCTGGTTTTAAAGTTTCATGGGTTCGTTGTTCAGCTAATGTTGCCGCTCATAATAAGTTAGCTAAAGTAGGGGTCGGTGAAGAACTATGTAAGGTTTGGTTGGGAGCTCCCCTTACTGTGTGTTAGATGTAAATCTCGGATGAAATTCCGAGCTTTGATGTTTAAGTTAAGCGGCAATATGAACCCTAAAGAAATTACAGTGCCAGAAATTACAGTACCTGGAGAGATCACTAGTTGGTGTGGAAATGATGACGAAGGATCCAGCATTGATGTTTCAGTCATAAAATTTATAAAACCTGTTGAGTTTGAAGATGTTCAATTCGAATCTGATGATGATACGGATGATGATGAGGCTTGCGTAAGTGATGGCCATGTTGCTTCTTTGGGACAAGAAGAATTGGATGATGACCAGGGGTTCTTTTTATAGTTTTCAATCTCTTGGTAAGGTGCTTTTCACATGTTTAACCATGAATATAAGTTCCTGAACTTTTCTGATGGTTACCTACGAGTAGTATCTCTCCTAAACTTTAATCTGACGTGAAACAGGTTCAAACAAGGCGCACCTGCATATTGTCATCTGTTGTGGCAAATGGGAACAGAAGCTAGTGCCCCACACTAACAGTTTGGTGATGAAGAGAACAAAAGAGTAGTTGCTGTTCTTTTAGTGTTGTTGCTATTTTGACAGTGTAGCTATGTACACACTGTTGCTATGAACTTGTGGTCTTTTAGTGTTGTTGCTTTTTTCATTACCTTGCCATGAACGTATGGTCTTTTGTGTGAACAATCTATACAAGTATGGCTGCTGAAACTTGTGTGATGTCATGTTGAAACATGTGTTATATATCTCGCTGAGATGATTTTGTTATATCCTGCTAAAATCTTGTGTCATATGTCCTTATATATATCTTGATGTAGTGTTGTTGATCTGCTGCTTAAACTCGTGTCATATGTCCACCTTTGCCACAACCTGCTTTACTGACCCCTCTTTGTGTTGCTTTGGTTTCCTGCTACGGCGCCGTGTCATCATCAGCAATCTCTGATTTTGAATGCATTCGAGTGGACCTGTTTGCTGGTTCTTCACTCGATGTTAGTGGCTCGGCTTCCCATGACTCTCTCAACCCCTTTAACCTATCGAAGTTCAAGGTTAGCCCATCCACATTGTTTGCTCTGGCAGCACTAGCAGCATCAAAGAAATCACATGAGGCACACATTTCCTCCGAGGGCAGCGGCGGTGGCGGCGGCACGAAGGCGGAGACGGGGGACTCCTGCCCCACAAACTCAGCGGCGGACGGATCGACCGTGAACGTCAAAGGAGCAATCCCCCCTGCCTTCATGCGAGACATACCCTCTTCTTGCCTATGCCATTCATGCTAATGGGTCATCCCAATACCCTAGCTTCCCGAGGGGTATTGGGAAGCTTCTATAGACCTATTCAGATCGGTTTTTGAAGCTTTTGTGTTGTTTTTTCTTCTTTGTTTCTTTGTGTTTTTTGTATCGATTTTCTTCAGATTTTTATCATTTTTTATTTTTCTTGTCTGTTCTTATTGTTTTTCAATTTTTCTTCATTTTTAAATACATATTGATTTTTTGAATATAGGTTGAACAATTTTCTTCTACATGTTGAAACATTTTAGATGCACGTAGATTTTTTTAATTTGAATACATGTTGAACATTTTGTTAGATCCACATTGAATTTTTTTTATACAGGTTGAAATTTTTTAAGATACAATTTGAACATTTCTCCGAATAGACATTGAACATTTTTTAACACAAATTGATTTTTTTTTTCATAAATGGCATGAACATTCTTGTAAACGTGGGAAACAAATTTTATGTTTTATTTTTTTAAATGTCATAGTTTTTGAATGGTACAAAACATTTCCTAATACAGATTGATTTTTTTCATAAATGGCATGAACATTCTCTTAAACGTGCAAAACAATTTTTAAGTTTTATGAACATTTTTAAAATGTCATATTTTTGAATGGTGAAAACCATTTTTCCAAAATTGCATGAACCAAATTTTACATTGTATAAACATTCTACAAAATTACACGACAACTTTTTAACATTGTATAAGCACTTTAATGTGTTGTGAACTTTTTCAAAAATTAACTAAAGTAATTTTAGAAATGTAAACGACAATTAAATAAAAAAAAAGGACGGAAACAAAGGAATAAAATAAACGAACAAAGCAAGCCAATCACTTCGGACTGAGCTGCTGCATTTCGGGCGAGCAGGCCGGGTCGATGGCAATAATGTACTCGACCGGCGGCCTGCCATTGCAAGCCCATTTCAGAGCTTTCGTCCATTGATCGACTGGGTCGTACGTGGGGGCTGTTTGGTTCTGGGCCTAACATTGCCACATTTTGTCAAGTTTGTCAAAGGTTAGTTTATCAAAATGAGAGTCACAAGTTGGCAAAAATAAAAGAATCTTGCCATACTTTTTGTGTGTATACCATGTGGGGTCCAAGCATAGCTTGCCTAAGATATGGCTGGAACCAAATACTCACTTAAGTTGGTCAAACTTGCCTAACCTCAGGTGTGGTAATCTTTGGCAAAGTTAGTCGCAAACCAAACAGCCCTGTGATCTCTCACGTCCGCCAGACCTGCGGCGGCACAGAAGGCGATGACGGCATGGCGGTGGCCGTCGCAGCGGCTTGCGTCTCCTCCTTCAGACACCTGGCGCCTTCTTCGTCAGATCTCCGTCGCGCCACACTCCAGATCTCCACCGGTACAACCGAACCCGCAGGCGGCGGCGGCGGCAAAACCACGGCTTTCGTCAGCAGGGCCGGTGTATCCATTTTCTCACCATATCACCCGCCTCCTTGAGTTCTCCGGCGCCTCTTCCGGGTCTCCGTTGGTAGGCTGGTGCCAGCGCTCGGCGTCATGGGTGGTGGCTCGACTTGCCTTGCTGACAGGTTCGGCGGCCAGATCCAACCGGCCGGAGTCGCGGCATCGGCGTGGGCCGGCGATGAAGTGGCATCTGTTCGTGGTGCTAGAGGACTACCACGAGGACAGCTTCGCGATCCATAAGTTGGACATTGGCGGCGGCGACGACGACGACGAGGGCGATCTAGACATTCACTCCGGATGCCTGCGGCGTCTCCCCGGGCCTCCCGCGACCGAATAGGGTGCCGTTACGGGGACCGCCGTATGCTACTGCGGAAAGATATGCAGTTCGCGGCCCTGGGCAGCCGCATCGTTGCCATAGGCCCCAGCGCCGACTTAAACTTGACCTCGGCCGGCTCCTCGATCGTCGTCTACGACACCAGGACGGCGGTGCTGACAATATCAGACCTTCCTGAGATGAACAGGTTCCACAGCTACAAGTTGGTGGTGGCCGCCAGGGATAGGCTGTACGTGCTCGAATACGATGGCTTCTGCCGCTCCAACGACGTGCGCATCTACGGAGGCTTGCACTGCCTCAAGAGCGACAACGACAAGGCAGATCGTCGGGGCGGACGGTGGAGGTGCAGGTGGATGTGGCAGCTTGTGCCCGACACCGACTCCCCGCGCTTCTTCTGGGGCTCCAAGAACGACTACACTACCCGGGTCCCGTTCGACTGGGCCAGGATCACCGCCCACGCGGTGCACCCATGAGGGGGTACCATCGTCCTGTCTGCCGCCAACAAAGTCGCCGCCGGAGGGTTTGCTCACGTGCCCCCGGGCACCTTCTCCTATGGCGTCCGGAGCGGGAGGTGGACGCGCCGCGGCGACTGGCTGCTGCCGTTCAAGGGTCCGCGCACTACCACTACTAGGGATAAGCCTAGCAGTAGCGTGGGTATTTGGTGCCCGCGCTACTGATACGGCGCTACAGCTAACATATGGCAGTAGCGCTGGTCGGCCCACGCTACTGCTATACATGGTAGCAGTAGCGAGCTTTGGAGCGACGCGCTATTGCTAATAGCTGCAGCGCTTTTAATAAAATCGCGCTATTGGTAAGGGCGCGCTGCTGCAAACTTTATTCCTCTCGCTACTGCTAGTTTTATTAGTTTCTATTTTTTTTGCATATTTGTTTTATATTTGAATAGACTTTATACAATAATCTTTAGCATATCATACACATACAAATATAATCATAGCATATACATACAAATAGTCTCATCAAATCAAGTCAACATAATCATCATCCAACACAAAGTGGTCTCTCGTCATCATCTCGAAAATAGCGATACAAGTCTCGAATACTTGCAACTACATCGTCATCCATCTAAACAATGATATACGCGAGAAGAGCTATCACTATGAGTGAGAGCGGAACTATGCAGTACATGAGACGGCGGTTATGAGTCCTCACTCGCGCTAGCGTGAACCTCAAGTAACTAGCTTCTGCTTCTTGTCTGCTTTCGCGGAACTATGCAGTACATGAGACGGCGGTTATGAGTCCTCACTCGCGCTAGCGTGAACCTCAAGTAACTAGCTTCTGCTTCTTGTCTGCTTTCGAAGCCTTTATGGCTGGCGCCCGAGACCCCCTCCACTTGCGCCTGACACTCAGGCCACTCGTCGTACACACCCGGAACCTTCCCTTTGTACACGACATAGCACTGCTTCTTCGCCATTAAGAATCTAGGTACCTGTTAGAGATGCATCTTCATCAAGAGAATGTACAATCATATGCAACAAAATATACTTGAGCAACACGAAAAAGAAAGGGTTAGCAACTAGATGCAACATATAGTAAACATATAAATAATCAACGTAGTTTCATCGTACGCAAACTAATTAACTAGAGGTACGCAGGTCATCGTACCCAAACTAACAAAGTAGCGTTACGCAAGTTCGGTAGGGACCGTGGACATCACAAAGTTTCATCGCTACAGAAACTATACAAGTTCAACCGATACATATCATCATCGGCATCGTAAATCACTAGAAGTTCCATCCTTCCATATCATCGAGGATGCACCCTAGCTTCTTGAATGGCGTGAGGTCCTGACATTGCATGCCTATGCGAGTTCGGACGCCAGCTCGCGATATAGGGCCGTGGTGGAACATCCCCTTCTCTTCGATGACTTCTTTCATGATGATCGTCGCAATGTCCCTCTGGATGTGAAAGAAGTCATCTCTAAGTTTATAATCCGCTTCTCCATGAGATTCTACCCACTTGCGGATATGATCATCATTTCTGCTTGTCATGCGAAGCTTTTGGTGATCCCTTCTGAACTCCATCATGAGATGGAGGAGGTAGAATCCATCGTTCTTGCTTGGTTTTGGGACATAGATGCAGCAGAAGTCAGTTTTATGCGAGAAACCCGTCTTCTTGTTCCTTTGTTTCCTGATCTGCAAGTAGCCACCCCTCAAGCTGAAGCCTTGGAGAGCATCATCTAGAATATTCATTACGTGGGTGTAGTCCTTCTTCTCGTAGTTTCTGGTAGGGTCGAAATACACGGCGTGGGAGACTCGCGGGTAAAGAACGATAAGGATGGCACGCCCGTTGCTGCGGGGAAAAAACACCTGAAATTATTCTCCATATGAGCGAGAAGGAATGATTGAAATGTACGAAAGGGTTGTCCGGCACTGACTTGTAGGAGATATGCCCTAGAGGCAGTAATATCAGTTATTTTGTATCTCCTGGTTTGTAATGAAAGTTTATGTTCCATGCTATAACTGCAATGATTCTCGAGTCTACAATAAAACGAGGCTTGGAGGGAAACTCAAGTGCACGTGTGGGATAATAAACGGAAAAATGTATTCCTGGTCAAGCCTCTATGACTGGCTCGAGTATTGCATGATGATCCTGTTTTTCTGATCATGGGCATGTCTATGCCGGCAATTTTGAGGGCACAAATTGTTGGTAGAACACTTGTGTTGAATCGACCCAAATTGATGTTATGCTATGAGATGCATTCGTCACAAGTTAATGGTTTATAACACAGAGAAGTTAATGTTTGCATAATTCCTTAGACCATGAGAGTATCGAGTTCCTTCATACTTGCTTCGTGATCTTTGGGGTTTGTTAAACGTCATCCGTAACTGGGTGGCTATTACGGCGGCTTACGGGTTCACGGAAAAGTATGGCAAGTAACGAGATAGCTCAAGATTGGGATTTGCTCCTCCGACGATCGAGAGATATACTCGGGCCCTCTCGGTGTTACGGTATCCATCATCGTCTGGCCAGACACCTTATGATTTGATCACTGGGATGCCGGAACACGGAAACGAGAAAAGAGAACAAAACCGGTAACGAGGTAACTTGCATGATGGACACATTGTTGATCCACAGGAATGCAATAAATCTCACCTCGGGTATTTGTGACATATCGCGAAGGAACAGGAATAGCACACGGCAACTGGAGGTTCACTCGAATATTCATTCGTGTGGGTATAGGGGTCAATATGGGTGTCCACGGCTCCGATGTTGATCATTGATCGGAAGGGGTTCCAGGTCATGTCTATGCTTCACCGAACCTATAGGGTCACACGCTTAAGGGTCATCTATCTGCTGAATACTAGACATGGAGTCTGAGAGAAAATCACCGAAAAAGTTTCAGACACCGGAAAAGTTTCGGACAGCGGAAAAGTTCCGCAGAGAGAGGTCATCGGATGAGTTCCGGTGAAACTGAAAAGTTGTTTCAGAGGATACCATAAAGTCAAGTTGGTTTCGGCACATGCCCGATAATTCTTGGAGGGTGCCAGAATCATTCTGGAAACTTCTGAGAATTTTCTGGAAGAAAAACCGGAAATGTTCCGGAGCTGCCGGAACCACTTCAGATGCTTTTCGCAGATGAAAATCACTAATCTGGAATTGTTTCAGAACACGTTGAAAATTATTTTAGTGGGTACTGGAAATGTTCTAAGCCCACATAAATATTTTCAGTTCGAACGGACGCTGAAAAATGTCGTCATGAATAGTGAAAATCAGCTTTATGGTTACTTTTTGGAAAGCCATTATTTTTGGGTTTTGTCCCAAGATATTTTTGGGAGATGATATGGAAGGATAAGGCCCCTTTTGAAGGGGCCCTACAAGGTGTGGCCGGCCACATGGGGGCTCCTCCATGGAGCCCCCACTTGTCCCTTGGTTTCACACTTGTGCCCTTGAGGAAGGACTTCATTCATGTGCATTTTGGGTTTTTATGTTAAACTACCCTACCCCTTGGGATTTCCTATAAATAGAGGTGGAGGGGCAGCCCTCCACACTCATCCCTTGCTCTCATACACTTGCCATGCATTATCTGGCTTCTTCTCTCCCTCCCACGAAAAGAGTTTCGTAGAGCCGAAAGGCTGTCTGGGTTCCGGCAGGAACTAGTTCTAGACGGCGAAGCCCTGTCGGATAGCTGACGCCGTATGTGTGCAACCCCGTAGAGAGGTCGTAGTTTCGGCCTTTTGCCCGAGGGGCTGTTCGAGTGTCCTCCCGAAGGGCTGTCCGAGTCTCCGTTTGAGTTTCGAGGGTCCTCCCGAAGGGCTGTCTGCGACATCGTCCGGGGGACTGTCCGACCGCCTCCCGAAGGGCTGTCCGACGAGGGAGTACATCCTCGCGGTTGGGAGGTTGTAAATCCTAGCTGCGGGGATCTGCACCAACGATCACCACCGACTCTTCTTCCGCTGCGCTTCGAGTCGGTACGGATCAGATCAAACCTTGTATGCAGTCTCCATAGTGGTTCTGGGCGTTCTCGCTATACCGAAAATTTTCGTTTTCTGTCGCGTTCCCCTACATGACTTACTTAGGATGATAAGGCAGGAGGACAATTTCCTGGTCCTTATTTTGTACCATGAAGTTTTCGAGGTACTCCCTAGCAGTTTTACGCTAAAAGTCGCCGAGACTCAAGGACTCGTGCATGTAGTATGGATCCGCCACACAGATTTGCGAGACTTCTTCTCTCTTCATGACGGAGCTCATATGTAGCGCAAAAAGGCGAACGATTGTAAAATCGAGTCGCCTTGTCAGAAACATCTCGAAGATATGCTCAAACTGCAGGAAGAACACCTCCGCGGGCCGTGTGTCGATGTAGCACTTCCCCTCAGGCACACGAGCCGCGTATGTCGGATATCCTGGATCCTTCGAGGCTAGTAGGCTTTTCTCAGTCAACAGCACATGGTCATGCAGTCTCCTGAGATCCCCTGATATTGCCTCCAGCGGTTTCGGCGGTAGCATCGGCTCGTCTGTGACATGGAACATGGACGCACCTTTAACAGGTACACGCTCTTCAAAATCCGCCGTCTGGCTGCTATGTGCTCTGACTTGTTTGTAGGCAGCAGAGCCTCTCTTCGCCGGTCTCCTCCTCTCCTTTTTCTTGGGCTGACCTTCCAGACCCTTCCTTAACCCCGGCCCAGTGTTGTCGGGCTAAGCACTGTACGACCCTCGGCTAGTTGAGCCTGTGTTGAGGCGGCATCTTCAGGCGTGTCCTGTGAGGATTGCATGAAGAGAGACTTCTTGCAATCCCTGCTAGGACGTTCCTGCCCGGGCAGATCATCCATATCCTCATCAGTATGCTGATAGCCCGAGTCGTCATATGGCTGACTCATCATATCTATGTCACCGTCATTGGCGCCTGTATTGAGGAACCGAAGAGGGTCCTCGTCCATCTCATCATCCATTCTTTGTTCTACGGGGGCGATTACATCAGCCACTATTGGACCCCCTTCATCACGTCGTCCGCCGCTCTCACCAGGCACTACAGGCGCTGGTAATTGCGTAGGCGGGGTGGTGGTGTTCATACCTACTTGTTGATGTGTGGTTATTGGTGTGCTCTCGGCCGGCTCCAGACGAAGAAGATTCTTCGGCCATAGCAGCACCCAACCCTTGCAGTTTCCAAGCCGCGGCGGGGTCTCGTCGTCCTCTCCCCCTAGCCATACTGGAGGAGGAAAATCCTCGTGCCCCGATTTCACACTCAACAAGGTAACCCTGAAGTGCCCACCGGGCATCGGCTGGCCGTGGAACGTGAGTTCCAAGGGCTTCGTTATCACCGCCTTTCCCACATCCACCTTCTGGCCTTTGATCAAGTAGAGTACGGTGCACGGGGTTTTGTCGGCCTGCAAACACATGTCTGCGGCGTAAAACATCCGAAAGGCAACGAAAATGAAATATTCTAGGTATATGTTGGTGCGACATGTAATTACCGTGAGGGCGTCGAGCTCAGCCAAAGACGAAGGCCCGCCTAGCGCGCCAGAGACTGAGGATGGGCTGCTATGAGCGGGTGCGGGTGTGGGAGTAGGCGCGGTTGCGTGAGCAAGTGATGGTGCGGTGGTGTTGTTCACCGAGTTGCTCCCGACGAAACTGGGCATGGGGAAATCATCTACCGTCTTGTCTGGATTTTCCTTCGTCCAGTTGATGATAGCCGGGATCAAGTTTGTAGCGAAATCATTTCTGTAGGCATCTACAGCTGCAGCGACTGCCTGCTGTAGCAACTCATTTTTCTCCTCGGCTGCTTTTTTTGTGTCCTTAGCTGTTTTTTTCTCGAACGCAAGCTTCACCTTCTCGTTGATGTCCGCCTGACTAAACTTCTTTTTCTGCTCCTTGGTCTCCGGGCCCTCGTTGTAAAAGACCTTCCACGTGGCGCCGTCTCCGGCACCGTGCACACGTCCATATTGCGGCCGCTGGTCCAAAGGGAGTCCCTTAAGTTCGTTCAAGGCCCGGTTGAGAGAGGGGTGTCCCACTTGGGCCTCATCGACGAAGACTAGCTTTCAGCTGCAAGCTGGTGTTGGTTTTCCTGCAGAAGGAACGTGAACCATTTACGAATGTGTAGTCGACTTGATCAGAAGCTAAATGTAAGGTGGTAAAAGAATAATTACCAGTATTCTAATCAATTTCCTCGTGACCGGGTCCGTGTAAAAAACCTTCTTTTCCTTGTCCCACTTGCAGCGAGCCCTGATGAAGTCACGCTCCAAGGGGTTGGTGAACTTTGCGAAGGGGTCTGGAAGACCCGCGGCTTCACGTTCCGCGTCCCCCTTTTCCCATATGGGCCTTTTGCCAAGGTAGCCACGGCTTCCAAGGCGATGCTTCCCCGTGTTCCTTTGCTGAAGGCTCTTGAATTTCGCAGCCTTAGCCTTGGCTGCCTCGGTAGCGCAAGTGTCCTTGAACTTTTGGAACTCCTCTTCTGTAAGTGTCGGATTTTCCTCCAGAATCTTGGACAGGGGTTCCTCAGCCTCAATAGCTCGTTTCACCCTCCCTTTCCAGGAGGCCAAATCATTGCTGAACATGCCCATGGCGTGATTGTTAATCTTTTTCATCTTCGGATCATCCCATGGTTGTTCTATGCTATCATCCCGGTTGGGGAACTTGAATCTCTTGTGCAACTTCGTCAGGAGCAACTGCCTCAAATGTTCTTTACTCCTTAAGTCATTGTCGTTGATGCTCGCGCATTCCCGTAGGATGCATCCTACTTGGTTCCCATAGCACTTGCGAGGTTCTTCCGGCTCTAATGGCTCAAACTTGCCAGGGGCCATCTTTGTGATCACCAGTCGTCCGATGCCGAGTTTGTTAGGTTTTCGTATCCTCTACTTCTTCTGCTTCTTCTTTTCGGTAGCGGCTTCGGCGCCGGTTCCTTCCCCGCCGGTATCTTCCCCGCCGATACCTTCCCTGCCAGTCTTGGCGCCGCCATCGGTGTCGGCGCCGTCGGTGTCGATGTCGGTGTCAGTACCATCATCGAGGCCGCCCTGCAAACCTTGACTATGCTTAGCAGACAAAAAGTCAAGGTATTGTTGTTCACCCTCATAATCCATCTCGTCTGCATCTTGGTCAGAAGGCCCGGTTTCTTCGTTGTTCGGCATGTTTCCTATGATTAAGTCTCCTCGTTTAATTCTAAAACTATAATAAAATGAGAAATGACATAAAAAAGGTCTATGGTTTGCCGGAATGCCGTTTCCCAGCAAATCCCGGCACTCGATATGCCTACTTTCTAGCACAAGTCATGCCGAAATTCACGGGCAATTTCGACATGACCTTTGCTAAAAAGTAGACATATCGAGCGCCTGAAATTCACCGAAACGGAAATGAATCAACATTCCGGCGAAACGCCACTCGGATCATTGACCCTGCACATAATCATCATTTTCCAAATATGACATGTCCAAAACATCACATGTCCAAATTCCAAATATGACATGTCCAAATCACATGTCCACATATCACATGTCCACTTCAAATTTGCATATAAAAGGAAGAAAAATATAGAACTTGAAGAAAAATGCAAGAAGTCATTTTTCTTTTAACTACACCTAAAACACCTAACCCTAAATTTCTGTCCTAATTTGAAACCTAGCTAAATTTATGTCATAATTTGAAACCTAGGGTTCATACTAACTAGGGTTAATCCTAACTAGGGTTCATACTAACTAGGGTTCATAATATAGCCAAATTAACCTACTAGTTTGATACCTAGCTAAATTCATAACTAAATTCATCACCATAAAAAAAAATAACTACCTACTGCCCTAACTAAATGGATAACCTAATTAACCTACTGCCCTAACTAAATAGATAACCTAATTAACCTACTGCCCTAACTAAAACCTAAGTAAATTAACCGAAGAACCCTAGCTAGAACTCTAATGGCAGAGAGAGAGGAGCGGTAGGGGGCTTACAGAGGGTGCAGGGCGAGGAGGCAGGCCCGACGACGGCCGAGGTTGGGAGGGGAGGAAGCAGAGGAGGGAGGCGTGGTACGTCGGGGTCGGGGCCGGGCGACGGCGACGGAGGCGTGTGGCGTCGTGGTCGGGGCCGAGGGAGGAGGCGCGCGGCGTTGGGGTCGGCGCTCGGGCTCCGGCGAGGGCGAGGGCAGGGGCGACGAGGGGGAGAAGAGTGTGGGGGAATTGGGGGAGGAAGGAGAGGAGGGAAGCCCGCGCGGGGGGTTATGTGAAAATAGCAGTAATGCTTTCCTTGAAAACGCGCTATAGCTAACTTAGCTATAGCGCGTTTTCAAGAAAAGCGCTACTGCTATATGAAGTAGCTATAGCGTGTTTCTGGAACAACGCTACTGCTACATAACGTAGCTATAGCGCTTTTACTCAACCAGCGCTCCTGCTATTGTTTTCATTTTTTATTTTCCTTTTATTTTCCTGTTTGTTTCTTCTATTTTCTTTTCCTTTAATTTCTTTTCCTTTTCTTTTCTTTTCCTTTTTTTCTTCTTTTTCTTCTTTTCTTTTCCTTTTCTTTTCTTCTTTTCCTTTTCTTTTCTTTAAGGTAATCTTTTCTTCTTTTCCTTTTCTTTACTTCTTTTCCTTTTCTTTTCTTTTCCCTTTTTTCCCGAGAGCCGGAATGAAGGGAAGGTGATACAATGTATATAACTAAGGCGATATATATTGCATCATTTGACCCATAACGATTAAGTGTGCTATACAAAATAGGAACATATATATATTACATCATTTGACCCATAATGGTTAAGTGTGCATACAAAATAGGAACATATATATTACATCATTTGACCGATAACGGTTTCTCAGCGTCAACGTTTTTGTTTTTGAGTGAGCTTCTTTCCCTTCTTATTCGTTGACGAATAATTGAGCCCCTCATTGTGACCTTTCCTTTTCCATGGAGTACGATCTTTCTTAGGTAATGTAGTATTGATTCTTCTTTTGACGTATACTTCATCGTCATCGTCATCTTCCCTCATCGGGTTTCCGTACTGGTCGTAGTCTTCCTCGTTGGCGACTCCATCCATTCCAATGATGTTCCTTTTGCCTCTCCTCACGACAACACGACTGGGATTGCTCGGGTCGGTTATGAAGAAGCATTATGTCACGTGCTTGGCATGTACCCATGGCTCATTTTTTGCGATGGCGTTCACGGTAGAGCTCTTGGCGTCGGGTATAGTCATGGTAGTGAAATACCGGTTTTCCCTTTCTACATTCTTAGCCCATCTGACACGAAACATCGTCGCGTTGTGTAGTCCAGAGTAGTCAAGCTCCCAGATCTCCTCGACCCTTCCGCAAAATCTCTCAGTTGCGCCGTTGTCGCTGCCGGTCATGCATTCCATCGTCACCCCTGAGTTCTGATCATCACTGTCCATATCTTTGGCCTCCGTGTAGAACGTGTATCCGTTGATATCGTATGCCTGATAGGTGACGAGGTTGGGCGAGGGGCCATGTGCTAAGGCGTATATGAGCAATCCGTCCTTAGAGCCCTCTTCCGGGGGATTAGCAAGAATATTCTCTTTGAACCAATGCAGGAAAGTGGAGTTGTGCTCTCTAGTAACTTCGGCGTCCGTCCTGCATACCCCCGGTCACGATACTTCTTGGCGATAGTTTCTTTGTGCAGTGCCACGAAAGGATCTACCTGGTCTAGGTGTTGTAGCACTACCAAGTTTGCTCTATCAAAGTCGTTGCATCGATCTGAGTAGGCCACATGCAGTTCCCTGCGACCATTGGAGTGACCTTCTCCTTCGAGCCTCCCAATGTGCTTCTTAACGGGCAAACCAACACCAGGCGGCTGGTCTGCGCCATATAGAAAATTCTCGCAGAAAGAGATGCACTCTTGTGTCAGATAGCCCTGGACGATGCTTCCATCCGGACGGGACATGTTACGAACGAATCCTTTGATGATCCCATTCATCCTCTCAAACGGCATCATGTTGTGCAGGAATTACGGCCCCAGGTCTATTATGTCGTCCATAATATGGACACACAGATGTACCATGACGTCAAAGAATGTGGACGGGAAGTACATCTCAAGCTCATTTAGTATCACAACGATCTCTTCCTGTAGCCTTCGGAGCTGCTTCACACTGATCGACTTTCGAGAGATGACGTCGAAAAAGTTGCAAAGACCAATAAGCGTGTCACGGACGTGCTTGTCCATTATCCCTCTAAGGGCAACAGGTAGTATCTGCGTCATCATCAACATGGGCCATGTGCTATGGTTGGTGTTCTGGTTGCCAAACGGATTCATGCCATCGGTACACGCGCCGAGCACGATGTTCCTTGCATCACATGCGAAATACCAATATTCGCCCTTGAACGCTCTCCACTGGCTTCCATCCACGAGGTGTCTCAGCTTCGGATCATCTCCATCGTCGGGCTTTGTCCTCTCCACGTGCCAACGCATGAGCTTTGCTTCCTTGGGATCTACAAAATAATGTTGCAGACGGGGAGTGATCGGTAAGTACCATACAACTTTCTGGGGAGATTTCTTCCCGGCCTTCTTGTATCGAGAAGCATTGCACACCGGACAGCTGGTTTTTTCCGCGTGATCCTTCCGATAAATTATGCAATCGTTGATGCATGCATGGTATCTAACGTGCGGCAGATCAAGAGGTCACACGATCTTCTTGGCCTCATCCACACTAGTAGGACATAGATTCCCTGCGGGAAGAACATCCTTTAGGTACTTGCGAAGCTCATCGAGGCTAGTGTCGGTCCATTTGTTTTTAGCCTTCGTCTTCAGCAGTTCGAGCATGAAACTCAAGCGGGTCACCTCGGGATCGCAACCATCATACAATGGAGTATTTGAGTCTACCACCAGTTGCTGCAGCTTGGCCTCCTCTCTAGAAGCAGCTCTATCAGTACTCGTCTCCTTGTGAAGCAATGCTTGAACATGAGGGTCCCGCATGATTGAACTTAGTACCGACGAAGTCTGCGGCGTGGAGTCCATGTTTTCTCCGCCGCCATGTCCGGCCCCTTCTTCACCGCCATGTCCGGCCTCTTCCCCGCCACCATGTCCGGCCCCTTCTCCGCCGCCATTATCGATCATCTCTTCGTCTTGCCCCATGTCGTCATTGCCTGCCCCGTCGGCGTCCTCAACATCATCATCCTCATCTTCAATTATCCACCGAGTATAACCATCCATGAAACCAGTCATGAGCAGGTGCGCCATCACACGACCATCATCATAGGGGTCAAGCCAAACTCCTCCTTTGCATCTTCGACATGGACATAAAATCTCTGTCAGGTTATTCTCTTTCATGTCCTGCACCGCCGACCGCAACCACCTGTCCACCACCGTTCCATTGACCATCATGAACGCCTGCACGGTAATAATAAACAAATTGATTATAAAAATGCATGCATGCATCAAAGTCATACGAAAATTCGGCATGACCTTTCCTAAAAATAGGACATATAGAGTTTGCCCGGAATTCGCTGAAACAGAAATAAATCGACATTTCGGCAAAACATAGGCAACTCACAAGCACAATTCGGTGGCAACTCATGCCACACACACAATTTCCATCATATCGCCCGATTATGTCATATCGCACACATACACATATTTCCATTCTTGCAAAATCATAAATTTTTAATCACCTATCTCGAGATCGAGCACGGTGATGATGATATGTCGATAGGTGTCGCCACACACACCTATGGAATGATCAAAAGTGGACAAAGCTCTTCTTGATAAGGCTAGATCTAGTTAGGGAGGTACATAGGTCACTTCACTTAATGCTAGATCTACCTAGCTAGCTAGTTTGGGAGGAGACAAGTTCAACTAGTGGAGGGGGAAAGAAAAAGAGAAAGGAGATGCATTAATGGAGGTGGTGTAGTTAGCTAGGAGTAATAAAGAGAGAGAAAGATAGGTAGAAGAAGGAGAGTAATGGGGGGGGAGAGGTAGTGAGGAAGAAGCAAAGTGAGGGAGAGAGGAGGTGGGAGCTAGGGGAAAGTGAAGGAAGAGAGGATGGGGGAGGGGGGAGGGGGGGGAGGAAAAAGGTGGTATGGTTGCGGTTTAGCAGTAGCGCTGGGCGTAAAACGCGCTGCTGCTAATAATATAGCAGTAGCGCGCTTCTGGAAGAGGCGCTACTGCTAAGCGGAGCCCGCCATGTGGCCATGTTCAAAATTAGCAGCAGCGACCTTGAAAAAAAGCGCGCTACTACTAATACATTAGCAGTAGCGCAGTTAAAGTGGGCGCGCTACTGCTAAACCTAGCGGGGCGGGAACGGTCGGGGAATTTTAGTAGTAGCATGGCTCTACCGAGCCGCGCTACTGCTAAGTCGGTAGCAGTAGCGCCCGTTTGGGGCCAGCGCTACTGCTAATTAGCAGTAGCGCCCCTTCTTGTCCAGCGCTACTGCTAAGATTCTGTATATAAGGTTTTCCCTAGTAGTGTACGACCCCGACCTGGACTCCTGGGTCAGCCTCGCACTACTAGGGAAAACCTTATACACAGAACCTTAGCAGTAGCGCTAGACAAGAAGGGGCGCTACTGCTAATTAGCAGCAGCGCGTGTCATAAAGAGGCGCTACTGCTACCAACTTAGCAGTAGCGCGGCTCGTTAGAACAACGCTACTACTAAAATTGCCCGACCGTTCCCGCCACGCTAGGTTTAGCAGTAGCGAGCCCACTACAACTGCGCTACTGCTACTCTAATAGTAGTAGCGCGCTTTTTGTGTAGGGCGCTACCGCTAAGTTTGAACCTGGCCACATGGCGGGCCCCGCTTAGCAATAGCGCCGCTCCCAGAAGCGCGCTACTGCTATCTTGTTAGTAGAAGCGTGTTTTAGACCCAGCGCTATTGCTAAACCGCAGCCACCACCTTTTTCCTCCCCCTCCCCCATCCTCTCTTCCTTCACTTTCCCCTAGCTCCCACCTCCTCTCTCCCTCACTTTGCTTCTTCCTCACTACTTCTCCCCCCATTACTCTCCTTCTTCTACCTATCTTTCTCTCTCTTTATTGCTCCTAGCTAACTACACCACCTCCATTAATGCATCTCCTTTCACTTTTTCCTTCCCCCTCCACTAGTTGAACTTATCTCCTTCCCAAACTAGCTAGGTAGATCTAGCATTTAGTGAAGTGACCTATGTACCTCCCTAACTAGATCTAGCCTTGTCAAGAAGAGCTTTGTCCACTTTTGATCATTCCATAGGTGTGTGTGGCGACACTGATCGACATCATCATCACCGTGCTCGATCTCGAGATAGGTGATTAAAAATTTGTGCTTTTGCAAGAATGGAAATATGTGTATGTGTGCGATATGACATAATCGGGCGATATGATGGAAATTGTGTGTGTGGCATGAGTTGCCGCCGAATTGTGCTTGTGAGTTGCCTATGTTTTGCCAAAATGTTGATTTATTTCCATTTCGGTGAATTCCGGGCAAACTCTATATGTCCTATTTTTAGGGAAGGTCATGCTGAATTTTTGTATGACTTTGATGCATGCATGCATTTTTATAATCAATTTGTTTATTATTACCGTGCAGGCGTTCATGATGGTCAGTGGAACGATGGTGGGCAGGTGGTTGCGGTCGGCGGTGCAGGACATTAAAGAAAAAAACCGGACAGAGATTTTATGTCCGTGTCGAAGAAGCAAAGGAGGAGTTTGGCTCGAGCCCTATGACGATGGTCGTGTGATGGCGCACCTGCTCATGACTAGTTTCATGGATGGCTATACTCGGTGGATAATTGAAGATGAGGATGATGATGATGAGGACGCTGACAGGGCAGGCAATGACGACACGGGGCAAGACGAAGAGATGACCGATAATGGCGGCGGAGAAGGGGCCGGACATGGCGGCGGTGAAGAGGCCGGACATGGCGGCGGAGAAGGGGCCGGACATGGCGGCAGAGAAAACATGGACTCCATGCCGCAGACTTCGTCGGTACTAAGTTCAATCGTGCGGGACCCTCATGTTCAAGCACTGCTTCGCAAGGAGACGAGTACTGACAGAGCTGCTTCTAGAGAGGAGGCCAAGCTGCAGCAACTGGTGGTAGACTCGAACACTCCATTGTATGGTGGTTGCGATCCAAAGGTGACCCGCTTGAGTTTCACGCTCGAACTTCTGAAGACGAAGTCTAAAAACAAATGGACCGACACTAGCCTCGATGCGCTTCTCAAGTACCTAAAGGATGTTCTTCCTGCAGGGAATCTATGTCCTACTAGTGTGGATGAGGCCAAGAAGATCGTGTGCCCTCTTGATCTGCCGCACGTTAGATAGCATGCATGCATCAACGATTGCATAATTTATTGGAAGGAGCACGCGGAAAAAACCAGCTGTCCGGTGTGCAATGCTTCTCGATACAAGAAGGCCGGGAAGAAATCTCCCCAGAAAGTTGTATGGTACTTACTGATCACTCCCCGTCTGCAACGTTATTTTGTAGATCCCAAGGAAGCAAAGCTCATGCGTTGGCACGCGGAGAGGACAAAGCCCGACGATGGAGATGATCCGAAGCTGAGACACCTCGTGGATAGAAGCTAGTGAAGAGTGTTCAATGGCGAATATCGGTATTTCGCATGTGATGCAAGGAACATCGTGCTCGGCGCGTGTACCGATGGCATGAATCCGTTTGGCAATCAGAACACCAACCATAGCACATGGCCCGTGTTTGTATGGATGTACAACCTCCCCCTGGTTGTGCATGAAGTCGAAGTACATACACATGAGCATGCTGATTCAAGGGCCGAAACAACCGGGAAATAATATTAATCTATATCTGGGGCTACTTCAAGAGGAGTTAGACACGTTATGGAAAACACCGGCCAAGACATGGGACGCCAGCAAAGGCGAGTATTTCTATATGAGAGCCGCGCTGATCACGATGGTGCACGACTATCTCGGTTACGGATATGTCGCAGGCCAGGTGTGCCATGGATATTGCGGATGCACGCGGTGCATGAATGATACGACGTCTCAGCAGCTAACGTCAACAAAAGATGGCGGGTCTGGGAAAATCGTGTACATGGGGCATCGAAGATGGCTCGAGAAATACGACCCGTGGAGATCTATTCAATGGTGAGGCTGAGCATCAAGGACCTCCACATAAGCGGAGTGATAACCCACAAGTATAGGGGATCGCAACAGTTTTCGAGGGTAGAGTATTCAACCCAAATTTATTGATTCGACACAAGGGGAGCCAAATAATATTTGCATGTATTAGCAGCTGAGTTGTCAATTCAACCACACCTGGAGATTAATTATCTGCAGCAAAGTGATCAGTAGTATGATAGTTTTGATAGTAGTAGCAACAGCAATAGTAACGGTAACAGTGATAGCAGTAATTTTGTAGCAAGTGCAATAGTAACAATAGCAGTAGTAACTTAGCAAGAACAATATGTAGGAAAATCGTACGCAATGGATCGGCAATTTGTTGGATGATATTCATCATGTGATAGTCATAACCTAGGGCGATACAGCACTAGCTCCAGTTCATAAATATAATGTAGGCATGTATTCCGTAAATAGTCATACGTGCTTATGGAAAGAACTTGCATGACATCTTTTGTCCTACCCTCCCGTGGCAGCGGGGTCCATATTGGAAACTAAGGGATATTAAGGCCTCCTTTTAATAGAGAACCGGAACAAAGCATTAACACACGGTGAATACATGAACTCCTCAAACTACGGTCATCACCGGGAAGTGTCCCGACTATTGTCACTCCGGGGTTGCCGGATCATAACACGTAGTAGGTGACTATAACTTGCAAAATTGGATCTAGAACATGGATATAATGGTGATAACATAAATGGTTCAGATCCGAAATCATGGCACCCGGGCCCAAAGTGTCAAGCATTAAGCATAGCAAAGTCATAGCAACATCAATCTCAGAACATAATGGATACTAGGGATCAAGCCCTAACAAAACTAACTCGATTACATGATGAATCTCATCCAACTCCTCACCGACCAGTGAGCCTACGAACCAATTACTCACTCCCGGTGGGGAGCATCATGGAATTGGTGATGGAGAAGGGTTGGTGATGACGAAGATCGAAGATCCCCCTCTCCGGAGCCCCAAACGGACTCCAGATCTGGCCTCCCGATGAAGAACATGAGGTGGCGGCGGCTCCGTCTCGTAGAATGCAATAATTCTTTTTACCCTATTTTTTTCTGGAAAAATAGGATTTTAGAGCATCGGTTTCAGGGTCTGCGGGGCCACCAGGTGGGGACAACCCACCTGGGCGCACCTGGAGGGGGTGGCGCGCCCTGGTGGGTTGTGCCCACCCAGGTGCCCCCCTTCGGTGGTTCTTGGCTCCAGTATTTGTCTTTTATTGTATTAAAATTCCTCGCAAAGTTTCGTTCCATTCCGAGAACTTTTATTTCTGCACAAAAACAACACCATGGTAGTTCTGCTGAAAACAGCGTCAGTCCAGGTTAGTTTCATTCAAATCATGCAAATTAGAGTCCAAAACAAGAGTAAAAGCGTTAGGAAAAGTAGATATGACGGAGCCGTATCAACTCCCCCAAGCTTAAACCTTTGCTTGTCCTCAAGCAATTCAGTTGATAAACTGAAAGTGAAAAAGAAAAACTTTTACGAACTCTTTTGCTCTTGTTTGCATAAATAAGCTTAAGTAGCACCCAGGTTTTTAGCAAAGATTATAACTAACCATGTCGACAATAACTCTTAAAAATTATATTAACTCATAACAATGACATAATCAGCTAGCGAGCAATAATAAGATATCTTGAACAACAACACGTTATTAAAACAACCAAGATATAATATGACAATAGTGGTATCTCGCTAGCCCTTTCTGAGACCGCAAAACATAAATGCAGAGCACCTCCAAAGTCCGAGCAGCGACTAAACATTGTAATTCATGGTAGAAAAGATCCAGTCATGATGCACCCAACATTGGCTACACACAATGCATAAGCATGACAGCAGTGCTCTCAGGTTCTGGCGCTTATTTGAGAAGGTGATGACACAACATAAAAGTAAATAGATAGTCCCTTCGCAGAGGGAAGCAGTGATTTGCAGAGGTGCCAGAGCTCAAGTTTTAAAACAGAGGTAAATGAAATTTTAAGAGATGCACCCTTCTGGTTTACTTCGTGACCATTAGTTATCAATATCTTCCATGCTAAACACATTAGTGGTGGTTCCCAAGCGATAAAAGTAAAGGTTTACTCCCCCTCCACCAACAGTCACACTCCACGGCTTGTCCGAAACAACGGGTGCCATCCATACCAACAACAGTCCCGGGGGAGTTTTGTTTAATTATTTGCATTTTGAGTTCGGGACTGGGAATCCCTATTATCGCCCCTCTCGTGCAAGGACGAGTGAATAAACACTCATCATGAGAATAACCCGCTTAGCATGGAAGATACTGACTACCTCATGTCGCTCTATGAACAATCCAAGCACATAAAAAGGATATTTATTTGAAGTTTTAGAAGTGGCACATGCAAATTTACTTAGGAAGGCAGGGTAATACCGCATATAGGTAGGTATGGTGGACTCATCTGGAATAACTTGGGTTTCAGGTTTTTGATGCACAAGAAGAATTCCCACTTAGTACAGGCGAAGGCTAGCAAATAGGTTGAGAAGCGGCCAGCTAGAGAGCAACAACGGTCATGAACATGCATTATGCATAAGTAACATTGGATACTAGCATGAGTAGGATATCAACACCATGAACATAAATATCATAGAGGCTATGTTGGTTTTGGTTCAACTACATGGATGAACATGTGCCAAGTCAAGCCACTCGAACATTCAGAGGAGGATACCATATCACCATAGTACATCACAATTATTTTAATGCAATGTTGACATCCAAGATAAATCATTATCCACTCCTAGCTACTTATTCATGGCATGAGAAACTATAATCTCTAATTGTCATTGCAAACATGTTTGATCATAATAGGCTGAATCATGGATAATAGGTTAAACATATTTACAAAAACAGAACAGGTCGAGTTCATACCCGTTTCTCTCTGCCACGGCCAGTTCATCAAATATCGTCATTATTGCCTTTCACTTGCACGACCGAACGATTTGAAAATAATAATAGTGCAAGAGTGCCGTGGACTAAGCTGGAGTCTGCAAACATTTTATTCAAAAGGAGAAGACAAGGTAAAATGTGCTCTTTGTTAGATCAACAATAATGCATATGAGAGCCACTCAACATTTTCATCGTGGTCTTCTCCTCGGTACGACTCAATAAAAAGGAAAAAGATATTCAGAGAAACACACTGAAATATTTTCGGAGTTTTTGGTTTTTCGTAAACAAGCAAATAAAAAGGGAAAAGCAAAAACGAGAAAAACTATTTACACGGGAAAGCTCCCAACAAGTAAAAGAAGAACAAAGAAATCTTTTTGGGTTTTCTTTTTAGTGCTATAACAATTTAAACTAGGAAGAAAAATAAAAAAGAAGCAAGAAATATATTTTTGGATTTTCTCAAAGTTTTTCAAACACACAAGAAGAAAACAAGAAAATAAACCTAACATGGATAATACAAATGAAAAAGTGTGGACACCGACAACTGGAATGAAATGTGTGAACATGAATGTAATGTCAGTGGAAATACGCACTCCCCCAAGCTTAGGCTTTTGGCCTAACTTGGTAATCACCACTCGAAGAAGCCATGGGGTCCTATGTTGAAGTGCTGAGGAGCGGGCACCTGAGGGTCCCACTGCTGAGGCTCCACCTATGCAGCAGCGAGGTTGTTCTGGTAGGCGACGATGTCCTCAGGCATAATCCTGTGTCCGCCCCTCCGCCATTCTCCGGGTATGGAGATCACTATCAGACGAGTCCCCAATAACTCCCTTGGAGCTCTTCTTGGAAGCAAACTTCCTAAAGATACTCATCTTTTTCCTACGAACAAAATTCTGAAATTTTTAGTCCACAAAATTTTTCTCAATAAAACTTCATAAGATTGGTAGCAGCTGCTCATAGGGATGCATAGAGGCCATATAAAGCATTCAAACTACTTAGAACTCTAAGAATTCAACATGCAAGCACATCTATAGCAGCACCAAGGGTAGCTAATTATTCAAAATATAAACCACTAAAGCAAAAACTAATTGGACCAACGGAGGAGTCACATACCAAGCAACAATCCCCCGAAACAGTTTCAGAAATGGAGCTTCAAGCAAAGAGATCGAAATCCGCGGGTTTGAGAGCAAGAACATGAGAGAGAGAGTAAATGTGATATTTTTCTGGAGGTAGGTAGTGATGTGGGATGAAGAGATAAGTGAGGGGGCCCACGTGGGGACCACAACCCACCAGGGGGCGCCTGGGGGTCCTGGCACGCCCAGGTGGGTTGTGCCCACCTGGTGCACCTCCCTCTGATATTATTTGCACCAAAAATTCTTAAATATTCAGAAAAAATCATATTAAATTTTCAGAGCATTCTGAAAACTTTTATTTTTGGGTCATTTTTTACTGCACGGAAAACTCAGAAAACAGACAAAACATGGCATTTTATTTTATTTAACTAATAAAAACAGAAAACAAAAGGTAGGGACAGAAAGTAGTGCTCACTAAATTCATCAACTTCATACCTCTAAAAAATGATCCATTAATAAGGTTGATTAGGTCTTATTAACAACCACTTTTGATTAGCATGAAACCAAAGAACTTTCGTAAAACACTAAGTTACCTCAATGGGGATATGAATGTCCCCAACAATAAGCATTTCATATTTCTTTTTAACAGTAGGTAGCGGTAGTTGAAAACTTCCAATAGTGATTGTCGGAGATATTTCAATAACATTAATACCATTCACTTGGAATTGTTTCTTTGAAAAGTGCACCATATGCTCATTACCATTGACTTGAAAAGTGACCTTGCTTTTATTGCAATCAATAACAGCCCCTGCAATATTCAAGAAGGGTCTACCATGGATAATCGACATGTTGTCGTCCTCGGGCATCTCAAGTATAACAAAGTCAGTCAAAATAGTAACATTAGCAACAACAACGGGCACATCCTCACAAATACCGATAGGTATGGCTGTTGATTTGTCAGCCATTTGCAAAGATATTTCAGTAGGTGTGAGTTTACTCAAATCAAGTCTTTTATATAAAGAGAAAGGCATAACACTAACACTTGCTTCCAAATCACATAAAGCGGTTTTCACATAATTTCTTTTGATGGAGCAAGGTGTAGTTGGTATTCCCGGATCTCCAAGCTTTTTAGGTACTCCATCTTTAAAAGTATAATTAGCAAGCATGGTGGAGATTTCAGCTTTTGGTATTTTTCTTTTATTGGTGATGATGTCTTTCATGTACTTTGCATAAGGAGGCATTTTTAAGATATTAGTCAAGCGAGTGCGCAAAAAGACAGGCCTCAGCATTTCAGCAAAGCGATCAAATTCTTCATCATCTTTCTTTTTAGTTGACTTAGGTGGAAAGGGCATAGGTTTTTGAACCCATGGTTCTCTTTCTTTACCGTGTTTTCTAGCAACAAAGTACCTTTTATCATATCTTTTATTCTTGGGTTGTGGGTTATCAAGATCAACTGCTGGTTCTATCTCAACATCATTGTCTGGTTCTTTATTATTTGGTTGAGTGTCTTCATGAACCTCATCATTATATTTTTCATTATCAGAAGGTGAGTGTTCACTACCAGATTGAGTTTCAGCATCAGAGATAGAAACTTCATTATCATTATCAGGAGGTTTTTCTACTTCAGGTTCACTAGAGGCATGCAAAGTCCTATCATTTTTCTTCTTCTTTTTCTTTTTAGAAGGACTACGTGCATCAGTGTCAACTCTTTGAGAGTCTTGTTCAATTCTTTTTGGGTGTCCCTTAGGATAAAGTGGTTCCTGAGTCATCCTACCTCCCCTAGTCATTACTCTAATAGCATGATCATTGATATTATTATTCACTTCATCTAACAACTCTCTTTGAGATTTAGCAACTTGTTCTAACTGAGTTTGAACCATAGAAGCATGCTTTCCTACACCTCTAACATCATTTGAGATTCTAAATAATAAGTCACTCAAGCGAGCAATCATATTAGAATTGTATTTCAACTGTTTCATAACATTTGCATTGAAGTGATCTTGCTTTCTAATGTAATTATCAAACTCATAAAGGCATTGGCTAGGATGTTTGTTATAAGGAATATCACCTTCATCGAACTTTAGCAAAGAATTTACCTCTACCACCTTAGGTGGTGGTGGTGTTTCAAGCCCATGTATTTCTTCAATAGGTGGTAAATTTTTAACATCCTCTGCTTTAATACCTTTTTCCTTCATAGATTTCTTTGCCTCTTGCATATCTTCGGGACTGAGATATAAGATACCCCTCTTCTTCGGAGTGGGTTTAGGCGGTGGTTCAGGAAGAGTCCAATCATCATAATTTTTCAATATGTTATTCAATAATTCTTCAGCTTGCCCAATAGTTCTTTCCCTGAAAACACAACCAGCACAACTATCTAGGAAGTCCCTAGAAGCATCGGTTAGTCCATTATAGAAGATATCAAGTATTTCATTTTTCTTAAGTGGATGATCAGGCAAAGCATTAAGCAATTGGAGAAGCCTCCCCCAAGCTTGTGGGAGACTCTCTTCTTCAATTTGCACAAAGTTAAATATTTCCTGCAAGGCAGCTTGTTTCTTATGAGCAGGGAAATATTTTTCAGAGAAGTAGTAAATCATATCCTGGGTACTACGCACACAACCAGGAGCAAGAGTATTGTACCAAGCTTTAGCATCACCCTTTAATGAGAATGGAAATAATTTGAGAATATAATAGTAGCAAATTTTCTCATCATGAGCAAAAAGGGCGGCTATATCATTCAACTTAATAAGATGTGCCACAACAGTTTCCGTTTCATAACCATGGAAAGGATCAGATTCAACCAAAGTAATTAACTCTGGGTGGACAGAGAATTCATAATCCTTATCATCAACACAGATAGGTAAAGTAGCAAACTAAGGATCACATTTCATTTTAGCATTCAGAGTCTTTTCTTTATACTTGCATAGTAATTTTTCTAGATCATCTCTGTCCTTACAAGCAAGAATGTCTGTAGTTGCCTCCTCATTCATAACATAACCTTCCGGTACCTTTGGCAATTCATATCTAGGAGGGCTAGTTCTAATAGGTGTTTCAAGATCTTCAGTTTCAAGCTCATCATCAGTTTCAACAATCTCATGCTGTCTTATTCTAGCAATTTATTCATCAAGAAATTCTCCTAGTGGCACATTATCATCAAGGAAGGTACTAGCATCATCATGAGTAGCGTTCATAGCAGAAGTAGCATCATCAATAACTTGCGACATATCAGAATTGATAGCATGTGGTGGTGTTGCAAGTCTACTTATAACAGAAGGTGAATCTAAAGCGGAGCTGGATGGCAGTTCCTTACCTCCCCTCGTCTTAGAGGGAAAAATCTTAGTCTTAGCATCCTTCAGATTCTTCATAGTGATAATTTGATAATAATCCCAAGTGACTCAACAAATATAGCTATGCTCCCCAGCAACGGCGTCAGAAAAAGGTCTTGATAACCCACAAGTATAGGGGATCGCAACAGTTTTCGAGCGTAGAGTATTCAACCCAAATTTATTGATTCGACACAAGGGGAGCCAAAGAATATTTGCAAGTATTAGCAGCTGAGTTGTCAATTCAACCACACCTGGAGATTAATTATCTGCAGCAAAGTGATCAGTAGCACAGTAGTATGATAGTTTTGATAGTAGTAGCATTAGCAATAGTAACGGTAACAGTGATAGCAGTAATTTTGTAGCAAGTGCAATAGTAACAATAGCAGTAGTAACTTAGCAAGAACAATATGTAGGAAAATCGTAGGCATTGGATCGGCAATTTGTTGGATGATATTCATCATGTGACAGTCATAACCTAGGGCGATACGACACTAGCTCCAGTTCATAAATACTCCCTCCGTCCCAAAATAAGTGTCTCAAGCTTAGTACAACTTTGTACTAAAGTTAGTACAAAGTTGAGACACTTATTTTGGGACGGAGGGAGTATAATGTAGGCATGTATTCCGTAAATAGTCATACGTGCTTATGGAAAGAACTTGCATGACATCTTTTGTCCTACCCTCCCGTGGTAGCGGGGTCCATATTGGAAACTAAGGGATATTAAGGCCTCCTTTTAATAGAGAACCGGAACAAAGCATTAACACACGGTGAATACATGAACTCCTCAAACTACGGTCATCACCGGGAAGTGTCCCGACTATTGTCACTCTGGGGTTGCCGGATCATAACACGTAGTAGGTGACTATAACTTGCAAGATCGGATCTAGAACATGGATATAATGGTGATAACATAAACGGTTCAGATCTGAAATCATGGCACCTGGGCCCAAAGTGTCAAGCATTAAGCATAGCAAAGTCATAGCAACATCAATCTCAGAACATAATGGATACTAGGGATCAAGCCCTAACAAAACGAACTCGATTACATGATGAATCTCATCCAACTCCTCACCAACTAGCGAGCCTACGAAGGAATTACTCACTCCCGGTGGGGAGCATCATGGAATTAGCGATGGAGACGGGTTGGTTATGACGAAGATCAAAGATCCCCCTCTCCGGAGCCCCAAACGGACTCCAGATCTGGCCTCCCGATGAAGAACAGGAGGTGCGGCAGCTCCGTCTCGTGGAACACGATAATTCTTTTTCCCCTGATTTTTCTGGAAAAATAGGATTTTATAGCGTCGGTTTCCGGGTCTGCGGGGCCACCAGGTGGGGACAACCCACCTGGGCGCGCCTGGAGGGGGTGGCGCGCCCTGGTGGGTTGTGCCCACCCAGGTGCCGCCTCCGGTGGTTCTTGGCTCCAGTATTTTTCTTTTATTGTATAAAAATTCCTCGCAAAGTTTCGTTCCATTCCGAGAACTTTTATTTCTGCACAAAAACAACACCATGGTAGTTCTGCTGAAAACAGCGTCAGTCCGGGTTAGTTTCAGTCAAATCATGCAAATTAGAGTCCAAAACAAGAGGAAAAGCGTTAGGAAAAGTAGATACGTCGGAGACGTATCACGGAGCGGCGCCGAAATCGATGAGCTGTTGAAAAACTGGGAACAGTGCCCCGCGCTGGGAAAGATGATGAAAAAGGCGTCGGAGCCGCTGCTGAAGGTATGGAAGACGAGGTCTGTTTTCTGGGACTTGGAGTACTGGCACAAACTCGACACGTGATACGTCCCCAACGTATCTATAATTTATGAAGTTTTCATGCTGTTATATCATCATTCTTGGATGTTTTACAATCATTTTATAGCAACTTTATATCATATTTTTGGGACTAACCTATTGACCCAGTGCCCAGTGCCAGTTGCTGTTTTTGCTTTTTTTTACATCACAGGAAATCAATATCAAACGGAGTCCAAACACCGTGAAACTTTTTGTGGATTTTTTATGGACCAGAAGACATCCAGTGGGCCAGAGAAGCACCTGGGGGGTGCCCCAAGGGGGGCACAACCCACCAGGGTGCGCCTGGGGGCCCAGGCGCGCCCAGGTGGGTTGTGCCCACCTCGGTGGCCTCCCGCACCCCCTTGCCCTATAAATTACCAAATATTCCAAAAACCCTCGGGGTAACCCTAGATCAGAAGTTCCGCCGCCGCAAGGCCTATGTATCCACGAGATCCAATCTAGACCCCGTTCCGGCACCCTGCCGGAGGGGGAGATCATCACCGGTGGCCATCTCCATCATCCCGGCGACCACCACGATGAGGAGGGAGTACTCCACCCTCGGGGCTGAGGGTTTGTACCAGTAGCTATGTGTTTAATCTCTCTCTCTCTCATGTTCTTGAGATGTCACGATCTTGATGTATCGCGGGCTTTGTTAATATAGTCGGATCATATGGTGTTTTCCCCTCTCTATCTTGTTGTGATGAATTGAGTTTTCCCTTTGAGATTTCGTTTTATCGGATTGAATATTTTTATGGATTTGAGAGCACTTAATATATGTCTTGCATACGAATACCCATGGTGACAATGGGGTATTATATTGATTCACTTGATATATGTTTTGGCACTCAACTCGCGGATTCCCAAGGTGACATTGGGGTAATCTATGCATAGGGGTTGATGCATGTTCTTGTCTTTGTTTCTCCGGTAGAAATCTTGGGGCACTCTTTGAGGTTCTTTGTGTTGGATTGAGCATTATGAATCTGAATTTGCTTTGGTGTTATTTTAGTACAAACTCTTGGATAGATCGATCAGAAAGAATAGCTTTGAGGTGGTTTCGTACCCTACAAACAATTTATTCTTATGTTCTCCGCTAGATAGGAACTTTGGAGTGATTCTTCATCGCACGTTGAGGGATGGTTATATGATCCAATTATATTAGCATTGTTGAGAGATTGCACTAGCGAAAGTACGGACCCTAGGCCTTGTTTTCAAGCATTGCAATACCGTTTGTGCTCACTTTTGTCAATTGCTACCTTGCTGTTTTTATTTATTCAGATTATAAAAATATATTTCTACCATCCATATTACACTTTTATCACCATCTCTTCGCCGAACTAGTGCACCTATACAATTTGCCATTGTATTGGGTGTGTTGGGGACACAAGAGATTTCTTGTATTTGGTTGCAGGGTTGTTCGAGAGAGACCATCTTCATCCTACGCCTCCCACGGATTGATAAACCTTAGGTCATCCACTTGAGGGAAAATAGCTACTGTCCTACAAAACTCTGCGCTTGGAGGCCCAACACGAGTCTACAAGAATAAAGTTGCATAGTAGACATCAAGCTCTTTTCTGGCGCCGTTGCCGAGGAGGTTAGGTAAGCGGCACTCACATCCCGTCAACGAAGCTCTTTTCTGGTGCCGTTGCCGGGGAGGTGAGTGCTTGAAGGTATATCTTTAGATCTTGCAATTCAATCTTTTAGTTTCTTGTTTTATCACTAATTTGGTTTATAAAAGAAAACTACATAAAAAAATGGAATTGAGGTTGCATCATATTATTGATCATCTTTATAATATCTTTCTTGAAAATGATGGATCAGAAAATTGTGCTCAATTGTTAGAAGAAGAAGTCAATAAAATGTTTGGCACAAAATATTTGAATGATGAGCATGATTGCAATGTTGTTAGTATGAATTCCTTGAATATCCAAAATGCTAATGATTATTGCACTAGTCATGAGAAAAATGTCTCCTATAGGAATGTCAATTTTTGCGGAGTGAATTGGGAGTGCAATTGCACACCAAAAAGGGAAGATAGATTTTGTAAGAGGCATAAATATTTAGAAACGAAAAAATTCCAAGAGAGGCTAGATAATTGTGCTGAAAGATTTAATTTTTTTCGCAATCCTTGTGAACTTTGCAATGAACATGGTCATTTAAATCTCCAATGCAAATTCTTTCATGATCAAATCGTGTCCAAAAATTGTGATAACTTGATTACCCTTGAGCATCATAAAGAGCTTAGTCTTCTTTTGGGGTATGAAGAAATGAAACATATAACTAAGGGTATTCCAAAATTTAATCTTGAGAGATTTCTTGATTTTGATCTAGAGGAAATTTATATGTTTTGTGCGGTAAATTGCATTGAGAATCCTTATATTGCCAACTATCTAAAGACAAGAAAACAAATAGAATATGAAGAGAGTACTAATGAAAGGGAAAATATTTCCCAATACCCTCCTAGTGTTTACTATGATGAATCAGATAACGAGGAGGAGCTTCCTATCCAATCAATCTCTTCAACAAGAAGCTTGAAAAGATTAATTAAACCCACACATGATGTGGTGAAGAAGAAGAAAAGAAGAAATAATAGAGGTAAAAAGGTATCTCTCCCAAATAATGTTGCTCCTATTATTGTTGTGCCTCATGAAAATGAATCAAAAATAATTGTGGAAGATGATGCACTTGATGATGATTTTGTTATGCCTATTGCTTGTTGTGATGATTATGATTGGGAAGATAATGATACTTCTTATAATCTTGGAAATCTTTTTGGCACCAACTTGGGAAATTATGATGATAGCAATTGTTATACCGTTGGTGCTATTCATACTATTAATGATGAGAGTGATTATGCTTATGATATGCCAAGCCACAAGCTTGGGGATGCTATGTTTGATGAGAATGACATGTTTGAGAATTTATTTACTGCAATTAATGTTTTTCCCAAGCTTGGGGATGCTATGCTTATTGAAGATGATCTTTTTAGCCCCCCTACTTTGAATGATCAAATTTGCTATGATGATTGCATGCCTCCTATCTATGATGAGAATAGAGTTGCTACTTATGATGATTATTGTGATGATACTTATGTTATAAAAAGTAGTGATGATTATATTTATAAAACTTGTCCTAGTTATGATTACCCTTTTCCTGAACATTACTCTTTTAATGTGGAAACAATTTATAGTATTCGAGTTTCATATGATACTCCCACCATTGTGAATGAGAAGAAATTTTCTTATGTGGAGAGTAATAAAATTTCTATGCTTGTGGATCATGAAGAGAATGCTTTATGTGATGGTTATATTGATGAATCTATTCATGATGCTACTGAAAATTATTATGAGAGAGGAACTTATGATTCATGATGCTCTCTTTATGTTTTAATTCTTATCTTTTATGCGAGCATCATTGAAATCATCATGCCTAGCTAAAAGGCATTAGAGAAAAGCGCTTGTTGGGAGACAACCCAACATTTACCTACTGTTTCTATGTGTTCACATGATTATGCTACTGTAGTAATAATATTTTATTTCTTTTGTTTCAATAAAGTGCCAAGTAAAGCCTTTGGGATAGTATGGATGATAGTTGACTTGAATCTGTGCAAAAACAGAAACTTTTGCGCTCAGTCCAGGAATTTTGAAAATTCACTGGAATGTTATTTTCATCTGAATTTGTTACAGGTGATAGATATACAAATTATCTACGTTGTCCTAATTTTTTATAATTTTTGGAGTAGCATAAGTATGGTTGTAGTACATATTATTACAGACTGTTCTGTTTTTGACAGATTCTGTTTTCAATGCATAGTTTGCTTGTTTTCTAGTTTCTATGGCTTATATTGCTCAATATAAATTGTGGCAAAGATATGATACAGTAGGAATTGTGTGTAAACAATTATGAATCTTGTATTTGACAGTACCAAAGTGAAATGGTTTGCTCTTTATCATACTAACCTATCTCACGAAGTTCCGTTAAGTTTTGTGTGATTGAAGTTTTCAAGTTTTAGGTGAAATGTCGATATGAGGAGAATAAGGAGTGAAAAGACCCTAAGATTGGGGATGCCCAAGGCACCCCAAGGTAATATTCAATGAAGATCCAAGAAACTAAGCTTGGGGATGCCCCGGAAGGCATCCCCTCTTTCGTCTCCAACATTATCGGTAACCTCACTTGGAGCTACATTTTTATTCGTCACATGATATGTGTTTTTCTTGGAGCGTCATTTTCTTGTTAGGATTTGCATGCTGTTATTTAGAATAATGTTTTGCATCTTTCTTTTCAATAAAAATGTCAAGGATAGCCTTTACCATGCTTATTTTGCAAGTATATGAGTTGCTGTTTCAAAACAGAAAGTTTATCGATGTTGCAAAAATTCCCAAGAAAATTAAGAATGTGTTAAAACGTTGAAACTTTTTGCACAATAAGCTCTGATAAATTTTCTACAGTTTGGTAAATTTTCATAATTTTTGGAGTTAAATAAGTATTGATACTCTTGCATTCTTTACAGACTGTACTGTTTGGGCAGATTGCTGTTATGTTTGCATTGTTTGTATATGTTTGCTTGTTTAATGATTCTATTTGAGGATAGGAGTATTAAATATGCAGAGGAATTTAGTATGCAATGTTGAATAATAATTTTAGTGATTTTCTACAGTAGAGAATGGTAAGGTTTTTGCATTGGTTCATACTAACTTATCTCACGAGTTCTTGTTGAGTTTTGTATGGATGAAGTTTTTAAGATTTAGGGAAACCGTGATATAAATGGAATTAAGGAGACACAAAAGCTCAAGATTGGGTATGCCCAAGGCATCCCAAGATAATATTTCAATAAGTCTCAAGCATCTAAGCTTGGGGATGCCCCGGTAGGCATCCCACCTTTCTTCATCAACAATTATCGGTTAGTATCGGTTGAGCCTAAGTTTTTGCTTCTTCACATGAGTTGTGCTATTCTTGGAATGTCATTTTGTTTTGTTTTGCTTGCTGTTTTAATAAAATACTTAGATCTGAAAGTTTTTAAATAAGAGAGAGTCCACAATTATCTACCTATTTACTTAACTACTCGCTTGATCTTCACTTATATCTTTTTGGAGTAGCTTGTCATTTACTCTTGTGCTTCACTTATATCCTATGAGTAAATTGTTGAATGAATTGAATATCATGAAGTTGAAATTATATGTTCATATCATGCCTAGTGGTAGCTTCACATAGGGTTTAGAAAGTGAAATCTTTTGAGGCTTGACAATCACAATATTGGCCATACAAGCAATTCATGAATGATTAGTAGAAGGAAGAGAACTTTCACATGCAAATACACTATCTTGGAAATCTTTTGTGATTGTGAGCCCCCATCAAAATATTATATGCCAAAATTGTTGACGTTGGACAAGGAAGACAACGTAATGATTTATGTTTGTTCATATTCACATAGAAGTTATATTGTCATAGATCCTTCAACATGTGGTGCTTGCCCCCCATCTTTGCTAGCCAAAAATTCCGCACTAAGTAGAGATACTACTTGTGCATCCAAAAACCCTTAAACCCAAATCTTATTTTCAAGAGTCCACCATACCTACCTATGGATTGAGTAAGATCCTTCAAGTAAGTTGTCATCGGTGCAATAAGGCAATAAAAAATGCTTCTAAAAGTGTAAGATCATTTAGTGTAAGAGAAAATTGAGCGTTGTATGAACTTGTGATGGTAAAGAAATAAAAGCGGCAGACTGCATAATAAAGATTGCCATCACAAGGGGCAATATAATGTGACGTTCTTTTGCACTAAGGGGTTTAGCATACAAACAAATAAGCGCATGGCAACCTCTGCTTCCCTCTGCGAAGGGCGTATCTTTTACTTTTATGTATTTACTTTTATGCAAGAGTCAAAGTTTTTCTCTCTATTCCTTTTTATTTTTCTCCTTTAGCAAGCATCATGTGGTGAGGAAAGATCTAGGCACATATGTCCAGTTGGATATGGGTGGCATGAGTTATTATTGTTGACATCACCCTTGAGGTGAATACGTTGGGAGGCGAAATTATAAGCCCCTATCTTTCTATGTGTCTGGTTGAAACGTTTTGCTCATGTGTATGCGGTGAGTGTTAGCAATCATAGAAGACTATATGATGGTTGAGTATGTGGAGCTCTTACTTAGACTCTGTTGAATAAGTTGAATTGCAATTGTTTGGTGACTGAGAACATAGGTTGTTGAGTTTCAAGAGAATTCATTGTTTGAACCTTAACATGTGAATTGGTTGCTACTTTAACATGAGAAGTTTTATAAGAAAGAATTGCTGTTATGATGCTAGGAAAAGTGATTGGAATTGTCATTGATCAAACTTGTGCACTTTGCTAGCATTCACACTTCATAAATTATTTCTTTTATCATTTACCCACTCGAGGACGAGTAGGAATTAAGCTTGGGGATGTTGATACGTCTCCAATGTATCTATAATTTATGAAGTATTCATGCTGTTATATTATCATTCTTGGATGTTTTACAATCATTTTATAGCAACTTTATATCATTTTTTTGGGACTAACCTATTGACCCAGTGCCTAGTGCCAGTTGCTGTTTTTGCTTTTTTTTACATCACAGGAAATCAATATCAAACGGAGTCCAAACACCGCGAAACTTTTTGTGGATTTTTTATGGACCAGAAGACATCCAGTGGGCCAGAGAAGCACCTGGGGGGGTGCCCCGAGGGGGGCACAACCCACCAGGGCGCGCCTGGGGGCCCAGGTGCGTCCAGGTGAGTTGTGCCCACCTCGGTGGCCTCCCGCACCCCCTCTTTGCCCTATAAATCACCAAATATTCCAAAAACCCTAGGGGTAACCCTAGATCAGAAGTTCCACCGCCGCAAGGCCTCTGTATCCACGAGATCCAATCTAGACCCCGTTCCGGCACCCTGCCGGAGGGGGAGATCATCACCGGTGGCCATCTCCATCATCCCGGCGACCACCACGATGAGGAGGGAGTAGTCCACCCTCGGGACTGAGGGTTTGTACCAGTAGCTATGTGTTTAATCTTTCTCTCTCTCGTGTTCTTGAGATGTCACGATCTTGATGTATCGCTAGCTTTGTTAATATAGTCGGATCATATGGTGTTTTCCCCTCTCTATCTTGTTGTGATGAATTGAGTTTTTCCCTTTGAGGCTTCATTTTATCGGATTGAATACTTTTATGGATTTGAGAGCACTTGATATATGTCTTGCATACGAATACCCGTGGTGACAATGGGGTATTATATTGATTCACTTGATATATGTTTTGGCACTCAACTCGCGGATTCCCGAGGTGACATTGGGGTAATCTATGCATAGGGGTTGATGCACACGTTCTTGTCTTTGTTTCTCCGGTAGAAATCTTGGGGCACTCTTTGAGGTTCTTTGTGTTGGATTGAGCATTACGAATCTGAATTTGCTTTGGTGTTATTTTAGTACGAACTCTTGGATAGATCGATCGGAAAGAATAGCTTTGAGATGGTTTCGTACCCTACAAACAATTTATTCTTATGTTCTCCGCTAGATAGTAACTTTGGAGTGATTCTTCATCGCACGTTGAGGGATGGTTGTATGATCCAATTATATTAGCATTGTTGAGAGATTGCACTAGCGAAAATACGGACTCTAGGCCTTGTTTTCAAGCATTGCAATACCGTTTGTGCTCACTTTTGTCAATTGCTACCTTGCTGTTTTTATTTATTCAGATTATAAAAATATATTTCTACCATCCATATTACACTTTTATCACCATCTCTTCGCCGAACTTGTGCACCTATACAATTTGCCATTGTATTGGGTGTGTTGGGGACACAAGAGATTTCTTGTTTTTGGTTGCAGGGTTGTTTGAGAGAGACCATCTTCATCCTACGCCTCCCACGGATTGATAAACCTTAGGTCATCCACTTTAGGGAAAATTGGTACTGTCCTACAAAACTCTGCGCTTGGAGGCCCAACACGAGTCTACAAGAATAAAGTTGCGTAGTAGACATCAACACTCCTCATTGCCTGATCAAATGCATATCTGTAAGAATGTCCTTGAGAGCTTGCTTGCGACACTGATGAACATGCCGGATAAGACCAAGGATGGGCAGAAGGCAAGAAAAGACTTGCAAGATTTGAAAATCAGGGCAGATCTGCACATGCCGCCTCGTAAAAAGTCAGAGGAGATAGAGACGGAGATAGTGGCGCGGGAGAAGAAGGGGAAAAAGTAAAGGAAGAGGATTATTGCCCCCCTTCTTGCTTCACCTTAAGTCTGGCTGAGATCGATCAATTCTTCAAGTGCCTTACCGGAATCAAAGTTAGTTCCGGTTACTGTGGGAAGATAAGCAGATTTCTAGACACGAAGAAGAAAAGGTTCAGCGGGAAGAAGTCCCATGACTGTCATGTGATGATGACGCAGATACTACCTGTTTCCCTTAGAGGGATAATGGACAAGCACGTCCGTGACACGCTTATTGGTCTCTGCAACTTTTTCGACGTCATCTCTCGAAAGTCGATCAGTGTGAAGCAGCTCCGAAGGCTACAGGAAGAGATCATTGTGATACTAAATGAGCTTGAGATGTACTTCCCGCCCGCGTTTTTTGACGTCATGGTGCATCTGTGTGTCCATATTGTGGACGACATAATAGACCTGGGGCCGTCATTCCTGCACAACATGATGCCATTTGAGAGGATGAATGGGATTATCAAAGGATTCGTTTGTAACATGTCCCGTCCGGATGGAAGCATCGTCCAGGGCTATCTGACACAAGAGTGCATCTCTTTCTGCGAGAATTTTCTATATGGCACAGACCGGCCGCCTGGTGTTGGTTTGCCCGTTAAGAAGCACGTTGGGAGGCTCGAAGGAGAAGGTCACTCCAACGGTCGCAAGGAACTTCATGTGGCCTACTCAGATCGACGCAACGACTTTGACAGAGCAAACTTGGTAGTGCTACAACACCTAGACCAGGTAGATCCTTTCGTGACACTGCACAAAGAAACTATCGCAAAGAAGTATCGTGACCGGGGGGCATGCAGGACGGACGCCGAAGTTACTAGAGAGCACAACTCCACTTTCCTACATTGGTTCAAAGAGCATATTCTTGCTAATCCCCCGGAAGAGGGCTCTAAGGACGGATTGCTCATATACGCCTTAGCACATGGCCCCTCACCCAACCTCATCACCTATCAGGAATACGATATCAACGGATACACACGGAGGCCAAAGATATGAACAGTGATTTTCAGAACTCAGGGGTGATGATGGAATGCATGACCGGCAGCGACAACGGCGCAACTGAGTGCTTTTATGGAAGGGTCGAGGAGATCTGGGAGCTTGACTACTCTGGACTGCACAGCGCGACGATGTTCCATGTCAGATGGGCTAAGAATGTCGAAAGAGAAAACCGGTATTTCACTACCATGACTATACCCGACGCCAAGAGCGCTACCGTGAACGCCATCGCAAAAAACGAGCCATGGGTACACGCTAAGAACGTGACACAATGCTTCTTCATAACCGACTAGAGCAATCTGAGCCATGTTGTCGTGAGGAGAGGCAAAAGGAACATCATTGGAATGGATGGAGTCGCCAACGAGGAAGACTACGACCAGTACGGCAACTCAATGAGGGAAGATGACGATGACGATGAAGTATACGTCAAAAGAAGAATCAATACTACATTACCTAAGAAAGATCGTACTCCATGGAAAAGGAAAAGTCACAATGAGGGGCTCAATTATTTGTCAACGAACAAGAAGGGAAAGAAGCTCACTCAAAAATGAAAACGTCAAAGCTGAGAAACCGTTATCGGTCAAATGATGTAATATATATGTTCCTATTTTGTTTACACACTTAACCTATTTTGTATACATACTTAACCGTCAAATGATGCAATATATATCGCCTTAGTTATATACATTGTATCACCTTCCCTTCGTTCCTGCTCTCGGAAAAAAAGGAAAAGAAAAGAAAAAGAAGAAAAGAAAATAAAAGGAAAAGAAAATAGAAGAAACAAACAGGAAAACTGTTATAGCTACTGGTGATAGCAGTAGCGCCTTTCTAGAAAAGCGCTATAGCTACGTTTGATAGCAGTAGCGCTGTTTGGTAAAACGCGCTATAGCTACTGGTGATAGCAGTAGCGCTGTTTGATAAAACGCGCTATAGCTACCTTAGCTATAGCGCATTTTGTGGAAACGCGCTACTGCTATGTTGAGTTAAGCCCCCCGCGGGCTTCCCACCTCTGCTTCTTCCCCCAAATCCCCACTCTCTCTTCTCCCCCCTCGTCGCCGCTGGAGCCCATGCCCTCGCCGCGCCCCTGCCTCGAGCGCCGAAGCCCTGCCCTCGCCCTCGACCTCGCCGGAGTCGTCGTCTCCCCCGACCCTGCCTTGCCTCGGTGCCGCGCTGTCTCCCTCGCCCTCGTCGGAGTCGTCGTCTCCCTCGACCCGCCTCGCCTCGGTGCCGCGCTGTCTCCCCCGACCCCGCCTCGCCTCGGTGCCGCGTCGTCTCCCCTGACCGCATCTCTCTCTTTGCCCTCTATAAGCCCTCTTCCCTCCCCTCTTCTCTGCTCTCTGCTCTCTCTCTGTCTCTGTTAGTATGAACCCTAGCTATTTAGTGCTAGTTAGTATGAATTAGTATGAACCCTAGGCGATTTTTTAGTGGTAGTTAGTTAATTAGAATTAGTATGAACCCTAGTTAATTGTGTAGTATGAACCCTAGTTAAAAATAACCCTAGGACAAATTAGTGGCTATTTTTTAGTGGTAGTTAGTATGAACCCTAGGTTTCAAACTATTGCTATTTTTTGTTAACGCAATTGTTGCTATTTAAAAAAAATAGAATTAGTATGATCCCTATAGTTAATTAGTTGGTATGAACCCTAGTTAAAAAACCAGAATTAGTATGGGTTAAATGAATTCTAGGTATTTTAGGTGTAGTTAACAGAATTCTAGGTATTTTTTTAGTTAAAGCAATTGTTGCTATTTAAATATATAATAGAATTGATTAACCCTAGGTGAATTAGTATTTACCCTAGGACAAATTAGGTAGTATGAACCTAGTTAATTAGTAGGAAATTAACTAGATTTTCAAATTAGGACAGAAATTTAGGTAGGCTGAATTTAGTTTCAAGTTCTATATTTTTCTTGCTGTTATATGCAAATTTGAAGTGGTCATCTGATATGTGGACATGTGATTTCGACATGTGATGTTTGGAATTTGGACATGTGATATTTGGAAAATCATGGTTATGTGCAGGGTAAATGATCCGAGTGGCCTATGTTCTGCCGGAATGTTGATTCATTTCCGTTCCAGTGAATTTCAGGCGCTCGATATGTCCACTTTTTAGCAAAGGTCATGCCGAAATTTCCCGTGAATTTTGGCATGACTTGTGCTAGAAAGTAGGCATATCGAGTGCCGGGATTTGCTGCGACGGGAATGAAACGACATTCCGGCAAACCATAGACCTTTTTTTAATGTCATTTCTCATTTATTATAGTTTAAGAATTAAACGAGGAGACTTAATCATAGGAAACATGTCGAACAACGAAGAAACCGGGCCTTCTGACCAAGATGCTGACGAGATGGATTATGAGGGTGAACAACAGTACCTCGACTTTTTGTCTGCTAAGCACAGTCAAGGTTTGCAGGGTGGCCTCAATGATGGTACTGATGCCGACATCGACACCGATGGCGGCGGCACCGATGGCGGCACCGAGACCGGCGGGGAAGGTACCAGCGGGGAAGATACCGGCGGGGAAGGTACCGGCGCCGAAGCCGCTATCGAAAAGAAGAAGCAGAAGAAGCAGAGGATACGAAAACCTAACAAACTCAGCATTGGACGACTGGTGATCACAAAGATGGCCCCTGGCAAGTTTGAGCCATTAGAGCTGGAAGAACCTTGCAAGTGCTATGGGAACCAAGTCAGATACATACTACGGGAATGCGCGAGCATCAACGACGATGACTTAAGGGGTAAAGAACATTTGAGGCAGTTGCTCCTGACGAAGTTGCACAAGAGATTCAAGTTCCCCGACCAGGATGATACAATAGAACAACCGTGGGATGATCCGAAGATGAAAAAGATTAACAATCACGCCATTGGCATGTTCAGCAATGATTTGGCCTCCTGGAAAGGGAGGGTGAAATGAGCTATTGAGGCTGAGGAACCCCTGTCCAAGATTCTGGAGGAAAATCCGACACTTATGGAAGAGGAGTTCCAAAAGTTCAAGGACACTTGCGCTACCGAGACAGCCAAGGCTAAGGCTGCGAAATTCAAGAGCCTTCAGCAATGGAACACGGGGAACCAACGCCTCGGAAGCCGTGGCTACCTTGGCAAACACTAGTGCAGAATCGGACTGTAGTGCTGGTTGGTAAGGGCCTTTAGTGCCGGTTCTGCAACTGGCACTAAAGGGTGGGGACTAAAGGTCCCCCCCTTTAGTCCCGGTTCAACACGAACCGGGACCAAAGGCCCACCATGTGGCACGAGCCCGCGCCGGGCGCTGGGAGACCTTTAGTCCCTGTTGGTAACACCAACCGGGACTAAAAGGTTTAGGGGTTTATGAGTTTATGATTTATTTTTTGCTTTAGTTTTGTGTTTTGCATTTAATTCTTTTTCATTTCAAACATATTTTACGCTACTACATATTGTACACGTTATGCATATATATAAATAGAATTTCTCATAGAACCGATCATATATATATCATCGAATTTCTCGCACGACCATTCACATGCATATATATATACAATTTGGTATATACAATTTCTCCTACAATTTGCAGATCATTACATGGAGGCATTAGGTCCATCTAGCTAGGTACGGTGTAATGGTATTCTCCTTTGGGATCTATGACCTGGTCGAGCAAAAATCCCGCTATTTCCTCTTGAATCGCTCATACGCGATTCTCTGGTAGGAGCTTATCCCGCATGTCCCTCATCTTTAAAGAAGGAGATCAATATGCATGTATTAGTTGTGTGTGTGTATATTAGATAATGATGTAAAAATTGTGAATAGTGTTCTGGCAAACGTACCCATCGGTTTCTATCATCTTTGCTCCTTTTGGACGCCATCATGCGAATGTTCTCGCAAACGTAGTATGCACATAAATTAGTCCCCGACACCTGCTTCAGGGCCTTTATGAGAATAGAATTCAATCAGATAATAATTAATCAAGCATGATAATGGTATTGAAACTAGAATTAAAGAGATGTTAGCTAGCTACTACTACTTAATTAATTACCTTGGGTCGCACCCATGTCAGCTGTTGTTTCCATTGGCCTTTCACCTTTTTGATGAACTTTTCCCAAGCCCTGCCCGCCGGCAAAGAAATTGAATAAAGGAGTTATTAATTAGTTGATATCAGGAAACGAACTAAAGAGGCCGATATAGTGCGATAATGATTGAAATTACCTGTCGACCATCCCCCTCACGATTGAGTATTCATTAGCATCTTTAAGTAGTGAGTCCAGTACTTGAACTTTTCCCTTGTCAACTTCAATGATTAACAAGATCCAGTGGAAACTGCATGCGCACACATTTGTATAATTAAGCGGGCATGTGCATAACTCATCAACTACACTTGTTAACATCTAGTAAGCAAAAACAGAATTTGTAGTACAAGATAGTGTCACTCACCCGAAGTTGTAAGGAAGTAGTATTTCTGGTTGGGTATTTAGTCGCACCAAGAACTCTAGCAAGGTTTTCTCTATGTATGGTCGATCATATTCATGTGACCATGTCTCTTCATTAATGATATTTGGGTCAATGAACCCAATGCCATAGCGTCCAGCTTTTTTCATTTCATAGATCTTCATTCTGCATAATACCACAGAAAAGAATATAGTGAGGATAATTACAGTTAATGAATGAGCACTACAGCTAGCTAGAGACTTAACTTACAGAAAGAAATCACTTACAGACAATAGCAACTGATGATAGATTTGTCGAGTGTGTCTTGATTGAATAACTGAAACAGTTCTTGAAACTCAACCCACAGAGCTTTTTCATGGAAGTAATGATCTTCTTTGACTTGCACCATGAGGGACTCTTTATCTGTAGTCTTGGCTTCTCTCATGTACCATTGATGCAATTCATACATTCTCGTTGATAGACGCTTGATCTCCTCAGGCATGACCATAGGTTCGTCGCGGGCTTATTTCCGTTTTAGTTCCTCCTCTTTAAACGTTTCAATGGGCTCGATGCCTAGGAGTTGTTCTACAGTGACACCGGCCTCTTCAGCATGCCTTCTATGATTGTTGGTTATTACCAGCTGATCGGTGCCGGTACTCACATGTGTTGGTACAATGAGCGAGGGGATCGATTGCACCGCCTGTTCTCCCAGCTGGGGAATAGTTTTCCCGCTTTTTTGGCAGCTGCTTGGCTCGAGCTCGAGCTCGACTCCTTTTTTTGTGCTTCATATGACTTCTTGATTTGGCAATCATAGTCTGAGTCAATATGTGATGTTTGCTTGAACTACGTCGGTATTTCCCCAAAGAGGAAGGGATGATGCAACACAACAACGGTAGGTATTTCCCTCAGTGATGAGACCAAGGTTATCGAACCAGTAGGAGAACCATGCAACACCATGTAAATAGCTCCTGCACACAAAGAACAAATACTTGCAACCCGATGTAAGAGAGGGGTTGTCAATCCCTCACGGGTAAAAAGATAGATACAATTGTAGTAGATTGGATAAATAGATCTCGCGGGAACGCGAGATGAAATAAATAAGTAAAAATTACAGCAAGGTATTTTTGTATTTTTGGATTAATAGATCTGAAAATAAAAGCAAATAAAAATAGATCGCAAAGGCAAATATATTAAAGAAGAGACCCGGGGGCCGTAGGTTTCACTAGTGGCTTCTCTCGAGAAAAATAGCAAACGGTGGATAAATAAATTACTGTTGGGCAATTGATAGAACTTCAAATAATCATGATGATATCCAGGCAATGATCATTATATAGGCATCACGTTCAAGATTAGTAGACCGACTCCTGCCTGCATCTACTACTATTACTCCACACATCGACCGCTATCCAGCATGCATCTAGTGTATTAAGTTCATGGAAAAATGGAGTAATGCAATAAAAACGATGACATGATGTAGACAAGATCTATTTATGTAGAAATAGACCCCATCTTGTTATCCTTAATAGCAACGATACATACGTGTCGTTTCCCCTTCTGTCACTGATCAAGCACCGTAAGATCGAACCCATCACAAAGCACCTCTTCCCATTGCAAGATAAATAGATTAAGTTGGCCAAACAAAACCCAAATACCGGAGAAGAAATACGAGGCTATAAGTAATCATGCATATAAGAGATCAAAAGACTCAAATAACTTTCATGGATAAAAACATAGATCTGATCATAAACTCAAAGTTCATCAGATCCCAACAAACACACCGCAAAAAGAGTTACATCAAATAGATCTCCGAGAGACCATTGTATTGAGAATCAAAAGAGAAAGAGGAAGCCATCTAGCTACTAACTATGGACCCATAGGTCTACAATGAACTACTCACGCATCATCAGAGAGGCACCAATGAGGATGATGAACCCCTCCGTGATGGTGTCTAGATTGGATCTGTGGTTTCTGGAACTTGTGGCGGCTGGAATTGATTTTCGTCGACTCCCCTAGGGTTTCTGGAATATTGGGGTATTTATAGAGCAAAGAGGCGGTGAGGGAGGTCTCCGAGATGGGCACAACCCATCAGCGCGCGCCTGGGGGCCCAGGCGCGCCCTGGTGTCTTGTGCTCACCTCGGGCCCCCTCTTCGGTACTTCTTTGGCCCACTGGATGTCTTCTGGTCCAAAAAAAATCTCCAAAAAGTTTCGCTGCGTTTGGACTCCGTCCTCGAGTAGGTAAATGATAAAAACAGAATTTTTTATGTGGAATGCTGCCTAACATGTTCATCACATATTCTTTTCTTTGTAGCATGGACATTTGGACTTTTATATGATTCAAAGCAATAATCTAGTTTTGACATGAGGACTTTAATACTCAAGCATATCAACAAGCAACCATGTCTTTTGAAAATATCAACGCTAAAGCAAGTTATCCCTAACCCATTACGCTCAATCATTGATCCATTCATGAAACACACTCGCATATTAGCTACACCCAATGCTCAAATATGATCATAGTGCCCCTTAGTTGGCGCTTTATAAGAGAAGATGGAGACTCAAATAAAAATAAAAATTGCATAAAGTAAATAGAAAGGCCCTTCGCGGAGGGAAGTAGGGATTTGTAGAGGTGCCAGAGCTCAAAGTGAAAAAAATAGAGATAAAAACATTTTGGGAGGCATGCTTTTCCTGCCCACAAGAACGATCGAGAAGTTCCCAATACTTTCCATGCTAGATATATCATAGGCGGTTCCCTAACAGAAAATAAAGTTTATTCCTTTTTCCACCATACTTTCACTTTCCATGGCTAACCGTATCCATGGGTGCCCTCCATACCAACACTTTCCAAGGAATTTATTATTTGAAAACATAAAGTAAATTCATTTTTCATTTCAGGACTGGGCATCCCTAATACCTTTGCCGTACTCTCGTGCAATGACAAGTGGATAAACACTCATCGTGAGAATAACATATCTAGCATGGAAATATATTAGCCACCCCCTACCGTTTCGCGAGCGGTACGAGCACACAAAAGAGAAGTTTATTTTGAAAATTACAGATGGCACATACAAATTTGCTTAGAACGGCACAGAAATACCGCATATAGGTAGGTATAGTGGACTCATATGGCAAAAACTGGTTTAAAGGATTTGGATGCACAAGTAGTGATCATACTTAGTGCAAAATGAAGGCTAGCAAAAGATTGAGAAGCATCGAACCAAGAAACGAAAAATCTCATACTTGAGCATTAAGCATAAGTAACACCAAATAATGCACCACAAGTAGGACATAATTTCATTGCATAACTATTGACTTTCGTGCTTGCATAGGGAATCACGAACCTTAACACCAATATTCTTACTAAAGCATAATTACTCATCAACATGTCTCACATATCACTATCATCATATGTCAAAACTATTACAAAGAATCAAGTTTATTTTGTCCAACGATCTTCATGAAAGTTTTTATTATATCCTCCTTGGATATCTATCACTTTGGGACTAATTTCATATGTTGCTTTTACTAAGCTCCAACAAATATAAGTGAAGAACATGAGCATCATATTTCTTTCTCTCAAATTAATTTAAGTGAAGCAAGAGAGAATTTATTTAAAATTTTACTAACTCCCAAATAAATATAAGTGAAGCATGAGAGAATTTCTTCAAAGATAATAAAGCACACCGTGCTCAAAAAGATATAAGTGAAGCACTAGAGCAATTCCAAGGCTCTAAAGATTTAAGTGAAGCATAGGAGCAAGCATAGCATAATTTTTGTCTTTCTCAAAAAGGTGTGTCCAGCAAGGATTCAAGACTTAAAATAAAAAGCAAAACAAGCAAAGACTCATATCATACAAGACGCTCCAAGCAAAACTCATAATATGTGACGAATAAAAATATAGCTCCAAGTAAAATACCGATGGTCGTTAGAAGAAAGAGGGGATGCCACTCGGGGGCATCCCCAAGCTTAGTTGCTTGATACTTCTTGAATACTACCTTGGGGTGCCTCGGGCATCCCCAAGCTTAGCCTTTTGCTAATCCTTATTCCTTCATCCATCGTGATCTCACCCAAAACTTGAAAACTTCAATCACACAAAACTCAACAAAACCTTCGTGAGATCCGTTAGTATAAGAAAGCAAATCACCACTATAAGTACTATTGCAAACCCATTCATATTTTATTTTTGCATTATATCTACTGTATTCCAACTTTTCTATGGCAAAAACTCTTCAAAGGAAACCATAGAATCATCAAAACAAGCACACAACGCAAAGAAAACAGAATCTGTCAAAAACAGAGCAGTCTGTAGCAATCTGAAAACTTCAAATACTTCTGTAACTCCAAAAATTCTGAAAAATTAGGACAACGTGAGAAATTTGTTTATTAATCTTCTTCAAAAAGAATCAAATCAAAAGCACTATTTTTTAAAAATAAGAATTGTTTTCCTGAGCGCAAAAGTTTCTGTTTTTCAGCATGATCAAATCAACTATCACCCAAATCATCCCAAAGGCTTTGCTTGGCACAAACACTAATTTAAACCACAAAAACACATCTAACCAGAGGCATAATTTTGCAAACACTCAAGAACAGGAAGAGAGACAAAAATAAATTTTATTCATTGGGTTGCATCCCAACAAGCGCTATAGTTTTATGCCCCTAGCTAGGCATAAGATTTCAATGATGCTCACATGAAAGACAAGAATTGAAGCATAAAGAGAGTATCATAAAACTTGTGACTACAATTTATAAGTCTAACATGCTTCCTACGCATAGGAATTTTATAAGAAAACAAATTATCAAGACAAGAAACATCTAACATATGCAAAGAAGAGGAATAAAACATTGACGATCTCAACATAACGAGAGGTAATTTAGTAACATGAAAATTTCTACAACCATATTTTCCTCTCTCATAATAATTACATCTAGGATCATAATCAAATTCAATAATATAACTATCAAATAAAATATTCTCTTCATGATCCACATGCATGCAAAGTTGACACTCTTCCAAAATAGTGGGATTATCATCAAATAAAGTCATGACCTCTCCAAGCCCACTTTTATAAAAAAATTCATAAGGTTGAACACTCTCCAAATATGTGGGATTATTTTTACTTAAAGTTGACGCTCTTCCAAACCCACTTTCAATATTATTGCAAACATTATTATCAATATCATATTCATCATGAGGCTTAAATAAATTTTCAAGATCATAAGAAGAATCACCCCAATCATGATCATTACAATTAGTGGACATATCAAAATTAGCATCCCCAAGCTTGGGGTTTTGCATATAATTAACACAATTGACATTAATAGAATTTATAATAACATCATTGCAATCATACTTTTCATTCAAGGAGTATTCATGAATCACTTTATAAATTTCTTCGTTTAACACTTCATCACAATTTTCAGATTCATAGATCTCAAGGAAAACTTCATAAAGATAATCTAGTGAACTCAATTCACTAGCAATTGGTTCATCATAATTGGATATTTTGAAAAGATTAGCAAGTGAATGAGGATCCATAACAATATATTTTTAGCAAGCGAAGATGCAAGCAAATAGAAGGCACATGGCAACACAAGCAAACATGAGATCTGACGAGAAAAAGGCGAACGAAAAAGAGGGCGAATAAAATGGCAAATTTTTGTGAAGTGGTGGAGATGAAAACGAGAGGCAAATGGCAAATAATGTAAATTGCAAGGAGATGAGATTTGTGATTAGGAATCTAGTAGATGTTGATGATGTCTCCCCAGCAACGGCGCCAGAAATTCCTTTTGATGTTTGCTTGAACTACGTCGGTATTTCCCCAAAGAGGAAGGGATGATGCAGCACAGCAACGGTAGGTATTTCCCTCAGTGATGAGACCAAGGTTATCGAATCAGAAGGAGAACCACGCAACACCACGTAAACAGCTTCTGCACACAAAGAACAAATACTTGCAACCCGATGTAAGAGAGGGGTTGTCAATCCCTCACGGGTAAAAAGATAGATAAAATTGTAGTAGATTGGATAAATAGATCTCGCGGGAACGCGAGATGAAATAAATAAGTAAAAATTGCAGGAAGGTATTTTTGTGTTTTTGGATTAATAGATCTGAAAATAAAAGCAAATAAAAATAGATCGCAAAGGCAAATATATTAAAGAAGAGATCCAGGGGCCATAGGTTTCACTAGTGGCTTCTCTCGAGAAAAATAGCAAACGATGGATAAATAAATTACTGTTGGGCAATTGATAGAACTTCAAATAATCATGATGATATCCAAGCAATGATCATTATATAGGCATCACGTCCAAGATTAGTAGACCGACTCCTGCCTGCATCTACTACTATTACTCCACACATCGACCGCTATCCAGCATGCATCTAGTGTATTAAGTTCATGGAAAAATGGAGTAATGCAATAAGAACGATGACATGATGTAGACAAGATCTATTTATGTAGAAATAGACCCCATCTTGTTATCCTTAATAGAAATGATACATACGTGTCGTTTCCCCTTCTGTCACTGGGATCAAGCACCGTAAGATCGAACCCATCACAAAGCACCTCTTCCAATTGCAAGATAAATAGATCAAGTTGGCCAAACAAAACCCAAATACCGGAGAAGAAATACGAGGCTATAAGTAATCATGCATACAAGAGATCAAAAGACTCAAATAACTTTCATGGATAAAAACATAGATCTGATCATAAACTCAAAGTTCATCGAATCCCAACAAACACACCGCAAAAAGAGTTACATCAAAGAGATCTCCGAGAGACCATTGTATTGAGAATCAAAAGAGAGAGAGGAAGCCATCTAGCTACTAACTATGGACCCGTAGGTCTACAATGAACTACTCACGCATCATCGGAGAGGCACCAATGAGGATGATGAACCCCTCCGTGATGGTGTCTAGATTGGATCTGTGGTTTCTGGAACTTGCGGCGGCTGGAATTGATTTTCGTCGACTCCCCTAGGGTTTCTGTAATATTGGGGTATTAATAGAGCAAAGAGGCGGTGCGGGAGGTCTCCGAGATGGGCACAACCCATCAGGGCGCGCCTGGGGGCCCATGCGCGCCCTGGTGTCTTGTGCTCACCTTGGGCCCCCTCTTCGGTACTTCTTTGGCCCACTGGATGTCTTCTGCTCCAAAAAAATTTTCCAAAAAGTTTTGCTCCGTTTGGACTCCGTTTGATATTGATTTCCTGCGATGTAAAAAACAAGCAGAAAACAGCAACTGGCACTGGGCACTATGTCAATAGGTTAGTCCCAAAAAATGATATAAATTTGCTATAAAATGATTGTAAAACATCCAAGAATGATAATATAACAACATGGAATAATCAAAAATTATAGATACGTTGGAGACGTATAAATATGCTTGGGAGCTGGTGGTTGAGCCATACGAATAAAGTGGTCAATGACATGCTTAGGTACTTTCTCCTCTGGTGGCGGGGGCGGTTTCGGTCCAAAATGGGCCTTCAATTGGGCTTGCACTTCAATCTCGTTTTCCGCGTCAGTCAGGTGGTAAGGCAACCTCGGAAGAGGCTTGAGGCTTGGACCAAATCTGTAATTCTTGCCTCCTGTTGTACCGCTAGCCGCCGTAGCTGCGGCGCCTCTCTTCCGCTGTTGCTTAGGCGGCGGAGCCCGCTGAGGCAGCGGAGACGGCTGATGAGTGGGATCCGATCACGAGGAAATTGATTAGAATACTGGTAATTGATTAGAATACGAGTGGGACCCGACGAGACGACAAGTGGGACAAGGAAAAGAAGGTTTTTTACACGGACCCGATCACGAGGAAATTGATTAGAATACTGGTAATTATTCTTTTACCACCTTACATTTAGCTTCTGATCAAGTCGACTACACATTCGTAAATGATTCACGTTCCTTCTGCAGGAGAAGCAACACCAGCTTGCAGCCGAAAGCCAGTCTTCGCCGATGAGGCCCAAGTGGGACACCCCTCTCAACCGGGCCTTGAACGAACTTAAGGGACTCCCTTTGGACCAGCGGCCGCAATATGGACATGTGCACGGTGCCGGAGATAGCGCCACGTGGAAGGTCTTTTACAACGAGGGCTCGGAGGCCAAGAAGCAGAAAAAGAAGTTTAGTCAGGCGAACATCGATGAGAAGAAGAAGCTTGCGTTCGAGAAAAAAAGCAGCTGAGGACGCGAAAAAAGCAGCCGAGGAGAAAAATGAGTTGCTACAGCAGGCAGTCGCTGCAGCTGTAGATGCCTGCAGAAATGATTTTGCTACTAACTTGATCCCGGCTATCATCAACTGGACGAAGGAAAATCCAGACAAGACGGTAGATGATTTCCCCATGCCCAGTTTCGTCGCGAGCAACTCGGTGAACAACACCACCGCACCATCACCTGCTCACGCAACCGCGCCTGCTCCCGCACCCACACTCGCACTCGCACCTGCACCCGCTCATAGCAGCCCGTCCTCAGTCTCTGGCGCGCTAGGCGGGCCTTCGTCTTTGGCAGAGCTCGACGCCCTCACGGTAATTGAAGGAAATATGCCCTAGAGGCAATAATAAAGTTGTTATTTTATATTTCCTTATTCATGATAAATTTTTATTATTCATGCTAGAATTGTATTGATCGGAAACCATAATACATGTGTGAATACATAGACAAAACACCGTGTCCCTAGTAAGCCTATACCAGACTAGCTCGTTGATCAAAGATGGTTCAGGTTTCCTAACCATGGACATGAGTTGTCATTTGATAACAGGATCACATCATTAGGAGAATGATGTGATGGACAAGACCCATCCGTTAGCTTAGCATAATGATCGTTCAGTTTTATTGCTATTGCTTTCTTCATGACAAATACATATTCCTTCGACTATGAGATTATGCAACTCCCGGATACTGGAGGAATGCCTTGTGTGCTATCAAACATCACAACGTAACTGGGTGATTATAAAGATGCTCTACAGGTATCTCCAAAGGTGTCTGTTGAGTTGGCATAGATCGAGATTAGGATTTGTCAGTCCGAGTATCGGAGAGGTATCTCTGGGCCCTCTCTGTAATACACATCATAACCTTGCAAGCAAACGACTAAGGAGTTAGTCACGAGGTGATGTATTATGGAACGAGTAAAGAGACTTGCCGGTAATGAGATTGAACTAGGTATGAAGATACCGACGATCGAATCTTGGGCAAGTAACATACCGATGGACAAAGGGAATTACGTATGTTGTCATAACGGTTCAACTGATAAAGATCATCGTAGAATATGTAGGAGCCAATATGAGCATCCAGGTTCCGCTATTGGTTATTGACCGAAGAGGTGTCTCGGTCATGGCTGCATAGTTCTCGAACCCGTAGGGTCCGCATGCTTAACGTTCGATGACGATTTAGTATTATATGAGTTATGTGATTTGGTGACCGAATGTTGTTCGGAGTCCCGGATGAGATCACGGACATGACGAATAGTCTCGAAATGGTCAAGAGGTAAAGATTGATATATAGGACGATGATATTCGGACACCGGAAGTGTTTCAGAAGGTACCGGGTACATATCGGGTCACCGGAAGGGGTTCCTGGCACCCCCGGCAAAAGATATGGGCCTTATAGGCCAAGAGGGGAAACGCACCAGCCACAAAGGGCTGGTGCGCCCCCCATATGGGCCGAACCAGAGGAGAAGGAAAGAGGGGAAGGGAGAAGGAAAGGGGGGATTCGGCCTCCCCCTTCCTTCCCTCCTCCCTCCTCTTTCCTTCCCCCTCCGACAAATAAGGAAGGGGGAGGGCGCCGGCCATGGGGAGACCCCAAGTAGGATTCGGCCTACTTGGGCGCCTCCTGGCTGCTTCCCCTCTCCCTCCCACCTATATACATGTGGGGGGGGGGGGGGGGCGCCCCTAGCACACACCAGACAATTGCCTAGCCGTGTGCGGCGCCCCCTCCATCGTTTACACCCCCGCTCTTATTTTCGTAGTGCTTAGGCGAAGCCCTCCGGAGATCACTTCACCATCACCGTCACCACGCCGTCGTGCTGACGGAACTCATCTACTACCTCGACGTCTTGCTGGATCAAGAAGGCGACGGACGTCACCGAGCTGAACGTGTGTAGAACGCGGAGGTGCCGTGCATTCGGTACTTGATCGGTTGAAGCGCGAAGAAGTTCGACTACATCAACCGCGTTGTTAAACGCTTCCACTTACGGTCTATGAGGGTATGTAGACACACTCTTCCCCTCATTGCTATGCATCTCCATGGATAGATCATTGCGTGTGCGTATAATTTTTTTTGTTTTCCATGCAACGATTCCCAACAGTGGCATCATGAGCCAGGTCTATGCGTAGATGATATGCACGAGTAGAACACAAAGAGGTGTGGGCGGTGATAGTCATACTGCTTACCACCAATGTCTTATTTTGATTCGGCGGTATTGTGGGATGAAGCGGCCCGGACCAACCTTACATGTCCACGTACATGAGACCAGTTCCACCAACAGACATGCAACTAGTTTTGCATAAAGGTGGCTGGCGGGTGTCTGTTTCTCCTACTTTAGTTGAATCGAATTTGACTGCGGCCGGTCCTTGAAGAAGGTTAAAACAGCAAACTTGATGAATAACCGTTGTGGTTTTTGCCGTAGGTAAGAACGGTTCTAGCTAGAAGCCCGTAGCAGCCACGTAAAACTTGCAACAACAAAGTAGAGGACGTCTAACTTGTTTTTGCAGGGCATGTTTGATGTGATATGGTCAAGACATGATGTGATATACGTTGTTGTATGAGATGATCATGTTTTTTATGTTATCAGCAACTGGCAAGAGCCTTATAGTTGTCGCTTTATTGTATGAAATGCAAACGCCATGTAATTGCTTTACTTTATCACTATGCGTTAGCAATAGTCGTAGAAGCAATAGTTGGCGAGAGGACCACGACGTAACGATGGAGATCAAGGTGTCGAGCCGGTGACAATGGAGATCATGACGATGCTTTGGAGATGGAGATCAAAAGCACAAGATGATGGCCATATCGTGTCACATATTTTGATTGCATGTGATGTTTATCCTTTATGCATCTTATTTTGCTTAGAACGACGGTAGCATTATAAGATGATCCCTTCACTTAATTTCAAGATAAAAGTGTTCTCCCTGAGTATGCACCGTTGCTACAGTTTGTCGTGTTGATACACCACGTGATGATCGGGTGTGATAGACTCTACGTTCACATACAACGGGTGCAAGACAGTTTTGCACATGCGGAATACTTGGGTTAAACTTGATGAGCCTAGCATGTACAGACATGGCCTCGGAACACTGGAGACCGAAAGGTCGAACGTGAATCATATAGTAGATATGATCAACATAGAGATGTTCACCATTGATGACTACCCCATCTCACGTGATGATCGGACATGGGTTAGTTGACTTGGATCACGTATCACTTAGATGACTTGAGGGATGTCTATTTAAGTGGGAGTTCTTAAGTAATTTGATTAATTGAACTTAATTTATCATGAACTTAGTCCTGATAGTATTTGCATATCTATGTTGTAGATCAATGGCCCATGCTACCATTCCCCTAAATTTTAATGCGTTCCTAGAGAAAGCTAAGTTGAAAGATGATGGTAGCAACTACATGGACTGGTCCGTAACTTGAGGATTATCCTCATTGCTGCACAGAAGAATTATGTCCTTGATGCACCGCTAGGTGACAAGCCCCCTCCCGCTAATGTAGATGCTTTGAACGTCTGGCAGACGCGGTCTGATGACTACTCTATAGTTCAGTGTGCCATGCTTTACGGCTTAGAACCGGGACTTCAAAGACGTTTTGAACGTCATGGAGCATATGAGATGTTCCAAGAGTTGAAGTTAATATTTCAAGCAAATGCCCGGGTTGGGAGATATGAAGTCTCCAACAAGTTATATAGTTGCAAGATGGAGGAGAACAGTTCTGTCAGTGAACACATACTCAAAATGTCTGGGTATTATAATCACTTGACTCAGCTGGGAGTTGATCTTCCAGTTGATTGTGTCATTGACAGAGTTCTTCAATCACTGCCACCGAGCTACAAAGGCTTCGTGATGAACTATAATATGCAAGGGATGAACAAAACAATTCCCGAGCTCTTCGCAATGCTTAAGGCTGCGGAGGTAGAAATCAAGAAGGAGCATCAAGTGTTGATGGTTAACAAGACTACTAGTTTCAAGAAAAAGGGCAAGGGAAAGAAAGGGAACTTCAAGAAGAATGGCAAGCAAGTTGCCACTCCCGGGAAGAAACCGAAAGCTGGACCCAAGCCTGAAACTGAGTGCTTCTGCTGCAAAGGGACTGGTCACTGGAAGCGGAATTGCCCCAAGTATTTGGCGGATAAGAAGGATGGCAAAGTGAACAAAGGTATATTTGATATACATGTTATTGATGGGTACCTTACTAATGCTCGTAGTAGCGCCTGGGTATTTGATACTGGTTCGGTTGCTCATATTTGTAACTCAAAACAGGAGCTACGGATTAAACAAAGATTGGCTAAGGACGAGGTGACGATGCGCGTCGGGAATGGTTCCAAGGTCGATGTGATCGCCGTCGGCACGCTACCTCTACATCTACCTTCGGGATTAGTTTTAGACCTGAATAATTGTTATTTGGTGCAGCGTTGAGCATGAACATTATATTTGGATCTTGTTTAGTGCGAGACAGTTATTCATTTAAATCAGAGAATAATGGTTGTTCTATTTATATGAGTAATATCTTTTATGGTCATGCACCCTTGAAGAGTGGTCTATTTTTGTTGAATCTCGATTGTAGTGATACACATATTCATAATATTGATGCCAAAAGATGCAAAGTTAATAATGATAGTGCAACATATTTGTGGCACTGCCGTTTAGGTCATATTGGTGTAAAGCGCATGAAGAAACTCCATGCAGATGGGCTTTTGGAATCACTTGATTATGAATCATTTGATACTTGCGAACCATGCCTCATGGGCAAGATGACTAAAACTTCGTTCTCCGGAACTATGGAGCGAGCTAATGACTTATTGGAAATAATACATACCGATGTATATGGTCCAATGAGTGTTGAGGCACACTGTGGGTATCGTTATTTTCCGACCTTCACAGATGATTTGAGCAGATATGGGTATATCTACTTAATGAAACACAAGTCTAAAACATTTGAAAAGTCCAAAGAATTTCAGAGTGAAGTGGAGAATCATCGTAACAAGAAAATAAAGTTTCTGTGATCTGATCGCGGAGGCGAATATTTGAGTTACGAGTTTGGCCTTCATTTAAAACAATGTGGAATAGTTTCACAACTCACGCCACCTGGAACACCACAGCGTAATTGTTGGGGATATAACTATTGAGTATAAACCGCCCAGGAGGGGCCGGGTTATGCTCATAGTGATTTACCTATATTGAAGCCCATGAAGACATAGAAGATGGCGACTTACGAAGGAGACTTAATAAGAAGGCCCAAAGCCCAAAGGCGAGTTAGGGCCCATAGATGTAAACTGCCATAAGTATATGACTTGTATTGTAAGATAGGAAAGAGTGGATACCGAGCCGGACACGTTTATGAGCCGGCCGGGATTCTGTGAACCACCGGGCGTCAACCTGTGTATATAAAGGGACGACCCGGCGGCGGTTTAGGGGAGGAGACAACAGATCGAGAGCCAGGTTAAGCATATTCGCTCCCTAGTCATCGAAACCCTAGCAATACCACCTCAAACTGGATTAGGCCTTCACCTTCACCACAAGGGGCCGAACCAGTATAAACTCCCCGTGTCCTTTGTCCTGATTAACCCCTTTAAACTAACCTCATTGCGATGGCTCCACGACTAAGTCCTCACACTAGGACATCTGCCGTGACTATTCCACGACAGTTGACGCCCACCGTGGGGCCAGCGCATGGTGGTTTCGAGTTCTTGAAAGGCAACTTCGAAGGGATCAAGGGATACGCTGTGGGCCGGATGACCAAGAGTCGTCGCGGCAAGCTCTACATCGACGACGAAGGCTGGGGCCCCGAGGCCGGCTCAATTGAGTACGGGTACCGGGTCCCCTTCGGTGGAATTCACGTCTTCATTGGCAAGATCGGCAAACCGGGCCCTGAGTCGGACACCTGCACCGACATCATTGAGACGGCTCAGCGTGCAGAACCCGCCCGAGTTTAGCCCGCCATGAGTTGTGCCTTCGTGGGATTCATCAATGGTGCAGAATCTGGGGATAAATCGGTATCTGACAGTGAGACAGTTGTCTATTCTAATGGCGAGTCATCCACCAGTGAAACCGAGTAATTGTACCAACTGCAAGACGGTTGGCTTGGGGGCTGTTCCGATGGCGATAGTATTCCGGACCCCTACGAGCCGCCGAACCGGGTTGCAATCTTCATGGCCGGTACGCAGCCAGTGCAACACTCTTCAACTGCAGCGGCATTGATTTCTGGGTCAGCAGCGGCGACGGCAGCCGGGGCAGGAGGCCCTGCGCGCCCGCTGGCTCAAGCCTTGTCCGGTTTACTAGACACCTTGGCAACACTGCTGACGACGGAGGTTAACCTGGATAATCAAGATCGGCATAACACGGAAGTCGTGAAATTGCGAGATCAGATAGCTCAAGCTAAGGAAGACCTGGCAGCTGAAGATGCCAGGATGGCTGCGGAGCGGGTTATGTTGGATGCTCAAGCGCATCGGATTCAGTCGGAGTCTTACCGACTCATGCTAGATCAGAACGCTTCAAACAAAGTCATGAGGAGGAGGCATCAGTCTCGCCTGCCACCGGTTTACGAGGCGAGGAACCTCTTTAACACGCCAGGAGCAGGAACCAGTAACCCGCCAATGGCGGACCGGGTTGAAGCGCCTGGGACGGGAGCGCCGGTTCAGCCGCGCACCACAGATCCGCCTCGTCAGAACAATATCCCGCCGCAACACATGCCAACACCATCGGGTCATTACTCTAACCCTTTGGATAACATGATCGCTGCGGCGTCACGATTGGCGGCTATCCCGGTTGAAGGCGAGTCTCCAATGGCGGTTGAGATGCGGAGGGCTAGAGAGCTCCTTCAGACAGCATTGGTTCAGCAGCAGGCTTATTCTTACAGTCGAAGCCGGATTCATTCCACCCCTCGCCCAAGCTAGAGTTACAGTAGGCATATTGATAAACCAGCTGTGTTAAGCAGTGGGCGGAACCATAACCAGCCTCGTGGACATAACCCGACGGGCGGTGGTGCTGATGCTCAGAACGTGGTGGATCAAGGTAGAGCACGTCGAGAGGCCGAGCTGGCGGCGCAATATGCGGCCCGTCAACCTTCTCCGGTTCATCCGACAACTTCGGTGGAGCCAGGTGTAACCTTTAGGAATTTGGGCGTGCCATGGTTAGTGCCGGCCATACGTAATGAGCGTCTGCCCAAGGATTTTAAGGGCCCTCGCAAGGTGCCTAACTATACAGCCGATTTACCTCCTCAAGCATGGATCGAGAGTTATGAGATGGCCATGGAATTGCTAGATGTTAGCAATGCGGCATGAGCTAAATATTTCCCCCTGATGTTGGATGGAACGGCTCGCACTTGGTTGAAGGGGCTCCCTGCCAACTCCATTGGGTCATGGGCCGAGTTAAAGGCCTGGTTTATCCAGAATTTCAAAGATACGTGCAAGCAGCCTATGTCAATTGTGGATCTGGATGCCTGTGTCCAAGAAGAGGGCGAGTCCACAACCCATTGGGTGCGCCGGGTTTCGACCATCTTACATTCATCGGATCGCATCAATGCCGGTTCAGCGGTCATAATGTTGGAGAAGAATTGCCGGTTTACGCCTCTTAAGCAGAAGTTGGGTCGGCTCAAGCGCCACTGCAATGACATGGGAGAGCTGATGACGGCTCTGGTTAAGTACGCTGACTCTGATGGTACCAAGGACCCCGAGTCTGATGATGACAAGCCGGGAAAGGGAAAGAAGAGCAGCAGCACTAGAGGACAGCAGCATAATCCGGCGAATCAGGGAGGCAATGGTAAGCGCAAAGTTGATAATAGTTTGGACTTTGTGGCTAACACCAACGCATAGAATAATGGCCAGCGTCGTAAAGGTAAACCGCCCCCATGGGCCGGAGGGTCAGGCTTTAATCTTGAGCAGATGCTAAATCAGCCCTGCCCAAGGCATGGGACGCGAGAAAGACCGTCTGGCCACCTCTGGAAGGATTGCTACATCATGAAGGAGTATAAAAATTCCAATCTTTTTCAAGACAATCATGGAGCGGGTGGTGGTTCAGGGTCCGGTTCTCATGGGCCGGGTTACGGCGGTGGCGGTTCTAGTTCTGGATTCCAAGGTAATTAGGGCAATCAAGGCAATCAGGGTGGCTACCATCAACAGTCAGGTCAGGGGAATCAGCAACAACAATCTGGGTATCAGAGTAACCCAAAGTAGTTGAATAGTGGGCAGTGCCACGTCTTTACCACAAATTTATGCAAACGGGATCAGAAGCTTCATAAAAGGGCAGTGAACGCCGTTGAACCGGCGGTTCCCTGTTACTTGCGCTGGTCTGAGCAGCCCATCGTGTGGAGTCGGGAAGATCACCCGCCCCGGGTTGATAATCCGGGTCACCTAGCATTGGTGGTTGCACCCCAGGTTGGAGGGTATAAGTTTACCAAGGTACTCATGGACGGAGGGAGCAGCATCAATATCCTTTATTACGAAACTTTCCGTCGCATGGGGTTGACAGATAAAAATCTTAAACCGTCGAATACAGTTTTCCATGGTGTGGTGCCTGGTAAGTCGGTGTACCCTGTTGGTAAGATAGCCCTGGAAGTTGCCTTTGGAGATGATCATGACTCTAGGTCAGAGACATTGACCTTTGAAGTAGTCAAAATTCACAGCCCGTATCATGCTCTGTTTGGACGACCGGCTTATGCCAAGTTCATGGCACGGCCTTGTTATGTTTATCTGCAGCTCAAGATGCCGGGTTACAAGGTGACCATCATAGTACATGGGAGCCAAAAGATAGCCTTGGAATGTGAAGAGGGTGATGCGGCTTATGCTGAGTTGGTTTGTGCAACGGAGGAGTTAAAATTTTACAAGGACAATGTTGATCCGGCGAATATGACGTCTTTGAAAAAGCCAACTACAGAGCATGATCCGGTTTTGAAGTTTAAATCGGCAGATGACAGTAAGATGGTTGATTTTGTTCCTGGCAATTCATCCAAGAAGTTCAGCATCAGTGCTAATATGGATCCGAAATAGGAAAGCGCGCTCATCGAGTTCATCCGTGAGAACTGGGACATCTTTGCATGGAAACCTTCTGACATGCCAGGTGTACCGAGGGAACTCGCTGAGCACACTCTCAATATTAATCCCAAGTTTAAACCGGTCAATTAGTTTCTTCATCGTTTCAATGAAGAAAGGCGTAAGGCCATTGGTGAGGAGGTAGCCCGGCTCTTGGCGGCTGGGTTTATTGTTGAAGTTTTTCATCCTGAGTGGTTGGCTAACCCGGTGCTGGTACTTAAGAAGAATGACACTTGGTGCATGTGTGTGGACTACACGGATTTAAACAAGGCTTGTCCGGCTGATCCTTTTGCTCTCCCTCGTATTGATCAGATTATTGATGCTACGGCGGGTTGTGAGCGTTTGAGTTTTTTGGATGCTTATTCTGGTTATCATTAGATCAAGATGGCAGTTAAGGACCAGGAGAAGACATCTTTCATAACTCCCTTTGGTGCCTTCTGCTATGTGTCTATGCCTTTTGGGCTCAAGAGTGCCCAGGTGACTTACCAGCGATGTGTGCAGAATTGTCTTCATAATCAGATTGGATGCAATGTTCATGCTTATGTGGATGATATTGTGGTGAAATCCAGAAAGAAGGAGACGTTGATAGACGACTTGAAGGAAACCTTTGATAATCTCCGAGTTTATAAGATGATGCTTAATCCGGCCAAGTGTGTTTTTGGTGTGCTGGCGGGCAAGCTTTTGGGCTTTCTGGTGTCTAACAGGGGCATTGAAGCTAATCCGGAGAAGATCAAAGCCGTTACTTCTCTAGCTAAACCGGCATGTATCAATGATGTTCAATGTTTGGCGGGTCGTATTGCGGCGCTAAGCCGGTTCATAAGCCGCCTCAGTGAGAAGGCCATCCCTTTGTATCAGATGATGAAAAAGACAGATGAATTCGTCTGGAGTGACGCTGCTAATGAGGCATTTGAGGCGCTTAAGAAGCAGCTGGCTGAGCCGCCGGTCCTAGCTGCGCCCGTTGATAAGGAGTCGATGTTGTTATATGTGGCTGCTAATAGCCGGGCTGTCAGTGTGGCTATTGTGGTTGAAAGGAAAGAGGCAGGCAAGGAATATCTGGTTCAACGGCCGGTTTATTATATCAGCGAAGTGCTTATTGAGTCCAAGCAGAGATACCCACATTGGCAGAAGCTTGTATATGGGGTTTTCATGGCAAGCCGGAAGCTTAAACAATATTTTCAGGGTCACCCCATTACTGTGGGTAGCTCTGCTCCTTTAGGAGATATCATACAAAACAGGGAAGCAACAGGCCGGGTTGCCAAATGGGCCATTGAACTTGGGCCTCATGGTTTGAAGTATATGCCTCGCACGGCCATCAAGTCTCAAGCACTGGTGGATTTCATCAATGACTGGACAGAGCTGCAGATGCCTGAGGAAAAACCAAATAACACGTATTGGACTATTCACTTTGATGGGTCCAGGCAATTGGAGGGCTCGGGGGCTGGAGTTGTGCTTGCTTCCCCTCGAGGTGATAAATTTTGTTATGTTCTCCGTTTGATGTTCCCTTGCACTAACAATGCAGCTGAATATGAGGCCTTGCTCCACGGTCTTCGGATGGCTAAGGAGATGAACTTAAGCCGGGTAAGGTGCTTTGGTGACTCAAATTTGGTGGCTCAACAAGTCTCTGGTACTTGGGATTCTAAGGATCCCCTCATGGCGGCTTATCGACGAGAGGTGGATGTTATTGCTGGTCACTTCAAGGGTTATCAAGTTGAGCATGTTGATCGGAAGAAAAATGAAGCGGCTGATGCCTTAAGCCGGTTGGGTTCTCAACGTAAACCGGTGCCACCTAATGTCTTTCTTGACGTTTTGCATAACCCGTCGGTCAAGTTACCTATAGAGGAGGATTTGGCTATTCCTGACCCGGAAGCTCAGTTGGTGGCGGCTCTTCATGTTATTCCTGATTGGACAGTTCCATATTTGGCATATATGACCCGGGGCGAGTTACCTGAGAATGAAACCTTGGCCAGGCAAATAACCCAGCGGTCCAAGTCAATGACAATTGTCAATGGAGAGCTGCACCATTGCAGTGTTACCGGGGCGTTTCAGCATTTTGTTTCTCCTGAAGAAGGCTGTGAGATTTTGCGTGAGATCCATGAAGGAGATTGTGGTCATCACGCCGGCTCTAAATCTCTTGTAGCCAAGGCTTTTCGTCACGGTTTTTATTGGCTGACGGCTCATGCTGATGCTGAGGACTTGGTCAAAAAATGTGACGGTTGTCAGAAGTTTTCACGTCGAGCTCATGTTCTGGCTCAGGAGTTGAGAATGATTCCAATCACTTGGCCTTTTGCAGTTTGGGGGCTTGATATGGTTGGACCTTTTAAGAGGTCCAAGGATAAGAAGACCCACCTCTTGGTGGCGGTTGATAAATTCACTAAGTGGGTAGAGGCAGAGCCAGTCAGTAAGTGTGATGCAGCAACGGCGGTTCAATTCATGAAGAAGGTGATCTTCGGTTTTGGATTTCCACACAGCATTGTTACAGACAATGGCACTAATCTGTCCAAGGGTGCTATGAAAGAATTTTGTCAATGTGAGCATATCCGGCTTGATGTATCGTCGGTGGCTCACCCCCAATCTAATGGTCAAGCTGAGAGAGCCAATCAAGAGATCCTGAGAGGCATCAAGCCCCGGCTTATGGTTCCCTTACAGAGGACGCCGGGTTGTTGGGTAGAGGAGTTACCCTCGGTGCTATGGAGCATCAACACAACGCCCAACAGATCTACGGGTTACACGCCTTTTTTCATGGTTTATGGAGCAGAGGCGGTTCTCCCCAGTGACATCTGTCATGACTCACCCCGGGTGGCGGCTTACGTTGAAACTGATAATGAAAAGGCACGTCAGGATGCACTTGACCTGTTAGACGAGGCGCGTGATCTCGCAGCGGCTCGTTCGGTGATTTACCAGCAAGATCTACGTCGTTATCACAGCCGCCGGGTCAAGACCAGAACCTTTCAAGAAGGCGACTTAGTGCTCCGGCTTATCCAGGATCAGACTGATATGCACAAGTTATCCCCACCTTGGGAAGGACCCTTTGTGGTCAGCAAGAATCTGAACAATGGGTCATATTACCTTATTGATGTTCGAGACCACAAGGACTCACGCACGTCGGAGGAAGAGACTCGCCGGCCGTGGAATATTACTCATCTTCGGCCTTACTACACCTGAGCCATTGGCTCTTCTGATGTACATATTTTTGACAATGTACATATTAAACCGGCACCCCTGCTAAAGCAGGGCCTCTGTCGTTTTTTCTTAAAGAGTCTTTGGTTAATTACTTGGGGGCTTCCGGCTTATGAGCGAAGTTATGATTACCCTTTGAACCGGCTTATAAGCCAACTGGAAAAAAAACTTGGGGGCTTGCTACCCAGGTTAAAGGTACCAAAGAGAGTCTGTTGCAAAATCACAGCTCAAACATAGGTGCCCCTTGAGCACAGGTCAAAAATATTACTTGGGGGCTCCTTGATTCTAAAGAACAAAGAGTTTGTATAACCCTTGTAATAGGCTTAAAAGCCAGGCTTGGAAGCCAGGTGTATTCAACTAAAACCCCAGGTTATCCTGCCTTTTTAAGTAAGCCACTCCACCCAGGTATTCCTGGAATGACCCGCCGAACGTTTGACAAGTCAATCTTATACAGACCCTGAACTTGTCAAAGTTAAAACGATGATTGGTTATGTGAGGTCCATCTTATAAGGTTTGTATATAGGTTTAACTCAGTGGCTGTGCGGCCCGTGAAAGCACTCGATTTTCGGCCTGGCAGCCCATGAAAAGCCTCGTTTTTTCGCTTGTTTTATTCCACAGTTTTTGAGGTTTATTTGATGAGGCTTATAATGCTTTATGATCATAATTCATCCGGTGTTTATTAACCCGGCCTGGCTTTTGACTATAAGTCGCCAGTATGAGATAAGATAATATCCGATGTTTATTAACCCGGCCTGGTTTTGTTCATAAGCCAAGCAATCTATGATAATTACCAGTGCTCAAAGTTTGGGTTCTCCCCCTTACTACACCGGTTTGGTAAACCAACAGTGTGATCAAATATCACAGGTATGATATATTTCAAATTTGGTTATTCTGAAAGTCCAGCCTTGGGTATAAGCTATGTTAGTTTCCATGGTTTTATATTGGGCGTTATGACCCGTCCAACGGTAAACCGCCAGGACACTTTTAATCCGTTGCATGCAGGAGCAGATTCCACATTGTTAATATTATAAGCATAAGTGGCATATCTTAACATGGTGGATTAGCAGTGTCATGCAAAGTAAATATGCACGATGGCATAGCAGAACAAGAGTTTAAGCTAGCCTATTACAAGGCGTTTGGTGCCCAAAAGAATAATTGTTTTAACAAGTCTTAAAGAAAGCAGCTGCTAAACCGGCCCCCGGTTTACGAGTCCTGGCCTGGCTGACTTGAAGGTTGCGGATCGTCCAGCGCCGGTTCATCTTCCTCCTCTCTACCCAGTGGCTGGAAGTCAATGGTGGTCCAATCGATCCCAGTTAAGGCCTTGAATACAGCTTCATCACTTATAAGTATGGAGGGGTCAACATCAGGGGCATAGGTATGCTTACGGATTGGAGGAATAAGATTTGGAGCATCATAAGTTGGCGCGTTAACTCTCTTGTTGGCATCATAAATCGACTGATAATGTGAAAGATCGGTTTCTTCAGCCAATTTGCTAGCCAATGGGCACATTTCCCTCGTCAAGGCTCTGAGGTCATCGTTATTAAACTCTGACCCGTCCTCCTTTATGCTCGGGTAGCCGTTTCCCACATCGGCCGGATCAAGATCAGATATCCAAGCTTTGGCCCGAGTCAGTGCAGTAAGAGCACCCGCCCTAGCAGCTGACTTCTTTAGCTCTTCAAACCGTGCAGGCATCATCGCCAGCCTTTCCAACGTCTCCTTGATCAAGGTTGGGGGCGGTTTATTATGGGAAGCTCACTACAAGAAATACGTCAACTTGCGACCATCACTATTGGTCACTGAATGGTCATTGTTTTCCATTTGCGACCTTTTTTTGACCAAAAACAGATGGTCAAAAGCTGGCCGTTGTAAACTGAAATTAACGACCTTCTTCGGGATAAGGTGGTGGAAGGCAACAACCAAAACAAAAGGTCATGGATCCTACGACCTTCTGTTTTGGTCGCTAGCTGTCTGCCCAGGCCACGTCGGATCCGACGTGGCTAGCTGACGTGGCAAAATTGCGACCAAGTGAAAAGGTCATTGATTAGAATCAGCCCGGTCCAATTCGACGCTTTACATGGGCCGAGCCCAACAATTCAGCCTTTCTATATTTTTTTCCTGTCAATTTTTGGTCGACTTCATGGGCCAAGCCAAACAATCCGGGCGTTTTAATGTTGGGTCATGGGCTTCTTGGCTCAAGAGTTTTAGTTTTTCTTTTTCTCAAAAGATTGGTCCCAATTGTCAGTTTCTAGTAATGGGACCCGGTTGTCAGGGTCAAGTTCTTTAGATTTCATTTCATAGTAAATAAGTAACCAATATCTAAATCAGCATTGGCAAAATACACTGCTTGAAATAGTAGCCAGAATGGCAATCACAGTATTACAATGTGAATACATTTTTTTGTGGGTAAACGCGGATACATCATACAACACAAATACAATGGAAATGACAGTATTACAAGCTGTACTGCTTCTGTCGACCTTCTTCAACATGGACCTCCTTCAGTCCTTCTATAGCAGTCACAAACTCTCCTTCTCCTTTCAACCTTCTTTTGCATGGAGCTACTGTGAGAGGAAATCTACAGTTAAGAACAAAATACGTATATAAGCAGTTGGGTACAGATCACTTTGGAAAGCACAAGATATCATTTGGCTGGACATGAATATCACTTGTGCATGGGACAGTAAAAGGAATTACAACTAAAGAACAATTATAGTTTTTGCAAATACCATATGATTACTCTAGTTTATACTCCTCTTTTAGCAGTACAGATTATAGCTAATGCACCATGATGGGAGCTGATGTCCAGGAGTATTTGCAAATGATACAACATCATGGAGTAGGATAACATGTTTTAACAGTACAGGTTGTAGAGTAAACAAGCAAGCAATTTGGCAAACAATGCAATGAGACAGTTTTTGTGGCAGTAAGTAAGCAAATGAATTGGCAAAGAATGCACTGTCCAACTGATTCAGTATGAGAGTCCGACGGCGACAGAACCAAGCAAAATTCAGTAAAGCGTATAAATAGATTCAGACCAATTGGTAAAATGAAATCTACTCCATGAGATTTAGTCAACTTTAGGGAGCATCGCGGATTCAGACCAATATTTGCAAGCATGTAAATACTGATTCAACACTAGGGAGTACTGACTTTTTGTGGCAGCGAGAAAGCAACTCAATTTGGCAAGCAGTGCAATGCCAAGTGAATTTAGTCAAACATGCAAGTGAATTTGGAGCAGTAGCACTAGGGACTAGGGACTGACAACAGTAGCACTAGATTCAGTCAAGTGAAAGTGAATTTAGAGCAGCAGCAAAATCAGGGAACGTGAGAAAGGTAGAGGGAGGCTCAACCATGAATTGCTGCTGCCCCATGGTTGGGTATGTAATTGTCGCCGCTCCTCCTTGTGGATGCCGAGGTCGGAGACGCCGGATCCGTGCGGGCATCCACCTCCCATCCGCACGAGCTGAAGCAAACCGTAGTAGGTAGTCCACCAGAACCTTCTTCCTCTTTGGTCGCACCAGCGGCGTCTGCAGATCCGCCATGGCCGGAGGCTGACTTCTGAAATGAAAAAGAGCACAATGAGATGTTAGCTGAGCCATGATGATATAGCAGTAACAGGGAAGCATACCAGCGATAAACTGTACATAGGAAAGGCGATAAATAACAAAAGCAGCAGTAACATATTCTCATGACAACCAGGACATAACCATCCCAATTCCATTTTACCATGTACTGTACAGTTTAAAAGTGAAGCATATTAAGAAGAAATTGTACAAAGGCAAGGCTGAAAAGAAGAACAGAACATTAGCATTGTCATGGCCCCCAAAGACAAATATTGACCAAGGGGTGTATCAGTAAGACTCGTCCATCCCAATTCCATTCTGAATTTTTAATTGTCATATAATGGTAAGAAATTAAGCGAAAATGGTGCAGCAACATGGATGAGCATATCCTATTACACAAACAGATGCTATCACGGACAGCGCAATGCATCTGCCAGGCCATTGGACATCATCACATGAGTAATGTTAGCTGAGCCATGGTGGTATAAGAGCAACAGGGAAGCATATACTAGGGTCAAGCTGTAAACAGGAAAAGTGAAACATAACAAAAGCAGAGTAGCCTTTTTCTTGTGGTTGCCAAGACGCATCCATCCCTATTATATTTCTAATCGCCACATGATGTTAGGTGAAAATGATGCAGTGGCATCTAACATGGAGCATATTCTTTACACAAACTGGGTCAACATGTAGAGGGTAAGAGACACTATCATTCACAGGCAGAGCAACCTAGCTGCCAAGAAACTGGACATGACATGACATGAGTAATTCCATGAGAAGTACATGCACAACCATGAGTAATTCCTAACACCTGCTGTCATTCAGAGCTCCACATGTCCGATAGCATATAACATTCAGAGTTCCAGTGTAAGTAAAAATGCTGCATGTTTAGCCAGATTTGTGCAGCTACGATGCACATGCAAGAAGCGTATATATGGTACCGCTAGAACTTATACGGATGGATCCAGATCCGCGGGAAACTCATGCGCTGGCTGCCAAAATTAATAATAATCCTATAACAGGTAACATGATAAGAAGGGGCAAATGTTGACTGAAGATTTCCTACAGCTGCATTCACAAAAAAACAAAAAAAAATTACTCCTGCCTGAAATTTTAAACAGCAATGAACATCATTCAGATGCTTTAGAAGCAAAACAGAGTGAACATCATTCGCATGCTCTTCAGTACGATATCTCCTAATTACATAATAGAGTGAAAATCCTTGTGTAGCACAAGCAAGAGGACCATGTCCTACTCCTAATTACACATAGTAGATGGCAAGAGTGAGAGCGGCGCTTACTTGGAAGTGCTAATAAAGAGGCTGGTATTATTCTAGGGCGCTAGAGATAAGATGACATTTTGGATCAATCAGAAAAAGGCAATGCATTCATCAATAAAAAATGGCAGCAAAAGCAAGCCTAAGAGCCAAACTTCACACTAAGTTTCCAATCCAAAACCTTACACTACAAAAAGGACTATTACATTGACCATCCTAACATTCAGAGCATGGCATTGGAATTTAATTCCAAATCGGCATGGCATTGGAATTTATCTCCAAATCGGCATGGCATTGGAATTCAGAGCATGGCATTCAGAGCAAGCGTCTTCCCTGCGATGGAAACAGCACCGACAAGATATGTCAAACACAAGCCTCAAGAAAATTTATAACAGCAAGGGACGAGTACGGGACGACAGCAGGAAGAAACCACACCTGAGATGTAAGGCTGCAAACACCAGCGCCGCGGACGCCCATCCATCCAGCCAGCCAGCCTCCGGCAATGGCGGCACGCGAGGTCACCAACCACTGATGCATGCCTGAGATGAATGTAATCAGTCTAGGTCCCGCCGTACATGAGAGGAGATGGAAGACTTGGCAAGGACGGCGTACGTACCTTGGGCATCTAGGTCCCGCCGGAGATGCGCCGTCGTCGACGGCCACTGTAGTAGCAATCTCCGGTGTGGTTCGGTGTGCCTCACCAGACCGAGAGCAGGCGGTGGATCCCGATGCGGCCGGCCTCCATCGCGTAGGTGGGTGCGGATCCGGCGCCGCCGTCGCCGGAACTGGTGCGCCCCATCCATCCACCCATCCATGGGTGGGCGTGGGTGGGTGGGTGGATCCATGGAAAAACCCATGGGTGGATGGACGAGATGAGGAGGGAGGTCGGCCGGAGGTGGGGATGGGGACAGGGACGGGGAGACGAGGTCGCCGGTGGGGGTGGGGATCGGCGGCGGCGGCGGAGATTGGAGAGGAATCGGGGGTGGGGAAGAGGAGCAGTTTGCGGGCAGCTTCGCGGGGCTCCACTCGTGAATCTAGGCATGGGCTCGTCTTGGGTCAGCCTCGACCTTGTCTACGGTGAGGGTCATCGACGGTGGCTGTGGGGGTGGGGTTGGGGGTGCCGGCGGATCAAGATCTGAGGGAAGGGGAGGGGCGAGAGCAGGAGGACGGTGGTGAGCTCCGTTGGAGGGAGGAAGCGAGCTCTCTCTCGATCTGGATGTGGGAAAAAAGGAGGCGGGGGGGGGGGTGGATGCAAAATGACCACGAGGACAGAGCTAGGGTTGGTGTGGAAGGGTTGATGACTGTCGTTGGATCCTCGAGCATCCGACGGTGTATGATCCATGATCCACATGATATGCCTATGGACCAATCAGAACGCAGCAAACAATTTGAAGACCTTATGACCATCTAAATTGGTCGTAATCAAAGATAAGTTTTTCATGAAAAAATCATTTTTTATTTTTCAATGCTCAAAATGAGTTTTTTTGTAAAAGACCTACCAAATATTTGTTCAAATGATACCATATTTTGCACAAGTTTACATCTTAGATTGGCAAACAATATTGACAAAGGGAGTTTTTATTTTCTTTGCACGAAAAATCAATTTTTCATTTCTCGAGTGCCCAAAATGAGTTTTTTTGTGAAGGACCTACCATATATTTGTTGCAAAATTGTACCAAATCAATTTTCTAAAATACTAGGACATATTTAATGCACAATTGACCAAATGGTTGGGTGTCAAAAGTTTTGATCCACCTCTCGTGAGAAAGATAAATTTCCGCCGATTCAGTTGGAAGTGGGTCAAATTTGAACTGTAGCTACCTCGTAGTTTGCTCTTTATTTTTTTCAAAAATCATTTCTAGGTACATAAGTATCTATTTAATCAGAGAAACATCAAAAGTTTTCCAAGATTCAACATCTAGCTAGGAACGGTCATGCCCGCCGTTTTGACCGCATTTTGAAACGGGCATGAAAAATTCAAAAACAAAATAAAAAATAGGAAAACCTTCGCATTGTGTCATTATATGTGACCAAGCTACCAGGAAAAATAATAAACTTGTAATACGGCAATTCTTTTTAAAAAGTGTTCCCAGAAATGAGCTATCATGTGTGAAGATGCATGGCTTTCAACCAAAATGCTTAATCTTATGGCCACATTCATGGCATAGATTGTTTAAATGATCTAATATTGTGCACAAGGGTGCATATTGGAATGACAAACAATGTTGCCTAAGGAAGTTTTCATTTTCTTCGGACGGAAATTTCATTTTCCATTTTTCGAGTGCCCAAAATGAGTTTTTTTGTGAATGACCTACCATATATTTGTTGCAAAATTGTACCAAGTCAATTTTCTAAAATACTAGGACATATTTAATGCACAATTGATCAAATGGTTGGGTATCAAAAGCTTTTATCCACCTCTCGTGAAAAAGATAAATTTCCGCCGATTCAGTTGGAAGTGGGTCAAATTTGAACTGTAGCTACCTCGTAGTTTGCTCTTTATTTAAAAAAAAATCATTTCTAGGTACATAAGTATCTATTTAATCAGAGAAACATCAAAAGTTTTCCAAGATTCAACATCTAGCTAGGAACGGTCATGCCCGCCGTTTTGACCGCATTTTGAAACGGGCATGAAAAATAAAAAAAAAATCAAAAAATTGGAAAACCTTCGCATTGTGTCATTATATGTGACCAAGTTACCAGGAAAAATAATAAACTTGTAATACGGAAATTCTTTTAAAAAAAGTGTTCCCAGATATGAGCTATCATGTGTGAAGATGCATGGCTTTCAACCCAAATGCTCAATCTTATGGCCACATTCATGGCATAGTTTGTTTAAATAATCTAATATTGTGCACAAGGGTGCATATTGGAATGACAAACAACGTTGCCTAAGGAAGTTCTCATTTTCTTCGGACGGAAATTTCATTTTCCATTTTTCAAGTGCCCGAAATGAGTTTTTTTTGTGAAGGAACTACCATATATTTCTTGCAAAATTGGACCAAATCCATTTTATAATATATTAGGCCATATTTAATGTACAATTGATAAAATGGTTGGTCATCAAAAGTATTTATCCACCTCTGGTGAAAAAGACAAATTTCCGCCGATTCAGTAGGAAGCGGGTCAAATTTAAACTATAGCTGCCTCATAGTTTGCTCTTTATTTTTCCAAAAATCATTTCTATGTACATAAGTATCTATTTAATTAGAGAAAGATCAAAAGGTTTCCAAGATTCAACCACTAGCTAGGAACGGTCAAGCCCGCCGTTTTGACCGCATTTTGAAACGGGCAAAAAAAATTCAAAAAAAATCAAAAAATTGGAAAACCTTCGCATTGTGTCATTATATGTGACCAAGTTGCTAGGAAAAATAATAAACTTGTAATATGGCAATTATTTTAAAAAAGTTTTCTCAGAAATGAGCTATCATGCATGAAGATTCATGCTTTCAAGCCAAATGATCAATCTTATGGCCACATTCATGGCATAGTTTGTTCAAATGATCTCATATTGTGCACAAGGGTGCATATTGGAATTCCAAACAATGTTGCCTAAGGAAGTTTTCATTTTCTTTGCACGGAAAATTCATTTTCCATTTTTCGAGTGCCCGAAATGAGTTTTTTTTGCGAAGGAACTACCATATATTTCTTGCAAAATTGGACCAAATCAATTTTATAATATATTAGGCCATATTTAATGTACAATTGACAAAATGGTTGGTCGTCAAAAGTATTTATACACCTCTGGTGAAAAAGTCAAATTTCCGCCGATTCAGTTGGAAGCGGGCCAAATTTGAACTGTAGCTGCCTCATAGTTTGCTCTTTATTTTTTCTAAAAATCATTTCTAGGTACATAAGTATCTATTTAATCAGAGAAATATCAAAAGGTTTCCAAGATTCAACCACTAGCTAGGAACGGTCATGCCCGCCGTTTTGACCGCATTTTGAAACGGGCATAAAAAATTCAAAAAAATCAAAAAATTGGAAAACCTTCGCATTGTGTCATTATATGTGACCAAGTTGCTAAGAAAAATAATAAACTTGTAATATGGAAATTATTTTAAAAAAGTGTTCTCAGAAATGAGCTATCTTGCGTGAAGATTCATGCTTTCAAGCCAAATGATCAATCTTATGGCCACATTCATGGCATAGTTTGTTCAAATGATCTCATATTGTGCATAAGGGTGCATATTGGAATTCCAAACAATGTTGCCTAAGGGAGTTTTCATTTTCTTTGCACGGAAAATTCATTTTCCATTTTTCGAGTGCCCGAAATGAGTTTTTTTGTGTGAAGGAACTACCATATATTTCTTGCAAAATTGGACCAAATTAATTTTATAATATATTAGGCCATATTTAATGTACAATTGACAAAATTGTTGGTCATCAAAAGTATTTATACACCTCTGGTGAAAAAGACAAATTTCCGCCGATTCAGCAGGAAGCGGGTCAAATTTGAACTGTAGCTGCCTCATAGTTTGCTCTTTATTTTTTTCTAAAAATCATTTCTAGGTACATAAGTATCTATTTAATCAGAGAAATATCAAAAGGTTTCCAAGATTCAACCACTAGCTAGGAACGGTCATGCCCGCCGTTTTGACCGCATTTTGAAACGGGCATAAAAAATTCAAAAAAAAATCAAAAAATTGGAATACCTTCGCATTGTGTCATTATATGTGACCAAGTTGCTAGGAAAAATAATAAACTTGTAATATGGCAATTATTTTAAAAAAGTGTTCTCAGAAATGAGCTATCATGCGTGAAGATTCATGCTTTCAAGCCAAATGATCAATCTTATGGCCACATTCATGGCATAGTTTGTTCAAATGATCTCATATTGTGCACAAGGGTGCATATTGGAATTCCAAATAATGTTTCCTAAGGGAGTTTTCATTTTCTTTGCACAGAAAATTCATTTTCCATTTTTCGAGTGCCCGAAATGAGTTTTTTTTGTGAAGGAACTACCATATATTTCTTGCAAAATTGGACCAAATCAATTTTATAATATATTAGGCCATATTTAATGTACAATTGACAAAATGGTTGGTCGTCAAAAGTATTTATACACCTGTGGTGAAAAAGACAAATTTCCGCCGATTCAGGAGGAAGCAGGTCAAATTTGAACTGCAGCTGCCTCATAGTTTGCTCTTTATTTTTCCAAAAATCATTTATAGGTACATAAGTATCTATTTAATCAGAAATACATGGTTTGGTGGCGATACATTGAGGTTTGGATGGTGGCCGAGGGCCGCAACTCCAGAGCGCGTGAACTCGCATGCCCGCCGCATGGTCACCGCATGACCGTGGTGTTGCCACGCGTTCCGGGTAGCCTAGGCATGTCTAGTGTGTTGGGCACTCCTCCGATAGGTTTCAGGAAGAAGAAGGCAATAGAAGAATCTCACGAGGAGAATGAACTGAGCTCAAACATGAATTAGCACCCAAGTGTTTGATTAGTGGTGGGGAAAATGCACATGCCCAATGGGCCTAAGTTTTGGCCGAGGATGATCATCTACTAAGGACACTATCTTGGAAAATTTGCAGCTCAAATGGAGGAGCCTAGGTGTCACTTGCTTTGCAACATACCACACTGGACAGAAATATGAATGTTGAAGCTAGACTCAAATGAGTGAATGGATTGATCTAAAATTTGGAGGAGGATGATAATTTGGGCATATGAAGGTACTTTAAAATTTTCATACCATTTGGATAAATAAAAATGGTACTTCCTTCACAGTGCTCTCCACTGAACAGAAAATTGGGAAAAATGCTGAGGGAAATTGGCTAGAATAAATGAGCTAAAATTTGGGGGAGGGAGGTTCTATGGGTAGGGTCATGTCGTGGTAAATTTTTAGCAATTATAAATTAACATAAAATATAGTTGCTTCACAAACTGAAAATATCACCAGAAACAAAGATTGGATGATGAGCTCACATGTATTGTTAGATGGGGCTCAAATTTTGTGGAGAGCTTTGATTTGGGAATATAGAAGATGTAGCAAATATTTAGCTCATTAGGATATGCCTAGCTAGTACTTCCTTCACAACAGTTCAAGCTGTACAAAAACTTTGGAAATTTGCCGAGGAAGATTTACCAGGCAAATGGAGTTGAATATTGTCATGAGGCAATGATTTCGATAGTAAAGAATGCACAATTTTTTTGGGAATTTTGGGAATGACAGAAATATAGGTTGCTTCACAACCTAGGGCAAAAATTGACACATGGACATGACACATAGGCAAAACTGATGAGGTGGCGCCTAGTCATCGCAACCCCCCATAATTTACAAGGCTATGACCATCTATATTGGTCGTTATCAGCTAGAAATAAGGCAGCGGACCAGCGCTGTTTGCTTTATGACCATTTCGTGTAAGGAAATTACGACCTTTCTGACCAAAATGGTCGCTATGGTTTAGGGTTTGGAGCCCCCCGAACAGCTTTTGACCAATTGGTCTCAAATGGTCGTAGATTTATGACCAATTCTTCCAGGGTCACTGACAGAAGGTCACAAGTTGACATATTTCTTGTAGTGGCTGTGCAGATAACCCGTTGTACGCCGGTATATAATTGCTCTATAAGTGTATAGGCGACTTTCAGTTTTTGCCGCATATCTAAGCCAAGATGGGCAATGCGAGTTCCTGCATCATCAAAAACATCGGTAAACCGGCAGTCTCTTACATAATACATGTTCAAAGCTTATGAAGAAGTTATTTACCAAATACGGTAGCGGTCATGGCATTTATTTGTTGTTTCAAGCCAGTCAGCTCCTCAGCTACCGGATTAAGGGCAGCCTCAGCATCCTCAGCCCTCTTCAGCAGAGTTGATTTTTCTGTATCCCAACCTGCCCGCTCATTCTTAAAGCTCTCCTTCAGTTTTTCCATTGCTGTTAAGGCACTGGTCAGTTCTTCCTTGGCTTTGGAGGTCTCGGCTTGTTGCGACTTGATATTTTCTTGAAAGTCGGCGATTTGAGATTCCTTCTTGTTAAGATCAGCCTGCAAGAGACATGTAATTAATTAGTTAGCAGTGCATATTCAAAGTCCCAAGCACATAACAAGTAATATACTTGGAACTTGGGGGCTAATGTCTATTGCTTCTTATCAAAAAAAAATTACAAGTCCCAAGCACATAACAACTATCAACTTGATGGTCAACCGGATTATAAAGGTCCTAAGTAAGAATTTTGAGCCTTACAGCATAATTAGTCTCAACTTAACATATTTGTTAAGTCGACCCTTGGGGGCTACATAGGCGAAATTGAAGAGTTATTATTCTAAAGTCCCGGTTCATATTGACATTATAAACCGGCCCTTGCGGGATAGTGGAGTTGATCTATATGGTTCTTGAAAGTTTACAGAACATTCTATTCTTTTATGTCCAGTAAACTTGGCGGATAAGGGAAGAATATTTATGCAGAGTTAACAGCATTTACCTCATATCGCTCCTTCACCATGTTCAGTAAACCGGCTTCATAATCACGGCTTGTGTGCAAATGGTTTAAAAACCCAGAATGAATATCTTGGGCGCTGAGGTGGGCATAGCTTTCCAAGTCCACCTTCCACTTGCCCTTGTCAATAGCAGAAAATTCTTCTTTGGCACTATGTTTTGATAGAGCAGTGGGGTTGCCTGGGGCTGTACACCCGACACCGGTAACTACAACATCGTCGGCTTTATCATCAGCAGCCTTAGTTGGGCTTGGCGGTTTATCAGCATTACCCATCGGATCAATTTCCATCTGTTCAACAAAGGTTTCATGATCTTGCGGTGGCGGATCATCAAGAATAGCTTCAGTATTTGGTTCAAACTGTTCCGGGTTCTTTTCCGGATCAGTTGGTGCGCTGTCATCAGCCGGTTTGTTCAATTTGGCCTTTTTACTGGGTCTGGCCTTGGCTCTGACAGAGACGCAAATAACAGGTTAGTATAATGATCAAGCATAAGGTATAAGGGGTTAGTTAAAAATGCTCACCCAGGAACAGTTTTGAGGGTTGGAATTTGTGTCCCTGTGGACTCGCCACAGGATGAATGGGAAGTTCCCTGATAGTTTGAATCAGACGGATTAAGAGGTTGTCGGAAATAACCCGCCTTGGGATAAGATGTGTCAGAAATAGAAGAGACCTCTGGGCGGCGTTTACGAACTGGCGAGTTCGGTAAACCGGAAGAAGTGACCACATGGCTACTATGCCGGGTTGTGCGGCGAGCTTCGTGTTGCTGCTTCTTCAAAAGAAAGTTTGGATCCAAGTAAGCTAGGGGGTGAGAAAATCTTACTTTCCGGCTTGCTTGTCGGGTTTTCTGTGTGGGCAGAGGTTCTGAACCGGATGAGAGAATAGTTACCTCTACGTCATTTGCGCGGCTAGCTTCTTCGTCGTCCTGATAAAAATCATCGTCAATGAGAAGTATGAAAAAAGAGCCAAGTGAATCAAGTTCTACCTCTGACTCCGGATTATCATCGTCAATGTTTAACTCGGTAGGCTCGGTGTTTTTCTTCTTAGCGGGCTCCTTGTTGACCTTGGTCTTGACACGAGGTATTTTGGCCGGTTTATCCTGCGGTTTCTTCTTCCAGAACAGATCATCACCCTATTTAAAGATTGAAAAGATCATAAAGGAGTATTAAGAACATGGATTAAAGCAGGAGTGGGGCAATTCTTACAGCTAGCGGTTTATTTGAAGCGCAAAAAGGACTAAGTCCTGTTTTGCTACAGTCGGTCACCGGTTCATCCAACATCTTCTTGACAGATTCAGTAATTTCAGCATCAGTCAGCTGAATATCAGTGTGGCGTTGAGGGTCTTTCACATCCCCTGTGTACTCACACATTAAACCGGAGCGACGGCTTAAAGGCAAAATGCTCCAGGATACCCAGCAACGGACAAAATCAATGCCTGTCAAACCGTTTGCCACAAAGGCTCTGAGCTTTGAAAGCTGTGGTGCATATTTGGACCATTCCTTTGCATTGAGTCTTTGGGGGAATGGGTGTGCATCGGTAAGCCGGTGAGCACGGTAACCCGGCAGAGGATTCTCGCCAGCTGGAGATGTATCTTGGCAATAGAACCAAGTTTGATTCCAATCTTTGGGATGGCTATGATGCTTAGCGTGAGGGAAGCTGACGTCTTTTCTCTTCTGAATTGAAACCCCGCCAAGCTCAGTATTGGGCCCATCCGTAAATTCAGTACGACAGTTTAAATAGAAGAAATCTCTGAACAGGTCGACTGTGGGCTCTTCTTGCAGGTAGGCTTCACAAAACACTTGAAAATTGCAAATATTGGACACGGAGTTAGGCCCAATATCTTGAGGGTGAAGTTGGAAGAAGTGAAGCACGTCATGGAAATTTTTTGATCCGGGAGGGCTGAACCCTCGACTCAGATGATCAACAAAAACGACCACTTCCCCATCCTTGGGCTCAGGAAGATTTTCTGGACCGGGGGCTCTGCAGTGGATGTCTTCCTTTTTCACTAAAGCGCCGGTTGCAACACACCCGTTCAGTTCTTCTTCTGTAACCCGGGATTGAACCTAGTTACAGGAATAAAAGGATTTAGCCATTTATACGATAACCTGGAAAAGATTTGTGCCGGTTTAAGGTTCATGGTTAACAGGCAGAAAGTGTTGAAGCATGCATAATTGTTAAACCGGACAGTGACGTTATCAAATTACAAAGACGAGCACTTGGCGGTTTAAGAGGGGACTAATGGTACCTGGCAGGTTATTATTTTCTGAAGTTAAACCGCCTATACGGATATTGAAAGTATAGATCTGAAGTTGGAAAATGGCTAAGTGATGAAAAACAGGTTTCACAGATTGGTATTGCAATTTTGGATCTACCGCGTGTCAGAAAATGAAAATATATTCAGACCTAAAATACTGGTACTTGAGAAGTTTATGAAGGTCCAGATCGGATTTTTCTACCTAAAAGAGATGCTCTAATGAGGAAAAAGGGACTAGGATTATTGCCGCACAGGATAAATATCAAGCTTGAATCAAACCTCATGCTACAGCGAAGAACAGGTGAAGAACAGTGCCGAACCTCCATGAATTCGTTCGAACCCTAATGAGATCTACGGAGGGGGAAGGAGGAAGAACTTACCAAGGCTGTTGAACGGCAGAGGCGCGTGAGCAAACTCTGGACCAAGTCAGGTTGATGCAGCGGCCAAGGGTGATGCAGAGGAGAGGGTCGATGGCGGCGGCTGGACTCGAGAGCAGTGCATCGCGAGGAAGACGAAGAGGCCAAGGGGGGAAAGTGAAAAGGACCCCTGGCCCTATTTATAAGGTGAATGGATAAGTGGCATGCGCGGGAATCGAGGAGCTCCAAATTGGATATGTGACAGGGCTGACGCCTCGATTTTCGGAGGTTCATTAAAAAGGAGATGCATATGTGATTTCTGGATGTTTATAAAATTAATGACAGGTGACGTCATGGCGGGTTATCATGATCTCGGAAGATGACGTCACGGCGAGTTACAAATTTTTGCGAAGGTAATGAAGAGGGAATTTTCCTAAGTGTTGAAGATTGACATGAACAAGTTCAAATCAACCTGGGGCCTAATGTTGGGGATATAACTATTGAGTATAAACCGCCCAGGAGGGGCCGGGTTATGCTCATAGTTATTTACCTGTATTGAAGCCCATGAAGACATAGAAGATGGCGACTTACGAAGGAGACTTAATAAGAAGGCCCAAAGCCCAAAGGCGAGTTAGGGCCCATAGATGTAAACCGCCATAAGTATATGACTTGTATTGTAAGATAGGAAAGAGTGGATACCGAGCCGGACACGTTTATGAGCCGGCCGGGATTCTGTGAACCGCCGGGCGTCAACCTGTGTATATAAAGGGACGACCAGGCGGCGGTTTAGGGGAGGAGACAACAGATCGAGAGCCAGGTTAAGCGTATTTGCTCCCTGGTCATCGAAACCCTAGCAATACCACCTCAAACTGGATTAGGCCTTCACCTTCACCGCAAGGGGCCGAACCAGTATAAACTCCCCGTGTCCTTTGTCCTGATTAACCCCTTTAAACTAACCTCACTGTGATGGCTCCACGACTAAGTCCTCACACTAGGACATCTGCCGTGACTATTCCACGACAGTAATGGTGTGTGCGAACATCGTAACCGTACTTTACTAGATATGGTGCGATCTATGATGTCTCTTACCGATTTACCACTATCGTTTTGGGGTTATGCATTAGAGACAGCTGCATTCACGTTAAATAGGGCACCATCTAAATCCGTTGAGACGACACCGTATGAACTGTGGTTTGGCATGAAACCTAAGCTGTCGTTTCTTAAAGTTTGGGGTTGCGACACTTATGTCAAAAGGCTTCAGCCTGATAAGCTCGAACCCAAATCGGAGAAGTGCGTCTTCATAGGATACCCTAAGGAAACAATTGGGTACACCTTCTACCACAGATCCGAAGGCAAGATCTTTGTTGCCAAGAATGGAACCTTTCTAGAGAAGTAGTTTCTCTCAAAAGAAGTGAGTGGGAGGAAAGTAGAACTTGATGTGGTAATTGTACCTTCTCTTGAATTGGAAAGTAGTTCATCAGAGAAAACCATTCCCGTGATGCCTACACCATCTAGAGAGGAAGCTAATGATGATGATCATGAAACTTCGGATCAAGTTACTACAGAACTTCATAGGTCAACCAGAACACGATCCGCACCAGAGTGGTACGGGAATCCTGTACTGGAAGTCATGTTACTAGACCAAGGCGAACCTACGAACTATGAAGAAGCTATGATGAGCCCAGATTCGGACAGATGGCTTGAGGCCATGAAATCTGAGATAGGATCCATGTATGAGAACAAAGTGTGGACTTTGGTGGATTTGCCCGATGATCGGCAAGCCATAGAAAATAAAAGAATCTTCAAGAAGAAGACTGACGCCGATGGTAATGTTACTGTCTATAAAGCTCGACTTGTCGCAAAAGGTTTTCAACAAGTTCAAGGGGTTGACTACGATGAGACTTTCTCACCCGTAGCGATGCTTAAGTCCGTCCGAATCATGTTAGCAATTGCCACATTTTATGATTATGAAATCTAGCAAATGGACGTCAAAATTGCATTCCTTAATGGATTTCTTTAGGAAGAATTGCATATGATGCAACCAGAATGTTTTGTCGATCTTAAAGGTGCTAACAAAGTTTGCAAGCTCCAGCGATTCATATATGGACTGGTGCAAGCATCTCGGAGTTGGAATATACGCTTTGATGAAGTGATCAAAGCATATGGATTTATATAGATTTTTGGTGAAGCCTGTAATTACAAGAAAGTGAGTGGGACCTCTGTAGCATTTCTGATATTATATGTGGATGACATATTGTTGATTGGAAATGATATAGAATTTTTGGATATCATAAAAGGATACTTGAATAAGAATTTTCAATGAAAGACCTTGGTGAAGCTACTTATATATTGGGCATCAAGATCTATAGGGATAGATCGAGACGCTTAATAGGACTTTCACAAAGCACATACCTTGATAAAGTTTTGAAGAAGTTCAAAATGGATCAGTCAAAGAAAGGGTTCTTGCCTGTGTTGCAAGGTGTGAAGTTGAGTAAGACTCAATGCCCGACCACTGCAGATGATAGAGAGAAAATGAAAGTCATTCCCTATGCTTCAACCATAGGTTCTATCATGTATGCTATGTTGTGTACCAGACCTGATGTGTGCCTTGCCATAAGTCTGGCAGGGAGGTATCAAAGTAATCCAGGAGTGGATCACTGGACAGCGGTCAAGAACATCCTGAAGTACCTAAAAAGGACCAAGGATATGTTTCTCGTTTATGGAGGTGACAAAGAGCTCGTCGTAAATGGTTACGTCGATGCTAGCTTTGACACTGATCCGGATGACTCCAAGTCACAAACCGGATACATATTTATATTGAATGGTGGAGCTGTCAGTTGGTGTAGTTCCAAGCAGAGCGTTGTGGCGGGATCTACGTGTGAAGCGGAGTACATAGCTACTTTGGAAGCAGCAAATGAAGGAGTCTGGATGAAGGAGTTCATATCCGATCTAGGTGTAATACCTAGTTCATCGGATCCAATGAAAATCTTTTGTGACAACACTGGAGCAATAGCCTTGGCGAAGGAATCCAGGTTTCACAAGAGAACCAAACACATCAAGAGATGCTTCAACTCCATTCGTGAACAAGTCAAGGATGGAGACATAGAAATTTGCAAGATACATATGGATCTGAATGTTGCAGACCCGTTGATTAAGCCTCTTCCACGAGCAAATCATGATCAGCACCAAGACTCCATGGGTGTTAGAATCATTACAATGTAATCTAGATTATTGACTCTACTGCAAGTGGGAGACTGAAGGAAATATGCCCTAGAGGCAATAATAAAGTCGTTATTTTATATTTCCTTATTCATGATAAATGTTTATTATTCATGCTAGAATTGTATTGATCGGAAACCATAATACATGTGTGAATACATAGACAAAACACCGTGTCCCTAGTAAGCCTCTACCAGACTAGCTCGTTGATCAAAGATGGTTAAGGTTTCCTAACCATGGACATGAGTTGTCATTTGATAACGGGATCACATCATTAGGAGAATGATGTGATGGACAAGACCCATCCGTTGGCTTAGCATAATGATCGTTCAGTTTTATTGCTATTGCTTTCTTCATGTCAAATACATATTCCTTTGACTATGAGATTATGCAACTCCCAGATACCGGAGGAATGCCTTGTGTGCTATCAAACGTCACAACGTAACTGGGTGATTATAAAGATGCTCTACAGGTATCTCCGAAGGTGTCTGTTGAGTTGGCATAGATCGAGATTAGGATTTGTCACTCCGAGTATCGGAGAGGTATCTCTGGGTCCTCTCGGTAATACACATCATAAGCTTGCAAGCAAACGACTAAGGAGTTAGTCACAAGGTGATGTATTACGGAATGAGTAAAGAGACTTGCCGGTAACGAGATTGAACTAGGTATGAAGATACCGGCGATCGAATCTCGGGCAAGTAACATACCGATGGACAAAGGGAATTACGTATGTTGTCATAACGGTTCGACCGATAAAGATCTTCGTAGAATATGTAGGAGCCAATATGAGCATCCAGGTTCCGCTATTGGTTATTGACCGGAGAGGTGTCTCGGTCATGTCTACATAGTTCTCGAATGTTGTTCGGAATCCAGGATGAGATCACAAACATGACGAGTAGTCTCAAAATGGTCGAGAGGTAAAGATTGATATATAGGACAATGATATTCGGACACCGGAAGTGTTCCAGAGGGTACCGGGTACATATCGGGTCACCGGAAGGGGTTCCGGGCACCCCCGGCAAAAGATATGGGCCTTATGGGCCAAGAGGGGAAATGCACCAGCCACAAGGGGCTGGTGCGCCCCCCATATGGGCCGAACCAGAGGAGAAGGAAAGAGGGGAAGGGAGAAGGAAAGGGGGGGGGGATTCGGCCTCCCTCTTCCTTCCCTCCTCCCTCCTCTTTCCTTCCCCCTCCGGCAAATAAGGAGGGGGGGGGGGGGCGCCGGCCATGGGGAGACCCCAAGTAGGATTCGGCCTACTTGGGCGCCTCCTGGCTGCCTCCCCTCTCCCTCCCACCTATATATATATATGTGGGGGGGGGGGGGGGGCGCCCCTAGCACACACCAAACAATTGCCTAGCCATGTGCGGTGCCCCCCTCCACCATTTACACCCCCGGTCATATTTTCGTAGTGCTTAGGCGAAGCCCTGCAGAGATCACTTCACCATCACCGTCACCACGCCGTCGTGCTGACGGAACCCATCTACTACCTCGACGTCTTACTGGATCAAGAAGGCGAGGGACGCCACCGAGCTGAACGTGTGCAGAACGCGGAGGTGCCGTGTGTTCGGTACTTGATCGGTTGAAGCGCGAAGAAGTTCGACTACATCAACCGCGTTGTTAAACGCTTCCGCTTATGGTCTACGAGGGTACGTAGACACACTCTTCCCCTCGTTGCTATGCATCTCCATGGATACATCATTGCATGTGCTTAGAATTTTTTTTGTTTTCCATGCAATGATTCCCAATAGTAATTACATGTCGCACCAACATATATCTAGAATATTCCATTTTCATTGCCTTTCGGATGTTTTACGCCGCAGACATGTGTTTGCAGGCCGACGAAACCCCGTGCACCGTACTCTACTTGATCAAAGGCCAGAAGGTGGACGTGGGAAAGGCTGTGATAACGAAGCCCTTGGAACTCACGTTCCACGGCCAGCCGATGCCCGGTGGGCACTTCAGGGTTACCTTGTCGAGTGTGAAATCGGGGCACGAGGATTTGCCTCCTCCAGTATGGCTAGGGGGAGAGGACGACGAGACCCCGCCGCTGCTTGGAAACTGCAAGGGTTGGGTGCTGCTATGGCCGAAGAATCTTCTTCGTCTGGAGCCGGCCGAGAGCACACCAATAACCACACATCAACAAGCAGGTATGAACACCACCACCCCTCCTATGCAATTACCAGCGTCTGTAGTTCTTGGTGAGAGCGGCGGATGACGTGATGAAGGGGGGTCCAATAGTGGCTAATGTAATCGCCCCCGTAGAACAAAGAATGGATGATGAGATGGACGAGGATGACCCTCTTCGGTTCCTCAATACAGGCGCCTATGATGGTGACTTAGATATGATGAGTCAGCCATATGACGACTCGGGCTATCAGCATGCTGATAAGGATATGGATGATCTGCCCGGGCAGGAACGTCCTAGCAGGGATTGCAAGAAGTCTCTCTTCATGCAATCCTCACAGGACACGCCTGAAGATGCCGCCTCAACATAGGCTCAACTAGCCGAGGGTCGTACAGTGCTTAGCCTGACAACACTGGGGCAGGGGTTAAGGAAGGGTCTGGAAGGTCAGCCCAAGAAAAAGGAGAGGAGGAGACCGGCGAAGAAAGGCTCTCCTGCCTACAAACAAGCCAAAGCACATAGCAGCCAGACAGCGGATTTTGAAGAGCGTGTACCCGTCAAAGGTGCCGCCATGTTCCATGTCACGGGCGAGCCGATGCTACCGCCAAAACCACTGGAGGCAATATCAGGGGATCTCAGGAGACTGCACGACCATGTGCTGTCGACTGAGAGAAGCCTACTAGCCTCTAAGGATCCAGGATATCCGACATACACGGCTCGTGTGCCTAAGGGGAAGTGCTACGTCGACACACGGCCCGCGGAGGTGTTCTTCCTGCGGTTTGAGCATATCTTCGAAATGTTTCTGACAAGGCAACTCGATTTTACAATCGTCCACCTTTTTGCGCTACATATGAGCTCCGTCATGAATAGAGAAGAAGTCTCGCAAATCTGTGTGGCGGATCCATACTACATGCACGAGTCCTTCTTGAGTCTCGGCGACTTTGAGCATAAAACTGCTAGGGAGTACCTCGAAAACTTCATGGTACAGAATAGGGACCAGAAAATTGTCCTCCTGCCTTATCATCCAAAGTAAGTCACTGCCGGACAACCCTTTCGTACATTTCAATCATTCCTTCTCGCTCATATGGAGAATAATTTGAGGTGTTTTTTTTCCCCGCAGCAACGGGCGCGCCATCCTTATCGTTCTTTACCCGCGAGTCTCCCACGCCGTGTATTTCGACCCTACCAGAAACTACGAGAAGTAGGACTACACCCACGTAATGAATATTCTAGATGATGCTCTCCAAGGCTTCAGCTTGAGGGGTGGCTACCTGCAGATCAGGAAACAAAGGAACAAGAAGACGGGTTTCTCGCATAAAACTAACTTTTGCTGCATCCATGTCCCAAAACCAAGCAAGAACGATGGATTCTACCTCCTCCATCTCATGATGGAGTTCAGAAGGGATCACCAAAAGCTTCGCATGACAAGCAAAAACAATGATCATATCCGCAAGTGGGTAGAATCTCATGGAGAAGCGGATTATAAACTTAGAGATGACTTTTTTCGCATCCAGAGGGACATTGCGACGATCATCATGAAAGAAGTCGTCGAAGAGAAGGGGATTTTCCACCACAGCCCTATATCGCGAGCTGACGTCCGAACTCGCATAGGCATGCAACATCAGGACCTCACGCCGTTCAAGAAGCTAGGGTGCATCCTCGATGATATGGAAGGATAGAACTTCTAGTGATTTACGATGCCAATGATGATGATATGTGTCGGTTGAACTTGTATAGTTTCTGTAGCGATGAAACTTTGTGATGTCCACGGTCCCTGCCGAACTTGCGTAACGCTACTTTGTTAGTTTGGGTACGATGACCTGCGTACCTCTAGTTAATTAGTTTGCGTACGATGAAACTGCGTTGATTATTTATATGTTTATTATATGTTGCATCTAGTTGCTAACCCTTTCTTTTTCGTGTTGCTCAAGTATATTTTGTTGCATATGATTGTACATTCTCTTGATGAAGATGCATCTCTAATAGATACCTAGATTCTTGATGGCGAAGAAGCAGTGCTTTGTCGTGTACAAAGGGAAGGTTCCGGGAGTGTACGACGAGTGGCCTGAGTGTCAGGCGCAAGTGGAGGGGGTCTCGGGCGCCAGCCATAAAGACTTCAAAAGCAGACAAGAAGCATAAGCTAATTATTTGAGGTTCACGCTAGCGCGAGAGAGAACTCATAACCGCCGCCTCATGTACTGCATAGTTCCGCTCTCACTCATAGTGATAACTCTTCTCGCGTATATCATTGTTTAGATGGATGACGATGTAGTTGCAAGTATTCGAGACTTGTATCGCTATTTTCGAGATGATGACGAGAGACCACTTTGTGTTGGATGATGATTATGATGAGGACATGATTTGATGAGATTATTTGTATGTATATGCTATGATTACATTTGTATGTGTATGATGATGACATTTGTACGTGCTAAATATTATTGTATAAAGCCTGTTCAAATACAAAACAAATATGAAAAAAAAATCAGAAACTAATAAAACTAGTAGTAGCGAGGGGAGTAAAGTTAGCAGCAGCGCGCTTTTACCAGTTGCGCGACTTAATTCAAAGCGTTGTAGTTATTAGCAGTAGCGCGTTGCTTTAAAGCTCGCTGCTGCTACGCATGTATAGCAGTAGCGCAGGCCAATACGCGCTACTGCTACAGATTAGCTGTAGCGCCGTATCAGTAGCGCAGGGGTCTGTGCTACTAATACACGTAATACCCACGCTACTGCTAGGCTTTTCCCTAGTAGTGTCGACGCCTTCTGCGACGATCCAGACGACGACGTCTCCCGCCAAAAGGACGAGATCCACCTGTGCGCGTGCGGCGTTCCATCCGGTGGCCGTGCCAGCAGGCACAGCCAGCCGCCGCCCTGGAAGAAGGTCTGCGTCGACGAGCTGTTGTGGGAGGACCCGAGCTGCAGCCACGTGAAGATGCAGCTCCTGTACGTGGGTGGACGGAGCGACTACTGCCTCCTTGAGCACCTGCGACTGCGAGTCAAGGCCACGGCGGGGAACGGCGGGTACGAGTACGTGCTCCGTCTAACCATGTTCCGAGTCGCCCGTGGTGACGACGGGGAGCTCGTCATCGTGGCTCGGCGGAATGCCCGCACTTGCCAACTGCCCGGCGGTGATGCTCCTCGTGCCTTCTGCATGTAAACAATGCATGCATATGCATGCTCTGAAATTGCAAATTCTAATTCGACCCACACATGCATAGATAGTGACATGGTTATTCAGTGTTTGTCAAGATTTCCAATATACTCAATATGCAATTGGCTGTGACAGAGCTTGCAGGGAATACCAGAGAAAGATCATTTTATTGCTTCTGCATACCTAAGCTTTGCTACCTAAATGAAATATTTTACATGGCCTTTAGATTCTGTTCTCGAAATAAGCGCTCGCCCCGCTTTATAAATAAAACAACATCCAAATAAGTACATGGTCAAACGATACAAGATGTTGATGTAATACTCTTACAAAGCCGATCCTGAGATATCCTGCACGCGCAGAACGCACGCGACTATGCTAAGAACTAAACACCCCCCACGCTATGACCTGGCACCCAGTCGCGGATCTAGGCCCCAGGCCGGGGGGGCCAGGCCCGGGGCGTGAGGCCCATTTCCTTTGTAGTTGTAGCGAAATACTGTAGCAATTGCTACAGTATACAAAGGGGGCCCGGGGCGCTGGGCTGGGCTGGATCCGCCCCTGCTGGCACCCCTAAGCTGTACAAACATTTAAAAAAATATCATAAACATTTTTTTAAATGTGTAAACAAAACTAAAAGATGATGATTTTTTATAAATGTACTACTCCTTCCTATCAATACTAATTGTAACAGATTTAGTATTATACTAAATCTGCGACAATTAATATGGTTCGGAGGGAGTAACATTTTCCTAAAACCGTGAGAGCAAAATTCTAACACTCTCCGAACATTTTTTATATATAATTAGCCCTTTTTAAAACTATAAACAAAGTAATTTTTTGACACACACACACACACAAATCACACCTGGACTTATTAATCAACAATATAATATTTCACATAGCCTGAAGGCTCCAAAAGCCAAACATGTGGACCTAGAAGTCTAGAACAAAGCTGCAGCGAATTCCTAGCAGTATTGTGAGCATCCCTATTTTCTTCATGCTTAAACACTAATTTTCTTTTGAAGAAAAGGTGTTTCCCCGCCTCATTTTATTAAACGAGGCAACCAGTGGCGGAGACCGGGGGACCAGCAGGGGCCCTGGCCCCCCCTAACACCATGGATTTAGTGGTACTTTGCTGATGAACAGTGTGAAAATAAGTTAAAATTGCTGTTAAAAGCCTTTTTCTTGTTGGATTGGCCCTCCCCAACTAGTTTTCACAACACTTGGCCCCCTGATGCTACTTTACTGGCTCCGCCACTGGAGGCAACACAAAACACACATCACTGTTCACAGCGCTCGGGCTAAGCCAAGATAGCTGAGCCAGAAAAGGTTCCGTTGAATCGGACCATTTTTATGAATGTCTCGCTGCAGATGAGACGTAGCCGCTTCCGTACTCACTCCACGTCATCATTGTGTTGTTTACTCCACACGCCCCTGCCCGAAACTTTATTGTCAAGCGAAATCCCCGCCCCCTTCCAATTTTCCCTCCGCCTCCGGAGGTAGCTGGAAATTTTCCATCCAATTTTTTCTTCTGGTAATTGTCATGCGAAATCCCCGCCCCGTCCAATTTTCCTTCCAAACATATTTCAGTGTGTTTCTCTGAAATTCTTTCCCTCTTATTGAGTCATACCAAGGAGAAGACCACGATGAAAATGTTGAGTGGCTCTCATATGCATTATTGATGATCTAACAAAGAGCTCAAATTGCTTTGTCTTCTCCTCTTGAATAAAATGTTTGCAGATTCCATATTAGTCCACGACACTCTTGCAATATGATTATTTTCATATCATTCGGTCGTGCAAGTGAAAGGCAATAATGACGATATTCGATGAACTGGCTGTGGCAGAGAGAAACGGATATGAACTCAACTTGTTCTGTTTTTGTAAATATGTTTAACCTAGTATCCATGATTTAGCCTATTATGATCAAACATGTTTGCAATGACAATTAGAGATTATAGTTTCTCATACCATGCTTAAGTAGCTAGGAGTGGATAATGATTTATCTTGAATGTCAACATCATGTTAAAATGATTGTGATGTAGTATGATGATATGGTATCCTCCTCTGAATGTTCGAGTGGCTTGACTTGGCACATGTTCATGCATGTAGCTGAATCAAAACCAACATAGCCTCTATGATATTTATGTTCATGGTGTTCATATCCTACTCATACTAGTACCCAATGTTACTTATGCATAATGCAAGTTCATGACCGTTTGCGCTCTCTAGCTGGCCGCTTCTCAACCTATTTGCTAGCATTCGCCTGTACTAAGCGGGAATACCGCTTGTGCATCAAAATCCTAAAACCCAAGTTATTCTAGATGAGTCCACCATACCTACCTATATGCGGTATTACCCTACTGTTCTAAGTAAATTTGCATGTGCCACCTCTAAAAACTTCAAATAAACATCCGTGTTTCTGTGCCTGGATTGTTCATAGAGTGACAGGAGGTAGTCAATATCTTCCATGCTAAGCGGGTTATTCTCATGGGAAGTGTTTATTCATTTGTCCTTGCACGAACATGGACCACTACTCAGGTTGTTGACTCTTGACTTTTACATAGAAGTTCACAAAAAAATCATAAATTCATGAAAAAAAGTTCATACAAATAATTCATCGATTTTGAAAAAGTTCATCAAATTTTGGAAAAATGTTAACGAAATTTGGAAAAAGTTCATCATTTTTTAATAGAATGTTCATCACTTTTAAAAAAGTTTATTGATTTGGAAAATAGTTCATCAATTTTTTAAAAAGTTCACCAGTCTTGAAAAAAGTTCATCGGATTCGAAAAAAGTTCATTGTATTTGAAAAAAAAATCATGGAATTTGATAAATGTTCATCGAATTTGAAAAATAGTTCATCAAATTTGGTAAAAGTTCATCTATTTTGAAGGAAAAAGTTCATCGAACCCAGGAAGAAGAAAAAAATAAAAATAAAAATAGAAGAAAAAAAGAACGAAGAAAAGACATAACAAGATGATAGTTAGCACGTCCAGTTGGGGATGGCGGGGTGGTTACTACAGCTTACAATTAAGCAGGACGTCCCCGGATCGATTCACAACACTAGGACACTCTTTTTGCGGTTTGAAAAAACAGAGAAAAAAGCTAGATGGGCCGGCCAAGCGGAGAGGGCGGTATGCACCCGTTTGCGAATTGTACTGTAGCTGGTGCAGAGGGCGTCGAATAGGATTTGGCGATGTGCGATTGGCGGGCTCCCTGGAAAAGTACTGCAGGGCGCAATGAAACTATTGGCTTGGAATAACCGGAGGTTGGGGAACATTCTAGAAGTTCGCACGCTTCTGGGCATCCATAGGCATTATAAGTTCATCGAATTTGAAAAATAGTTCATTGAAGTTGGTAAAAGTTCATTGATTTTGAAGGAAAAAGTTCACGAATTTAAAAAAAGTTCATCGAACCCAGGAAGAAAAAGAAAAAAAAGAAAAAAAGAAAAAAAGAAGAAAAAAAGAACGAAGAAAAGACATAAAAAGATGAAAGTTAGCACGTCTAGTTGGGGATGGCGGGGTGGTTACTGCAGCTTACAATTAAGCAGGACGTCCCCGGATCGATTCACTGCACTAGGACACTCTTTTTGCGATTTGAAAAAAAAGAGAAAAAAGCTAGATGGGCCGGCCAAGCGGAGAGGGGGGTAGGCGCCGAGTTGGATTTAGCGTTGTGCGATCGGCGGGCTCCCTGGAGAAGTACTGCAGGGCACAATGAAACTATTGGCTTGGGATAACCGGGGGTTGGGGAACATCCTAGAAGTTCGCAATCTTCTGGGCATCCATAGGCGTTAAACTTGAGGTGTTTTTTCTGTTGGAGACTCATCGCGAAGTCTATCTGGCAGAATATTTGAAAAAGCGCCTGAAGATGGATTACAAAGTGGTGAACCCTAATAAGAGCAAGTACAATACAGTGATATAGGCGGGCTATAAGAGATGCCACATCAGATTTGTGCCTAGTTGAAGGAAAGAGGGGAGGAGAGAGAGGAGAGAAACGGGTTACAAGCTTACAGTCAGCTGTAGTATGAGCCTCAACAATCTTTGTGAGAGAAAAAGGTGTGTGACGACCCCGGCTTAATCATGCACTAACCATACATGCAAATGCACACGATCAAGCCTAAGGACTCACTTGAAGATATCACAACACAACTCTAAAACATAAATAAAGTCATACAAGCTTTATATTACAAGCCAGGGGCCTCGAGGGCTCGAATACACAAGCTCGCATACAAGCGTCAGCGGAAGCATCAGATATCTGAGTACAGATATAAAAAGAAAGACAGAATAAGCCTTCAAGGAGGCGGGGCAAAAGAAAACGCTACGATCGAAAGGTGCAGGCCTCCTGCCTGGGACCCTCCGAACCTAATCCTGGTCGTCGGTCGGCTCCTCGTAGTAGTACTCGCCAGAAGGGTAGTAGTAGTAGCCGTAGTCGTCAACGGGGGCAGCGGTCTCAGGGGCTCCGTCATCTGGTTGCGACAAATAGATACGGGGAGAGAAAGAAAGTAAAGCAAATGTGAGTACTCATCCGAAGTACTCAGCAAGCATGGATCTACACTACATATGCAACATTATCAAAGGAGGCTGTATATGTGGACTGGGCTGCAGAAATGCCAGAATAGAGGGGAAAGCCTAGTCCTATCGAAGACTAGCATCTTCAGGCATCTTCATTGGTCTTGCAGCATTAGAAGAGTGCAGAGTAACATAATGTAAAGCAGTAGTAGTGTCATCAACCTCGCCAAGAGATTCTTCCTCGACTCCCTCCGAGAAAGCAATCCCAGAGCCATACTATCCAGTTGTCATCTCAAGTCACCAGTTCTAGTTGTACTGATCGGGATACAACTCCGAGTGTCCGTTACCGTAGGACAGGCTATCGATAGATTAGTTCTTCCCTGCAGGGGTGCACCAACTTACCCACCACGCTCGCTTAAATCTGGGCGGACACATTTTTCTGGGTCATGCCCGGCCTCGGCCAAACGATACGCCACAACCCAACCGAAAACTCAACAGAGAGGTCAGCACGCCGGACTAAACCTATGCCCCCAGGGGTCTTGGGCCATCGCCCCGGGAACTCCTGCACGTTGCGTCAGGCGGCCGAAAGCAGACCTAGCCCCCTTAATACAAGCGCGGGCTTAACCAGTCCAATTCAGCGCGCGCCGCTCAGTCGCTGACGTCTATTAAGCTCCGGCTGAAGTATACGACGCAGAACGCCTATACTATATGCCCACATGATGGTTAGTGCTATCAGGCCAGAGGCCCCTCGGATTAAATATCCAAACCGTTAGTGTGTTGGTAGTGCGGTTACGAGCAGAGACTCACGAAAGATGTGACCCCGTCGCCCCATCTCGAGGACTTGCGGCAAGGGCTAAGAATGCCCGGCCACGCCTCGTGTTCAGCTCTCGGGCACCATCCAGGTCCACCCGACTCCACATCTCTCACAATTAAGCTCGCGCGGGTACCCCTCAGGGCCGACCCGTCTTTAGTAACATGGTTCAGTGTAAAGTCATAGTAACCATAGTAACCGTGTGTCTAATACCAAGGGAACCCTGAGGAATCACCCTCGATGGAATTCCACCTGATGTTATCGTCAAGGTGAACGAAGGAGGAATCACCCTCGAGGTCCACACTCGAGAAGTTGCACGACGACGTCATTATCGGGGTGGTGTAGAAGGAATCACCCTCGCTGACCACGACCGATTAACTAACCTACAAGGTTATCATCAGAAGTGCTGACGAGGTATCACCCTCGGCACTCGATAGTAACCCAGTAGTGTCGAGCAACTAAGGGGGAAGTGATGTGCGGTGCCGGGGCCTGGTCTTTGATCCCGTTGATCGGGTCTTCTGATAATCCAGCGGGGCAGTCGGGGTAAATTGGGGTCTCTGATGGGTCTCTACCCAACCTATACTAAACAGTTTAGGATAAGCAAGTAGGTAACAATAGCAGGTTACAATAAACAGGCTATGCAACAGAAATAGGATAACAGCAGCAACAGTAACTTCTAATGCAAGCATAAGAGAGAGGAGAATAGGCGATATCGATATGCTCAAAAGGGGGGGTGCTTGCCTGGTTGCTTTGCAAACACCAACGGGTCTTCGACGAGGTAGACGATCATCGGGTCACCATCGGTCTCGGGGTCTATCGAGAGAGAAGAGGGGGAAGAAACAATAAATAAAGGCAGACAAAAGCAATCACAGAAGCATAGCATGGCAGCACGTTATTCGAGAGGAGCCCTAATGTAGTACTACGCAAGTTAGTGGGAGCGGAAATTATCCGGGAGGGTTCTCCTAGCTCCGGGTGATTATCGGACAGATGAAACGGAGGGGAAAGTTCCATGTTCAGATAGTTAGGGGCACCTGACAGGCATGTGGAGGGCATATTCGGATTCGTCTCGTTTTTCTGATCATTTTTCATATATAAATCATTTTCATCCGAGCTACGGTTATTTTTCTATGAATTTTTTAAAGGTTTATCAATATTCTGGAATTATTTTATTTAACATAATTAATTATTGCGTCAGCAGTGTGTCACGATGACGTCAGCAGGTCAACAGACCGGTCCAGGTCAAATCTGACCTGTGGGACCCACCTGTCACTGTCACAGGGCTAATTAGGAAATTAGTTAAACTAACAGCAGCTAATTAGAGGGGTGGGCCCCCCATGTCAGTGTCTATGTTATTTATCAGATTAATTTTTAAAACCTAATTAGTTTAGTTAATCGCTGGGGCCCACATGTCAGCGTCCGATGGGTGAACAGTGCCGCGCGTTGACCGTAGTCAACGTGGTCAACTGCGGCCAGGGGGCCCACTAGCAGTGGCTCGGGGTGGACCCCATGCGGTGCCAAGTCAGCGCGTCGCCGGTGAGCGCTCCGACGAGGCCGTTTGTGACGGCGCAACTCCGGTGAGATGCGGGTTTCCGCTACACGGCACCAAATTGCGCGCCGCGACCACCATTCGGACGAGGGACGAGCGCCGCGTCGATCTGGACAACTGGCGCGAGCTCTGGTGGCCTATATCGTCGACTACGATGAGCGCGGGCGGCGGCCGGAATTGGGCTTCTCCGGAAACGCGGCTACGCGGCGCGCTCGGGCGAACTAGCTTCGCGGGCGAGCTTTACGGGACCCCTGGATCTCATCAGGGCTATGCATTTGAGCAAAACGGCACGGGAGTGAGGGAATCGCCGGCAATGGCGGCAGCGAGCTACGGTTCCGAGCGGCGCCGTCAATCTAGCGCGCAAGCAAGCAACCGAAGGAGGTCAGTGGAGAGGGGGAAGCTCACCGAGCGGCGCAAGTTGGCCCATGGCGGCTTTGTAGCAGCAGAGGGATCGGGTTCGCCGGAGCAGTGCCGAAGATGTTGAGGAAGGGGACGGCTCGATGCGGACGATGGAGGTCTCCCCGGCTCGAACTGAAAGGCGGAGGCGACGTGGACGATGACGGCGCTCCTCCTGGACATCAGCTGACGGTGTGAGGAGCTCGGTGGGCGCGTGCACGACGGTGGTCCGATGATGGCTGCGTCGGCCTCCTCTGGAGAGAAGGGGAAACGAGCGAGGAGGACGAGTGGGAGGGGGGAGGAGTGAGCGAAGCGACCAGGGAGGATGGACAAGGGGTTGCTCTTATCCACCCACTGTCGGTGGCGTCGATGGCGTCGCCGTGTCGCCGTTTCGCCGGCGCTCGCGCGCGACCAAGGCGACGACGACACGGGGAGGGAAACCGGTGAGTTGGGCTGGGTCTCGCGGCTCAGTGCCAGGTAAGTCTTCGTCCCCATTTTTTTCTTTTCTGTTTTCCCTTTTTATTTAAAACAGAGTCAGCAAAAGAATTTTGTGGGCCACCAGATCAATTTAGAAAAATGTGGAAGTGAGCCATAATATTTCCCAGTAATACTTGGCACTGCCTCAAGAAGTTTGGGAGCAAAAGGAAAAGGTTAGATATTTTTATAAATTGAAGAGGACAAATTAAATGCTGCTGGACCACTGTTTTAGTTGCTTGGGTTAATTTGGGGATTTTAATAATGTCTATTTTATTTTTATTATTACTTTGAGATTATTTGCAAGACTATGAACATTTTAGTTTTACTGTTTGAAGAAATATTAATTTGAGTTAAGTTTGGAATTTGAATTATTTTCTAGATGCATTTTATTTAGGATGATCATGGTGACCTGGCTAATTAATTATCAAAATGGCAGGGTTAAGATCTGGGGATGTTACAAATCTCCTCCACTACAAGAAATCTCGTCCCGAGATTTAAGTGGGGAAGTAAAGAGTAACTTCGGGAGAACTGACCCTTATAGGGTTCATTATCTGGTGAACAATTCAGGGAATGCGACAGAGGTATCTCTCGAGTTGAAACTTAAGAAAACATCAAGAGCAAAGTATGAAGGTATAGTAGGAAGTTTCAAGCGAATGGACATCCGATTGATACCTGAACAGAGTGTGAGAAGGGGTTCAGAGCATCGGGAATAGATCATCTCTCGGAGGGTGGCTTGTGATAACACACAAAGTCAAGTGCAAAGTATATTTCGAAATCAAGGTTCTACAGGAGAGTCAGGTTCCGATCCTGTCGAACTGTGATGAGGGTCGATCGAGAGTAGGGAGAACGGTGTCATCTTACCGGTCACGACAACAAGGTATGTCAGAGGATAGTCTGTCAGTTATGTCGGTAACAACATCGGTACCAAGGGCGAGGGATGAAGAGAACCATTTTCCTGCTCGTAAGAACGAGGCAGACCAATAAGGCAAAGTTCTCGTCCATCGGTTGTTACCGGAATGTCATCAACAATAGTAACAGGGTCTCACTGACAAGGTTGTACATCGAGGTGTTTTATAAGCAGGGAATTATTTTTGCTTATATCATATAGATCACAAGAAAGGTTAAACAAACCAATGGAAAGGAAAATGTGTTTACACACAAGAATTGGAAGTATATCCTTCCCAAGGAAAAGCGGAGCATGATATACTTGACAATACAACAGGTACAAAATCATTTAGATAAAGGGGCGAGGGAAGAATCATGATATTACCCATACTATAGTGTTTGGATAATAGATCAAGAAGCATTTAGCGTTGCGCTTCCAATGTTCTTTTTGATATTCGGGATGCCACAATCATGCCTCGAGGTAGCGATGATAAGGAGTTCAAGAAAAGGTTGGCTCTGAAGGCCACAAGAATACACAGGGAATAACTTCAGTATTAGCAAAGAAAACAAGGTATGAGCAAAACATAACCAAGTCTGTGTTGGCAGGAATACAAGGAGGTTGTCGGTGATATCGCAAATCATCGAGGGGCAGGGATAGTATTTCTAGTCATGAGTTCAATTGATATCCTGAAAGAGCTCTGAATGTTGATGATGATCAAGACACATTTGTCGAGAGGTTTCAAGGAGATGTCATCGGTCAGCGATGACATCAAGCAAAAGGAATGCCGAGGCGAAAGGTTATTGGAACCACGGATACGACACAAGCTCGAAATCAAGCTTGTTGTTCGAGGTGAAGCGATAAGATGAGGAAGATCGACGTAAGCTTCGCTAATCGTCGGAAGTTGCTCCGAGCATAAGGACCAGATAGCACAGTTAAAAGTTGGCATGATAAAAAGATAATCGATCAGGCTAGGAATGATGTGATGGGGTAATAAACTTCCCAGTAACAAATACTAGGGGTAATACCGGAAGGTTAATCGGAGTAGAGTTGGACGGGGGAAATGATTTGCAGAGGATAAGTATTTTAACTTATCCAAAAAATGGAATCAAGGAGGAAATATGGTCGGAACCACGATTGCAAAGGATCAATTCATAGATACAAGATGAACTTGTACCAAGAAAATAATTATTTTTACGAGCAGCTTCCATGATAAGTTCTACATCGGGTCCGTGGGCATGAACACAAAGTTCAAGGTCGACTCCCACTTCTTCAATGCATAACCTCTCATTCACTTCTCGCTTTTAATGAAGTTGAAATGTTGAAAATTTATCTGGCGTAACACCAGAGGAGTTTGACTCGTGAAAACGCTCGGGTTCACACAGATTATGGAAGGCATAGGTTCAACCCATTGGGGCATCTTAGGAACATATACCACAAACTTCAGGAGTAATTAACTCAAGCTCGAGAGCAGAGCAAGGTTGACAAAGCAGACAATACAATTTACCAAAGGCAATATGTATCAGGGGAAGAGCGCACAAAATTTTGAATATGAAGGACACTGTCGGATAATAATCCAACAAAGGATTCAGCGGTCCTCAATGGATCTGATGTGAGTATCGGTACTCAATCAGATGAAGAAGGGATGCAAAGGCATCGGATTATAGAAACATCGAAATAATTCGGCGCTTAATCACAAAGTGGTTATGATTCCAAAACGAAGGATCAGAAGCAGAGGCTCTGACCAAAAGATGACTAAGCTGGATAAAACTAGATGGACAATCAATTGCAACTTGATTGGCCGAGAACCAACTCATCTCCAAATGGACGTCTGAGCAGGAAGGTCAAATTTCAGGGTTCGACTGATGATTGCGAGCATTCGCAACATGATGAATCAATAGGCTCAGGATGACAATGACAAAGGATGTTAATGAATATTGCCGGACATATGGATTTAACCATAATGCAGGCAGATAAGACTTTCGGGAGCACTAGGCTGCAGGGGATCTTCGGGAGATCGGATAGCAATATGAAGTATTTCGTGAAACACGAGAACAACTGGGGATGAATGGATCCCCGGAAATGTGAGGAATTATTCATAAGTATGTTCAGGCAGAAAGGAACTGCAAGGCAGTAGGTTCAGAGAATTTTTGAAATGTCGGATAGTCATTCGATATGTCGGATGGAACAAAAGAGTAACTGGAATGAATATATGTACGACGAGTGTAAGTAGTTATTCATCAGGATCTATCGGTGGTCAGGAACTGCAAAGCAGTGGACACAGGGTCTCGGGTATCATCGAGGAGTATCTTCAGAGTCTTCTGATGGGGCAGACGATCATCTGTAGTGAAGGGGCTCTCCGGGAGGAAGTGGTTACGAGAACCTAATGCCAGAGTTAGTAAAATCTTTAACCCGAATAGAAGAGAGATCAGAGTCCCAGAGTAAAGACGAAGAATAAAAGATCCTAATACCACCCAATTGGCGACATGGGCCCGTAAGCCACACAGCCAAGTTAGTAAAACAGTTTTCGGTTACTAGACTCAACTTCGGCCAAGGAGTTGGAAAGGGGGACCCTACAGGCAGTCGGCTCTGATACCAACCTGTGACGACCCCGGCTTAATCGTGCACTAACCATACACGCAAATGCACACGATCAAGCCTAAGGACTCACTTGAAGATATCACAACACAACTCTAAAACATAAATAAAGTCATACAAGCTTTATATTACAAGCCAGGGGCCTCGAGGGCTCGAATACACAAGCTCGCATACAAGCGTCAGCGGAAGCATCAGATATCTGAGTACAGATATAAAAAGAAAGACATAATAAGCCTTCAAGGAGGCGGGGCAAAAGAAAACGCTACGATCGAAAGGTGCAGGCCTCCTGCCTGGGACCCTCCGAACCTAATCCTGGTCGTCGGTCGGCTCCTCGTAGTAGTACTCGCCAGAAGGGTAGTAGTAGTAGCCGTAGTCGTCAACGGGGGCAGCGGTCTCAGGGGCTCCGTCATCTGGTTGCGACAAATGGATACGGGGAGAGAAAGAAAGTAAAGCAAATGTGAGTACTCATCCGAAGTACTCAGCAAGCATGGATCTACACTACATATGCAACATTATCAAAGGAGGCTGTATATGTGGACTGGGCTGCAGAAATGCCAGAATAGAGGGGAAAGCCTAGTCCTATCGAAGACTAGCATCTTCAGGCATCTTCATTGGTCTTGCAGCATTAGAAGAGTGCAGAGTAACATAATGTAAAGTAGTAGTAGTGTCATCAACCTCGCCCAGAGATTCTTCCTCGACTCCCTGCGAGAAAGCAATCCTAGAGCCATACTATCCAGTTATCATCTCAAGTCACCAGTTCTAGTTGTATCGATCGGGATACAAATCCGAGTGTCCGTTACCATAGGACTGGCTATCGATAGATTAGTTCTTCCCTGCGGGGGTGCACCAACATACCCACCACGCTCGCTTAACTCCGGCTGAACACACTTTTCTGGGTCATGCTCGGCCTCGGCCAAACGATACGCCGCAACCCGACCGAAAACTCAACAGAGAGGTCAGCACGCCGGACTAAACCTATGCCCCCAGGGGTCTTGGGCCATCGCCCCGGGAACTCCTGCACGTTGCGTCAGGCGGCCGAAAGCAGACCTAGCCCCCTTAATACAAGCGCGGGCTTAACCAGTCCAATTCGGTGCGCGCCGCTCAGTCGCTGACGTCTATTAAGCTCCGGCTGAAGTATACGACGCAAAACGCCCATACTATGCCCACGTGATGGTTAGTGCTATCAGGCCAGAGGCCCCTCGGATCAAATATCCAAACCGTTAGTGTGTTGGTAATGCGGTAACGAGCAAAGACTAACGAAAGATGTGACCCCGTCGCCCCGTCTCGAGGACTTGCGGCAAGGGCTAAGAATGCCCGGCCATGCCTCGTGTTCAGCTCTCGGGCACCATCTAGGTTGACCCGACTCCACATCTCTTGCAATTAAGCTCGCGCGGGTACCCCTCAGGGCCGACCCATCTTTAGTAACATGGTTCAGTGTAAAGTCATAGTAACCATAGTAACCGTGTGTCTAATACCAAGGGAACCCTGAGGAATCACCCTCGATGGAATTCCACCTGATGTTATCGTCAAGGTGAACGAAGGAGGAATCACCCTCGAGGTCCACACTCGAGAAGTTGCACGACGACGTCATTATCGGGGGTGGTGGAGGAGGAATCACCTTTCTGACCACGACCGATTAACTAACCTACAAGGTTATCATCAGAAGTGCTGACGAGGTATCAGCCTCGGCACTCGATAGTAACCCAGTAGTGTCGAGCAACTAAGGGGGAAGTGATGTGCGGTGCCGGGGCCTGGTCTTCGATCCCGTTGATCGGGTCTTCTGATAATCCAGCGGGGCAGTCGGGGTTAAGTGGGGTCTCTGATGGGTCTCTACCCAACCTATACTAAACAATTTAGGATAAGCAGGTAGGTAACAATAGCAGGTTACAATAAACAGGCTATGCAGCAGAAATAGGATAACAGCAGCAGCAGTAACTTCTAATGCAAGCATAAGAGAGAGGAGAATAGGCGATATCGATTTGCTCAAAAGGGGGGGTGCTTGCCTGGTTGCTTTGCAAACACCAACGGGTCTTCGACGAGGTAGACGATCATCGGGTCACCATCGGTCTCGGGGTCTATCGAGAGAGAAGAGGGGGAAGAAACAATAAATAAAGGCAGACAAGTGTAATCACAGAAGCATAGCATGGCAGCACGTTATTCGAGTGGAGCCCTAATGTAGTACTACGCAAGTTAGTGGGAGCGGAAATTATCCGGGAGGGTTCTCCCAGCTCCGGGTGATTATCGGACAAATGAAACGGAGGCGAAAGTTCCATGTTCAGGTAGTTAGGGGCACCTGACAGGCATGTGGAGGGCATATTCAGATTCGTCTTGTTTTTCTGATCATTTTTCATATATAAATCTTTTTCATCCGAGCTACTGTTATTTTTCTATGATTTTTTTAAAGGTTTATCAATATTCTGGAATTATTTTATTTAGCAGAATTAATTATTGCGTCAGCAGTGTGTCACGATGACGTCAGCAGGTCAACAGATCGGTCCAGGTCAAATCTGACCTGTGGGACCCACCTGTCACTGTCACAGGTCTAATTAGGAAATTAGTTAAACTAACAGCAGCTAATTAGAGGGGTGGGCCCCCCATGTCAGTGTCTATGTTATTTATCAGATTAATTTTTAAAACCTAATTAGTTTAGTTAATCGCTGGGGCCCACATGTCAGCGTCAGAGGGGTGAACAGTGCCGCGCGTTGACCGTAGTCAATGCGGTCAACTGCGCCCAGGGGGCCCACTAGTAGTGGCTCGGGGTGGACCCCATGCGGTGCCAAGTCAGCGCGTCGCCGGCGAGAGCTCCGGCGAGGCCGTTTGCGACGGCGCAACTCCGGCGAGATGCGGGTTTCCGCTGCACGGCACCAAATCGCGCGCCGTGACTACCATTCGGATGAGGGACGAGCGCCGCGTCGATCTGGACAACTGGCGCGAGCTCTAGTGGCCTATATCGTCGACTACGACGAGCGCGGGCGGCGGCCAGAATCGGGCTTCTCCGGAAACGCGGCTACGCGGCGCGCTCGGGCGAACTAGCTTCGCGAGCGAGCTCTATGGGACCCCTGGATCTCATCAGGGCTATGCATTTGAGCAAAACAGCACGGGAGTGAGGGAATCACCGGCAATGGCGGCAGCGAGCTATGGTTCCGAGCGGCGCCGTCGATCTAGCGCGCAAGAAAGCAACCGAAAAAGGTCAGGGGAGAGGGGGAAGCTCACCGAGCAGTGCAAGTTGGCCCGTGGCGGCTTTGTAGCAGCAGAGGGCTCGGGTTCGCCGGAGCAGTGCCGGAGATGTAGAGGAAGGGGACGGCTCGATGCGGACGATGTAGGTCTCCCCGGCTCGAACTGTAAGGCGGAGGCGACGTGGACGATGATGGCACTCCTCCTGAGCATCAGCTGATGGTGTGAGGAGTTCGGTGGGCGCGTGCACGACGGTGGTCCGGCGATGGCTGCGTCGGCCTCCTCTGGAGAGAAGGGGAAACGAGCGAGGAGGACGAGTGGGAGGGGGAGGAGTGAGCGAAGCGACCAGGGAGGATGGACGAGGGGTTGCTCTTATCCACCCGCTGTCGGTGGCGTCGATGGCGTCGCCGTGTCGCCGTTTCGTCGGCGCTCACGCGCGACCAAGGCGACGACGACACGGGGAGGGAAACAGGTGAGTTGGGCTGGGCCTCGCGGCCCAGTGCCAGGTAAGTCTTCGCCCCCCTTTTTTTCTTTTCTGTTTTCCCTTTTTATTTAAAACAGAGTCAGCAAAATAATTTTGTGGGCCACCAGATTAATTTAGAAAAATGTGGAAGTGAGCCATAATATTTCCTAGTAATACTTGGCACTGCCTCAAGAAGTTTGGGAGCAAAAGGAAAAGGTTAGGTATTTTTATAAATTGAAGAGGACAAATTAAATGCTGCTGGACCACTGTTTTAGTTGCTTGGGGTTAATTTGGGGATTTTAATAATGTCTATTTTATTTTTATAATTACTTTGAGATTATTTGTAATACTATGAATATTTATTTTTACTGTTTGAAGAAATATTAATTTGACTTAAGTTTGGAATTTGAATTTGAATTTCAATTATTTTCTAGATGCATTTTACTTAGGATGATCATGGTGACCTGGCTAATTAATTATCAAAATGGCAGGGTTAAGATCTGGGGATGTTACAAGGTGGGCCACATATTAATTGTATATCATACTAGTATGACTAACTATTATATGAGCGGATTATTAGGTTGGCTACAAGTGACACACTGCTAGGGAAAACCTTATACACAGAATCTTACCAGTAGCGCTGTCTAAAAGGAGGCTAGCAGTAGCGCGTTCTCACAAAAGGCGCTACTGCTATCCACATAGCAGTAGCACGGCAAGGTGAAAACGCGCTACTACTATAATTGCCACACCATTGCCGACAGGCTAGGTATAGTAGTAGCGCCCTTCTGCAAACCGCGCTACTGCTAACAAAGTAGTAGTAGCGCGTTTTTAGTTTAAGGCACTACTGCTAAGTTTGAACTTGGCCACATGGCGTGCCCAACGTAGCAGCAGCGCGTATTAATAGCAGGCGCTACTGCTACGACCAGCAGTAGTAGCGCTTGTCCCTAAACCGTGCTACTACTAACCCAACCTTATCGTCTTCCTCCGCGCAGCCAACCCTCACTCTCCTTCTCCACTCTATCACTCTCCCTCTCCACTTTCTCCCCACACCACGACGTCATCGCCCGCCACCACCGGAAAAGATCGCCTGCGCTCCTGCTCCTCCTCCACCGAGGTATCTCCTCCCTACCTCCTTCCTCTCCCTCCCCTACCTCTCACTCCCTCTCACCTGACTGCCTCCGCTCACCTGTCTCGGT